>LR738716.1:9124928-9196578 GCA_902687465.1 Secale cereale
GCGGCGGCGGGCTGCGGTGAGGCGGCGGGCTTGCGGCGAGGCGGCGGTGTGCGGCAAGGCGGCAGGGGGCGGCGGCTTATATAGGGGGGAGGGGGGCTAGAAACTTGGGGGAGGGGGCAAGAAAGTCGGCGGCGGCGGCGAGTCCGATCCGGCCACGGCGAGCGACACGGGCGGGGAAGGCGGCGCGGCGATGGGCCTGGCTCGGCTGGGCTTCGGCCCAGTCGGGTCGGGTCCCCCTATTTTTTTTAAATACACCGGCGCTACGAAAAGAACTCTAGAAAAAGAAATAAAAATCTAAAATTGCCAAAACAAATTTTCACCGTCTAAATGGAATATTTAGAACAAGATGAACATTTTCTTGGCACTAAAATGCATTTTTGAAAGCATGCAATTTTTCCTAATTCAAATAAAACGCCAAATAAAACTTATTTGATTTTTTTATTAAATCTTCCGTATTTCTTTGTTTTTGGGAGAGTCATTTTACTCCCTCTCTCATATTTTCATAATAGAAATACTTGAAGATAAAATAAATAAAATCAAATGATCCTATTTTCAAAATTTGAGAAACCTCAAATATGAAAATATTGAAATCCCCAACTCTCTCCGAGGGTCCTTGAGTTGCTTAGGATTTTCTTGGATCCACCAAAAGCAAGAAATTATGATATGCATGATGATCTAATGTATAACATTTCAAATTGAAAATTTGGGATGTTACAAACCTACCCCCCTTAAGATAAATCTCGCCCTCGAGATTCGGGTTGGCTAGAAAATAGGTGAGGGTGGTCCTCCCGCAGGTCTTCCTGTCGTTCCCAGGTGGCTTCATCCTCGGTGTGGTGACTCCACTGAACCTTGCAAAACTTGATAACCTTGCTGCGGGTGACTCGGCTGGCATACTCAAGAATCTTGACTCGTTTCTCTTCATAGGTCAAATCGTTGTCCAGCTAAATAGCTTCCAATGGCACAGTATCCCTCAGCGGTATCTCAGCCATCTCTGCGTGGCATTTCTTCAACTGGGAAACGTGGAATACGTCGTGAACTCCTGACAATCCTTCGGGCAGTTCCAACTTGTAGGCTACTTCTCCCATACGTTCCATAATCTTATATGGTCCTACAAAACGTGGCGCTAGTTTTCCCTTAACTCCAAAGCGCTTAACTCTTCGAAGTGGAGATACTCGAAGGTAAACTCTGTCTCCGACTTCGTAAATGATATCCTTGCGTTTTGAATCCGCGTAACTCTTCTGCCTGGACTGTGCTATCGTGAGCCTATCGCGAATCAACTTCACCTTCTGTTCTGATTCCTTGATCAGATCTGGCCCAAACAACTGGCGGTCTCCAACTTCGTCCCAATACAACGGAGTCCTACACCTCCTTCCGTATAACGCTTCGAACGGGGCCATCTTCAAGCTGGTTTGATAACTGTTGTTGTAAGAAAATTCGGCATACGGCAAATTGTCGTCCCAACTAGATCCATAATCTAGGGCACAGGCTCTCAGCATATCTTCCAAAATCTGATTGACTCTTTCAGTCTGTCCATCTGTCTGCGGGTGAAAAGCTGTGCTAAACTCTAGCCTGGTACCCAAAGTTTCGTGTAACTGACTCCAGAACTTTGAGGTAAATTGGGTTCCTCTGTCTAATATGATGCTCCTCGGAACTCCATGCAGACATACGATTCTGGTCATGTATATCTTTGCCAACTTTGCACTGGTATAAGTAGTCTTTACGGGGATGAAATGAGCTACCTTCGTCAAACGATCGACTACTACCCAAATTGAGTCATAGCCAGAACGGGTTCTGGGTAATCCCGTAATAAAATCCATACCTAGCTTATCCCACTTCCATTCGGGTATTGGCAATGGTTGTAACAATCCTGCCGGCTTCTGATGTTCTGCCTTCACTCTCTGACATACATCACAAACTGCTACATACTCCGCAATATCCTTCTTCATACCGGTCCACCAGAAAATATCCTTCAAATCCAAATACATCTTAGTATTTCCTGGGTGAATCGAGTATGGTGGATCATGGGCCTCCTGTAAAATCAACTTCCTGATCCCCGGGTCATTAGGCACATAAATGCGGTCCTCAAACCATAAGGTGTCGTGCTCATCCTCACGAAATCATTTAGCCTTTCCTTCATTCATCCTCTCCTTTATAGAGGCAACCTCCTTGTCAGTTTTCTGTGCTTCTCTGATTTTATCCATCAGGGTAGACTGGATCTCTAGTGTTGCTACATAGCCTCTCGGAACTATATCCAGTCATAGTTCTCGTAAGTCCTCAGCTAACTCCTTTGGTAATTCCTCCGTCATTAGGGTATTGACATGGCTTTTACGGCTTAGCGCATCGGCTACTACGTTAGCCTTTCCGGGATGATAATGCAATCTCATGTCATAATCCTTAATGAGTTCCAGCCATCTCCTTTGCCTGAGATTCAGCTCCTTCTGAGTGAATATATACTTCAAACTCTTGTGATCTGTATATACTTCACAATGGTTTCCGATGAGAAAATGTCTCCAAGTCTTCAATGCATGCACTACGGCTGCTAACTCCAAATCATGAGTGGCATAGTTCAACTCATGAGGTTTTAGTTGTCGTGAAGCATACGAAACAACTCTTCCTTCCTGCATAAGAACTGCTCCAAGTCCTCGACGTGAAGCGTCGCAGTACACCTCATAATCCTTATGTTGATCTGGTAGAATCAACACGGGTGATGAGACCAAACGTTTCTTTAATTCCTGGAAACTGGCCTCACATCCTTCTGTCCAACTGAACTTAGTGTCCTTCTTTAACAACTCTGTCATTGGTTTCGCAATCCTCGAGAAATTCTCAATAAATCTCCGGTAGTATCCTGCCAGTCCAAGAAAACTCCGGATCTCTCCAACAGTTGTCGGTGCTTCCCAATGTGTCACAGTGTCCACCTTGGCGGGGTCGACTGCTATTCCTTCTCCGGATATAACGTGTCCGAGAAATCCAACTTCCTTCAACCAAAACTCGCATTTGCTAAACTAGGCATACAACTGATGTTCTCTGAGCTTCTCCAATACCAAACGCAAATGCTCTGCATGCTCATCTTCATCCTTTGAGAAAATCAATATATCATCTATGAACACCACGACGAACTTATCCAAATACTCCATAAACACTTTGTTCATCAGGTTCATAAAGTATGCTGGTGCGTTAGTCAGACCAAAAGACATAACGGTATACTTGTACAACCCATACCTGGTGGTAAAGGTCGTCTTAGGTATATCCTGCTCTCGAATCTTCAATTGATGGTACCCTGATCGCAGATCGATCTTGGAAAATACCTTAGCTCCTTGCAATCTATCGAACAGATCATTGATCATCGGCAGTGGGTACTTGTTCTTGATCGTTACTTCATTCACTCCTCGGTAATCAACAACCATTCTTAACGATCCGTCCTTCTTCTCCACTAGAAGTACTGGCGAACCCCAAGGCGAAGAACTTGGGCGTATGTAACCTTTATCCAGTAACTCCTTAATATGTTTCTTAATCTCCTCCAAATCCTTTGCGGGCATCCTGTATGGTCTCTTAGAAATTGGCCCTGGGCCTGGCAAAAGCTCAATCAAAAACTCTATATCTCTATCCGGTGGCATGCTAGGTAACTCATGTGGGAACACATCCGGATAATCCTTCACTACTGGCACTTCCTCCTGAACAACTCCCGTGAGAGAATGTACTTGAGTCCTTATAGGCGGATGCCTAGATACATACTTAATCCTTTTTCCCTCCGGGGTGGTGAGAAAAATAGACTTACTGGCACAGTCAATGTTACCTCCATACTTCGATAGCCAATCCATACCTAATATCACATCCAATCCTTGTGACTCTAGGACTATTAGGTCAGAGGGGAAAGTGTGGCGTCCTATGGTCAATGGTGTCTGAAAACATCCTTGGTGTGCCATATACTCTGCTCCTGGTGAACTTACTAACATGGGGGTCTTAAGAACTCGGGTGGACATCCTATGTCTATTTACGAATCCCCTTGAAATGTATGAATGCTATGCACCAGTATCGAAAAGAACTATTGCGGTAAATGTATTAACCAAAAACTTACCTACAACAGCATCTGGTTGCTCTTCTACCTCCTCCACAGTCACGTGGTTCACTTGTCCTTTGTTGAACGGGTTGGGCTTCTTCGCGGCGCTTCCATTGCCGTTCCCATTCTTAGCTTCTGGGCAGTCAGTGGCATAATGTCCATTCTTCCCGCACTTGAAACAAGTGATATGGCTGAAATCCTTCTTGGTGGGTGTGGACGGGGTAGGGCGGCTCTGGTTACTGATACGTCCAAAACGTATCTATAATTTCTGCTTGCTCCATGCCACTTTTTGGTGATATTGCTATGATATTCATACACTTCCATACACTTTTGATCATATTTGGACTAACCTACTAATCCAGTGCACCCCAGTGCCAGTTTCTGTTTTCGGTTGTTTTTGTATTTCAGGTTTTCACATTACGAGAACTGTCAGGAAAAATCCAGAAAAATTATATAAAAAATCAGCGTTCCAGAACCTACCTTGCGCCCGAAGTACAGCCGGGGGGGCCACCAGGGCCCTAGGCGCCCTGGCGGTGCGCCCCCCCCCCCCCACCTGGGCCTCGCCGGGGGGGGGGGGCTAGGCCCCCCGAGCCCCGTCTGGTGCCCCCCTTTGGCATATATTTAGAGCGTCCTTTGAAACCCTCGGGACGGGAACTCTTTTTCGCGATCTCATCTCTGTTCCGCCGCCGCCGCCGCTTCCAAGATCGGGAGCACCAGGAGAACTCTTCCCGGCACCCTGCCGGAGGGGAGGATCACCATCGGGAGCTTCTCCATCACCATGGACGCCTCCCGGATGAGTTGTGAGTAGTCTCCCTTGGACCATGAGTCCATGACCAGTAGCTATGTGATGTTCTCCTCCCGTTCTTGTGCTTCACTAATTAGTCCTCGTGAGCTGTCCTACATGATCGAGGCACATATGTAATCCTTATGCTGTTGCTATGATGAGTTTGCTGGGATCCGATGGATTATGAGATTATGTTCAGATTGTGATTGAGTAATATATTTGATCTACCTCTTTTATATTTATGTTCATAAGTAATTCCTGCATCTTCTCCGTTGTTATTTATTGCTTTGGCCAAGTAATACGTAGTGACTCCAAGAGGGAACGTTATGCTTGACTGTGGGTTCATGCCCCTCGATGACTAGCTTGAGTGACAGAAACATGAGTCTAGGGGATGTGCTATTGCCACAAGGGGGAAAACAACGGTGCTTGTGCCCGCGGGTGCAAGGATTGTTTACTTTACGCAAAGTTCTTTTAATGCAGTTGTCTATTGCTTTGAGTTTACACTATGGGTGGGGCTCGCAACTTAATACCAGCGAGATGTTCTAGATAGATATCTCAAGGTGGATGATTAGTAGTAGATATTGATGGATTTCGGTCTACTTACTTTGGCGTACCGCCCATGCTTTGAACCTCAACCTTTCTTGCAATATAGTCAACATTGGTTTGCGTTCGTGGTCCTGTCAATTGCCCAGCTGTAATTCATTTACCTCACATAGCTGTTTTATCGTCTTTTGGGAGAGAGACATCACTAGTGAACATCATGAGACTCCGGTCCATATTACCATCATTGATCACATCCGCTATTTACTTTTCGCTATTATTTACTATTGCAAACATTATCTATCACTACTATCATTTGCGTTTAATCCTTTGTGAACTACAAGGCCGGAGGGATTGACAACCTCTCTGTACTCGTTGGGAGCAAAGTTATTTGTATCTGTGTGCAGGTCCACGTTGATTGCTAATATCTGGCGCCGTTAGCAGTTGACACCTACTTGTTGAACCTAGGAGTCTATGGGGATTCGATCCTTGGCATCTTTGCTAAGGGAAAAACTTCCACAACACTGCATCTCACACCTTCCACTTGGGGTAACCAACGAGGGGTTAGAGGCCCATCAAGGATTTTTTCTGGCGCCGTTGCCGGGGACTCCACTCTTCAGGATAGGGGAGTTGCATGCTATCTTTTACCTTTGCTTTTTAGTCTTGTTAGTTTACCTTTCAGTTTTTTGCTTTAGTACCTTTTATCGAAAATCACAAAAATAGTTATCTCGTTCTTTAGTTGTCATTATGTCGGGTCCTTTTGTCTTTGACGAGGCAGAAGTTCTCACCTTTAAACAAAGAGGTGGGGAAAGTTTGAAAGATGCTTGTGAAGGAAATATGCCCTAGAGGCAATAATAAAGATGTTATTTGTATTTCCTTATATCATGATAAATGTCTTTTATTCATGCTAGAATTGTATTAACCGGAAACTTAGTACATGTGTGAATACATAGACAAAACAATATGTCCCTAGTATGCCTCTACTAGACTAGCTCATTGATCAAAGATGGTTATGTTTCCTAGCCATAGACATGAGTTGTCATTTGATCAACGGGATCACATCATTAGGAGAATGATGTGATGGACAAGACCCATCCGTTAGCATAGCACTATGATCGTTTAGTTTTACTGTTATTGCTTTCTTCATGACTTATACATGTTCCTATGACTATGAGATTATGCAACTCCCGAATATCGTAGGAACACCTTGTGTGCTATCAAACGTCACAACGTAACTGGGTGATCATAAAGATGCTCTACAGGTGTCTCCGAAAGTATTCGTGGTGTTGGCATAGATCAAGATTAGGATTTGTCACTCCGAGTGTCGGAGAGGTATCTCTGGGCCCTCTCGGTAACACACATCACAATAAGCCTTGCAAGCAAAAGACTAATGAGTTAGTCACGAGATGATGTGTTACGGAACGAGTAAAGAGACTTGCCGGTAACGAGATTGAACTAGGTATGGAGATACCGACGATCGAATCTCGGGCAAGTAACATACCGATGACAAAAGGAACAACGTATGTTGTTATGCGGTTTTGACCGATAAAAGATCTTCGTAGAATATGTAGGAGCCAATATGAACATCCAGGTTCCGCTATTGGTTATTGACCGGAGATGAGTCTCGGTCATGTCTACATAGTTCTCGAACCCGTAGGATCCGCACGCTTAACGTTTGATGACGATCGGTTTATGAGTTTATGAGTTATGATGTACCAAAGGTAGTTCGGAGTCCCGGATGAGATCACGGACATGACGAGGAGTCTCGGAATGTCCGAGACATAAAGATTGATATATTGGACGACTATATTCGGACACCGGAAGTGTTCCGGAAAAGTTTCGGATTTAACGGGATTGCCGGAGGGGGTTACCGGAACCCCCTACGAGGGGGGATGGTCCATAGTGGGCCTTAAGGAAAAGAGAGAGGCAGCCCATAGGGGCTGGCCGGCGCCCCACCTAGGGATCCTAGTTGGACTAGGATTGGGGGGCGCCACCTCTCCCTCCTTTTTCCTTTCCCTCTCTTCCTTCTTTGGTAGTTCCTACTAGGAATAGGATTGCAATCCTATTCCTAGTAGGATTGCACCCTAGCCGCACCATAGAGGGGCCAGCCGGCCTCCCCCTTGCTCCTTTATATACGGGGGCAGGGGGGCACCCAAAGACACACAATTTGAATTGTTCCAGCCGTGTGCGGTGCCCTCCTCCACAGAAACACACCTCGGTCAAACCGTCGCGGTGCTTAGGCGAAGCCCTGCGCCGGTGAATACATCATATCCGTCACCACGCCGTCGTGCTGACGAAACTCTCCCATGAAGCTCAACTGGATCAAGAGCTCGTGGGACGTCATCAAGCTGAACGTGTGCTGAACGCGGAGGTGTCGTACGTTCGGTGCTTGATCGGTTGAATCGCGAAGAAGTTCGACTACATCAACCGCGTCACTTGACGCTTCCGCTTCCGGTCTACGAGGGTACGTAGACACACTCTTCCCTCTCGTTGCTATGCATCTGGTAGATAGATCTTGCGTGATCGTAGGAAAATTTTAAAATACTACGTTCCCCAACAGTGGCATCATGAGCCAGGTCTATGCGTAGATGATATGCACGAGTAGAACACAATGAGTTGTGGGCGATACTAGTCATACTGCTTACCAGCATGTCATACTTTGCTTCGGTGGTATTGTGAGATGAAGCGGCCCGGACCGACATTACGCGTACGCTTACGCGAGACTGGTTTCACCGTTACGAGCACTCGTTGCTTAAAGGTGACTGGCGGGTGTCTGTCTCTCTCACTTTAGCTGAATCAAGTGTGGCTACGCCCGGTCCTTGTGAAGGTTAAAACAACACATACTTGACGAAACATCGTTGTGGTTTTGTATGCGTAGGTAAGAACGGTTCTTGCTAAGCCCGTAGCAGCCACGTTAAACTTGCAACAACAAAGTAGAGGACGTCTAACTTGTTTTTGCAGGGCATGTTGTGATGTGATATGGTCAAGACATGATGAGTTATACGGTTTTGTATGAGATGATCATGTTTTGTAAAGTTATCGGCAACTGGCAGGAGCCATATGGTTGTCGCTTTATTGTATGAAATGCAATCGCCATGTAATTGCTTTACTTTATCACTAAGCGGTAGCGATAGTCGTAGAAGCAATAGTTGGCGAGACGACAACGATGCTACGATGGAGATCAAAGTGTCGCGCCGGTGACGAAGGTGATCATGACGGTGCTTTGGAGATGGAGATCAAAAGCACAAGATAGTGATGGCCATATCATGTCACAAATTTTGATTGCATGTGATGTTTATCTTATTATGCTTCTTATTTTACTTAGATCGACGGTAGCATTATAAGATGATCCCTTACTAAATTTCCAGGTATAAGTGTTCTCCCTGAGTATGCACCGTTGCGAAAGTTCGTCGTGCCGAGACACCACGTGATGATCGGGTGTGATAAGCTCTACGTTCAAATACAACGGGCGTAAGCCAGTTTTGCACACGCAGAATACTCGGGTTAAACTTGACGAGCCTGGCATATGCAGATATGGCCTCGGAACACTGGAGACCGAAAGGTCGAGCGTGAATCATATAGTAGATATGATCAACATAAGATGTTCACCATTAAAACTACTCCATCTCACGTGATGATCGGACATGGTTTAGTTGATTTGGATCACGTGATCATTTAGATGACCAGAGGGATGTCTATCTAAGTGGGAGTTCTTTAAATTAATATGATTAAATTGAACTTTAATTTATCATGAACTTAGTCCTGATAGTTTTTGCATATCTATGTTGTTGTAGATCAATGGCCCGTGCTACCGTTCGTTTGAATTTTAATGCATTCCTAGAGAAAGCTAAGTTGAAAGATGATGGTAGCAATTACACGGACTGGGTCCGTAACTTGAGGATTATCCTCATTGCTGCACAGAAGAATTATGTCCTTGAAGCACCGCTAGGTGACAAGCCCCCTCCCGCTAATGTAGACGCTCTGAACGTCTGGCAGTCGCGGTCTGATGACTACACGATAGTTCAATGTGCCATGCTCTACGACTTAGAACCGGGACTTCAACGACGTTTTGAACGTCATGGACCATATGAGATGTTCCAGGAGTTGAAGTTAATATTTCAAGCAAATGCCCGGATTGAGAAATATGAGATTTCCAATAAGTTCTACAGCTGCAAGATGGAGGAGAATAGTTCTATCAGTGAACACTTGCTCAGAATGTCTGGGTACTACAATCATATGACTCAACTTGGTTGCAAAGTTGATGAGGATAGTGTTATTGATAGAGTTCTTCAATCACTTCCACCAAGCTATAAAGGCTTTGTGATGAACTATAATATGCAAGGGATGCAAAAGACAATTCCCGAGCTCTTCGCTATGCTCAAGGCTGCGGAGGTAGAAATCAAGAAGGAGCATCAAGTGTTGATGGTTAACAAGACCACTAGTTTCAAGAAAAAGGGCAAGGGAAAGAAGGGGGACTTCAAGAAGAATAGCAAGACAGTTTCTACTCCCACGAAGAAACCCAAGTCTGGAGCCAAGCCTGAAACTGAGTGCTTCTACTGCAAGGGGACTGGACACTGGAAGCGGAACTGCCCCAAGTATTTGGCGGATAAGAAGGATGGCAAGGTGAACAAAGGTATATGTGATATACATGTTATTGATGTGTACCTTACTAATGCTCGTAGTAGTACCTGGGTATTTGATACCGGTTCGGTTGCTAATATTTGCAACTCGAAACAGGGACTACGGATTAAACGAAGATTGGCTAAGGACGAGGTGACGATGCGCGTAGGAAATGGTTCCAAAGTCGATGTGATCGTCGTCGGCATGCTACCTCTACATCTACCTTCGGGATTAGTATTAGACCTAAATAATTGTTATTTGGTGCCAGCGTTGAGCATGAACATTATATCTGGATCTTCTTTGTTGCGAGACGGTTATTCATTCAAATCAGAGAATAATGGTTGTTCTATTTTTATGAATAATATCTTTTATGGTCATGCACCCTTGAAGAGTGGTCTATTCTTATTGGATCTCGATTGTAGTGATACACATATTCATAATATTGAAACCAAAAGATGCAAGGTTAATAATGATAGTGCAACTTATTTGTGGCACTGCCGTTTAGGTCATATTGGTGTAAAACGCATGAAGAAACTCCATAGTGATGGACTTTTGGAATCACTTGATTATGAATCACTTGGTGCTTGCGAACCATGCCTCATGGGCAAGATGACTAAAACTCCATTCTCCGGAACTATGGAGCGAGCAACAGATTTGTTGGAAATCATACATACTGATGTATGTGGGCCAATGAGTGTTGAAGCTCGCGGCGGGTATCGTTATTTTCTGACCTTCACTGATGATTTGAGCAGATATGGGTATATCTACTTAATGAAGCACAAGTCTGAAACATTTGAAAAGTTCAAAGAATTTCATAGTGAAGTAGAGAATCATCGTAACAAGAAAATAAAGTTTCTACGATCTGATCGTGGAGGAGAATATTTGAGTTACGAGTTTGGTCTTCATTTGAAACAATGTGGAATAGTTTCACAACTCACGCCACCCGGAACACCACAGCGTAATGGTGTGTCTGAACGTCGTAACCGTATTTTATTGGATATGGTATGATCTATGATGTCTCTTACCGATTTACCACTATCGTTTTAGGGTTATGCATTAGAGACAGCTGCATTCACGTTAAATAGGGCACCATCTAAATCCGTTGATACGACACCTTATGAACTATGGTTTGGCAAGAAACCAAAGTTGTCGTTTCTTAAAGTTTGGGGCTGCGATGCTTATGTGAAAAAGCTTCAACCTGATAAGCTCGAACCCAAGTCGGAGAAATGTGTCTTCATAGGATACCCAAAAGAGACTGTTGGGTACACCTTCTATCATAGATCCGAAGGCAAGATATTCGTTGCTAAGAATGGATCCTTTCTAGAGAAGGAGTTTCTCTCGAAAGAAGTGAGTGGGAGGAAAGTAGAACTTGATGAGGTAATTGTACCTTCTCCCGGATTGAAAAGTAGTACATCACAGAAAATTGTTCCAGTGATTCCTACACCAATCAGTGAGGAAGTTAATGATGATGATCATGAAACTTCGGATCAAGCTTCTGCTGAGCGTCGTAGATCAACCAGAATACGTTCCGCACCAGAGTGGTACGGCAACCCAGTTCTGGAAATCATGTTACTAGACCATGATGAACCTACGAACTATGAGGAAGCGATGATGAGCCCAGATTCCGCAAAATGGCTTGAAGCCATGAAATCTGAGATGGGATCCATGTATGAGAACAAAGTGTGGACTTTGGTTGACTTGCCCGATGATCGGCAGGCCATCGAAAATAAATGGATTTTCAAGAGGAAGACCGACGCAGACGGTAATGTTACTGTTTACAAAGCTCGACTTGTTGCGAAAGGGTTTCGACAAGTTCAAGGAGTTGACTACGATGAGACTTTCTCACCTGTAGCGATGCTTAAGTCTGTCCGAATCATGTTAGCAATTGCCGCATTTTATGATTATGAAATCTGGCAAATGGATGTCAAAACTGCATTCCTGAATGGATATCTCAAAGAGGAGTTGTATATGATGCAACCAGAAGGTTTTGTCGATCCAAAAGGTGCTAACAAAGTATGCAAGCTCCAGCGATCCATCTATGGACTGGTGCAAGCATCTCGGAGTTGGAATATACGCTTTGATGAGGTGATCAAAGCATATGGTTTTATACAGACTTTTGGAGAAGCCTGTATTTACAAGAAAGTGAGTGGGAGCTCTGTAGCATTTCTAATATTATATGTGGATGACATATTGTTGATTGCAAATGATATAGAATTTCTGGATAGCATAAAAGGATACTTGAATAAGAGTTTTTCAATGAAAGACCTCGGTGAAGCTGCTTATATATTAGGCATCAAGATCTATAGAGATAGATCAAGACGCTTAATTGGACTTTCACAAAGCACATACCTTGATAAGATTTTGAAGAAGTTCAAAATGGATCAGTCAAAGAAAGGGTTCTTGCCTGTATTACAAGGTATGAAGTTGAGTAAGACTCAATGCCCGACCACTGCAGAAGATAGAGAGAAAATGAAAGTCATTCCCTATGCCTCAGCCATATGATCTATCATGTATGCAATGCTGTGTACCAGACCTGATGTGTGCCTTGCTATAAGTCTAGCAGGGAGGTACCAAAGTAATCCAGGAGTAGATCACTGGACAGCGGTCAAGAACATCCTGAAGTATCTGAAAAGGACAAAGGATATGTTTCTCGTGTATGGAGGTGACAAAGAGCTCATCGTAAACGGTTACGTCGATTCTAGCTTTGACACTGATCCGGATGACTCTAAGTCACAAACCGGATATGTATTTTTATTGAATGGTGGAGCTGTCAGTTGGTGCAGTTCCAAGCAGAGCGTCGTGGCGGGATCTATGTGTGAAGCGGAATACATAGCTGCTTCGGAAGCAGCAAATGAAGGAGTCTGGATGAAGGAGTTCATATCCGATCTAGGTGTAATACCTAGTGCATCGGGTCCAATGAAAATCTTTTGTGACAACACTGGAGCAATAGCCTTGGCGAAGGAATCCAGGTTTCACAAGAGAACAAAACACATCAAAAGACGCTTCAATTCCATCCGCGATCTAGTCAAGGAGGGAGACATAGAGATTTGCAAAATACATAAGGATCTGAATGTTGCAGACCCGTTGACTAAGCCTCTTCCACGGGCAAAACATGATCAGCACCAGGACTCCATGGGCGTGAGGATCATCACTTTGTAATCTAGATTATTGACTCTAGTTCAAGTGGGAGACTGAAGGAAATATGCCCTAGAGGCAATAATAAAGATGTTATTTGTATTTCCTTATATCATGATAAATGTTTTTTATTCATGCTAGAATTGTATTAACCGGAAACTTAGTACATGTGTGAATACATAGACAAAACAGTATGTCCCTAGTATGCCTTGTCAGGACCCCGATCCTGAGTCACACCGATCTAGCTGTAACACGTCATATCACTTTGCGGCCTCACGCACGGTAACCCCACGGGTGCCACCTTACCTGGCCCGGGACCGTTTGCGCATTTTGGCACACTTATATGACAGTGTCGCTAGCATCCATATGACAGAGAACCCGGGCCGACATGGCTAGTTATAAACCAAAAGTGGCACTAAATTACAGAGACAGGCATCCATGACCCAGCAACGAACGTGTCGGTCATCAACGTATGAACCCAAGTCGTAGCAAGCTACATGGACTTAAAGGAACAACGCGTGACATTTCCCCTAAGGGACAAACACAGGAACGAAGAAGGACACATGCCGGCCAGCCTACGTGTTCCGAGCAGTAGCAAGCTACCAAGTCTCATTGGAGACACTAGGAGGCATTTCCCTGTAAGATAGGCTACCAAAGGAAAACAACTAGGTGTCGGATCCCACACATACCAAGCATTTCAATCATACACGCAATATGCTCAATATGTGCAAATACAACATTGCATCACAACAGAACTCTATGACTCAAAGTACTTTATTTAAAAGGCTCCAAGAGCCATACATAATATATCCATACAGGTAGGGGTCACATGACCCAACACTCAAGTCATACAGTCATACAAACACAAGCGGAAGCTACATGTCTGAGTACAGACAACTTAGAAAATAAAACAAGCTTGGTGTAGCCTGCTATCTACAAGGCCCTTCACAAGCTCCAGATCTCCGTCTGGGTGTCAAGCTACTCGTCGACGTCAACGTCTATGTAGAACCCATCAGCAGGGGCAGGGTTCTCCTCTGCAACAGTTATTAAGCAAACATGAGTACAAAGGTACTCAGCAAGTCTTACCACAGAACCTATCATACATGTAACATTATCAAAGGGTGTAGTGGAGTTTATAGCAGAATGCCAGCTTTGACCTTGGCTAACCTATACTACAACTCCCAACAGATTGCAAGATGTTATTACGAACACGAGTCCTCTACTCACCACATCAATACACTACCGAGGATCCTCTTCCGTCATCCTACGGAAGGGCCATCCACGGCACTCACACTTATCTTGAGGCTTTTAGTAGTATCCATCAACTTGTCTATGAACTGTAAGAGCAACCAAGTAGTTCGTACCGTGAACAACGGCTATTCGAATAGTTTGATAACCCTGCAGGGGTGTACTTCTTCACACACGCTTTCACCACTTATCGCCGTTTACTCGGCGTGTACTCGGCAACCTTCAAGCGGAAGCCCAGCGAGGGTGTCTGCCACGACCTGACTAACTACTCAAGTCTCTCGTCTAGGTTTATCGCCTATTTGGGTTCCATCCGTGGGGAGATCCGGCCGGGGTGTCGCTCACGGCCCCAAACGATGTGTACAGGGTTCCCGAGTCACCAAACGGGCAACCGGTACACCGTGCCACGTACCTGTCGCATCACAACCCACCCCGAGGGTCAGCGTTGTGCACGACCTCCAATAAGCTATAAACACCAGAAACTAGTTGCAACTCCTGGACAGAGATCGAGGGTAATTAATAAGCCGAGAGGGTCCATTGGTTTCGGGCCCAATGCATGGTAGTAACTGCAACTTGAACCACACATACAGATCTCAGGTCCTATGGACGATTCCAATGAAACAACCCACCATGTACTCCTACATGGCCTTTCATCGATACCTTTACCAAGCGTATTCCACACCTCCTTCTCTTTATCGATAAGATTATTTCACTCTGATCCATCACCCAGATGAACCAGACCAGACACAACTCTAAGCATAGCAGGCAACATAAACAAATAGCATGGTGGATCACACATCACATGGCTCAATCAACTCCTACACATGCTAGTGGGTTTCAACTATTTACTGTGGCAATGATAGGTCATGAAAGGGAATAGGGTTCATCTACCGCAGCAAGTAGCAGTTCACACGCTGTTGCCTTAATGCAGTAAAAGAGAGCAGGAGCGAGAAGATTGGGTTTGTATCGGAATGATCAATGATTGCTTGCCTGACAAAGTGGTTGTCGGGTACTGCTCTTCAACTGGATACGCAGCAGTATCCTCGGGAGCAGGACCTAACACAGAGAATACCGACGATACAATCATTAACAAACAAATGCAACAATATGATGCATGCTCATGACATGGCAAGATGCATGTGTGTTGGCTAATGCAACTAAAACCAGAAGGGTTTGAACATATTTGAATCAAAGATTCAAATTGGAGTTCAAACTATTATTTAAATAAGTGCAATATCATGTTTTTGATGTATACAGCAAGTTAACTTGTTCAAACATGCATGAAACCAGTGCCATTGGAAAGTTTGGATTTTTTTGATCATTTTTCATATATAAATCTTTTCCATTTGAGCTATGGTTGATTTTATATGATTTTTAGAAGTTTTGGGTATTTTCTGGAATTTCCTGAATTATTTTAAATCTAAAAATCCCAGAAAAACCTTTACTGCGTCAGCATGACATCATGCTGACGTCAGGCAGTCAACAGGGCCAGTCCAAGTCAAACCTGACCAGTGGGACCCACTGGTCAGTGTCACAGGAGCTAATTCCGGTCATAACCAGGGTTGACTGGGTTTGACTAAGCAAAAGGGGCCCACTGTCAGTAACTGTGGTGGTTAAGCTAATTACTGTTAGCTCCTAAACTAACAGGCCACGTCAGCACGCCGGAGTTTGGCCGGCGGCGACCATTTCGCACGGCGGTGACTCGTCGGAATCCTGTTTCCTGCAACCATTTGCCGCGCGGATGGGCTCTGTGTGCTCCTAGTGATGCACCGCATCTAATGATGCCACTGGTTGGTCGAAAGGTCGCCGGAGTTGACGGCGACGAGCTCGTCCGCGGCGGTGCTCGCACGGAGTTGGCCGGGATGGTGTTGTGGTGCACGGTAGGAGGAGTTAAAGCTGGCGTTGGCTTGCTGGTGACCTACTGATTCTAAAGGCGTGCTCAGCCACGAGCCACGGTGCCTATGGCCACGGCGGCGAGTTGGCCGGCGGCGGTGATCTTCGGTCAGCAAAGGGGGCGGCGGCTACAAGGCATAAACGGGCCCGTGGAGAGGGGGGTTCGAAGCGTGAGCTCACAGCGGTCGCAGAGGGCGTCGAAGCGAGCTCGGGGAAGGTCGGACGACGGCGTACGGGCGGTGGCGATCTCCGGTGCCGAAGGTTGAAGACGACGGCGGGGAGGGCGTTGCGGGGCTTCTGGCGTCGTGTGCGTCGGTGGGGAGCTTCGGGGCGATGCGGCGGAGCTAGTGGTGCGTCGGGAAGGCGAGGGAGTGGCGTAGGGCGCGGTGGCAGCGATCAACGGCGACGAGCTCGCTCGGGGGAGCTCGGCGGAGGGGAGAGAGGAGGGGGAAAGACACGGGGGAGAGGGGAAACGGTCGAGGGGTCTGCGTGGCGTCGTTCCAGTCCATCCAGAGGGCCGAGGGGCCAGCCAGTCAGGCAGGAGGTGGCCGGCGCGTCGGCGGCGCTCGCCACCGAGCTGCTTCGTGCGCTGGCGCGATGAAGAAGACGGGGATGCCCCTGGTGGGCTGGGTCGTCTGGGCCAGCAGGTAAGTGGGCTCAGGTAAGTGCCTTCTCCCTTTTTCTCTTTCCTATTTCTTTTCTGTTTCATTTCTTTTGCAGCTTTGTTCAATTAATAAAAATACTAGAGCATTTTTAAAACTCATGAAACTTGTCATACCTACTGTATATATTATGAACAGTAGGAAACATTATAGTTTATGATTATTTGAGCATTTAAAATATTTTATAGCATTTAAATGCCCAAATTCAAATACCATAAGATTTAATCCAAAGCCCTAGAGTGTCCTAGAAAATTGTGCACCAATTTTGGCAGAGATCTAAGACCAAGGCAGAAATGATGAACATTTTTTACGGGCATTTTGGGTACATTGGAAAATATTTTAACAAACCCTAGTTGTTAGGAGAGGGGTGCTGGGGTTTCTGTTAATCCCATTTCAAGTTTCTTTGAAAAGTAAACATGATGCACACTCTAGCTAGGTCCTAATGCAAATGCTAACTAGGGATGTGACAACTCACCCCCACTTAAAAGAATCGCGTCCCGAGATTCGGGTTCCTCCGGAAAGAGGGTGGGGTACTCAAGTCGAAGACGATCCTCCCTTTCCCAAGTAGCTTCACTCTCGGAATGATGTGACCATTGAACCTTGAGAAACTTGATATTGTGGCGTCGAGTGGTGCGCTCGGTTTGATCAAGAATACGAATGGGGTATTCTCGATATGTGAGATTGTCCTGGAGATCAAGCGTTTCGTGGTCCACTCCGCGGATAGGATCCGAGAAGCAACGCCTGAGTTGAGAAACGTGGAAAACATCATGAACTCTGGAGAGGTGCGGAGGTAGTTCCAATTGGTAGGCAACTTCTCCTCGTTTGGCAAGAATGCGAAAAGGACCGATGAAACGAGGGGCCAATTTGCCTTTGATACCGAAGCGATGGGTTCCCTTAAGAGGAGTAACCCGAAGGTAAGCCTTATCACCGACTTCAAAAGTCACAGCCTTATGATGACTATCATATTGGCTCTTTTGGCGAGACTGGGTTGTTTTTAATCTCTCACGAACGATGCGAACTTGTTCCTCTGCTTCCTGAATCATATACGGGCCAAAGAATTGTCTTTCGCCGGTTTCTGACCAGTTAAGAGGTGTTCGACACCTTCGTCCATATAGAACTTCGAAGGGGGATTTACCCAGGCTGGCTTGATAACTATTGTTATAAGCGAATTCGGCAAATGGAAGACATTTTTCCCATTCCATACCAAAAGAAATGACAGAGGCTCGAAGCATGTCTTCCAGAATTTGATTGACTCGTTCCACTTGACCACTTGACTGCGGATGGAAGGCAGTACTGAAAGAGAGATGAGTTCCCATAGCATTCTGGAAACTTTCCCAAAATCGTGAAGTGAAAAGACTTCCACGGTCTGGGTTAATCTCCAACGGTACACCATGAAGTGATACTATTCGAGAGACATATAAGTCTGCTAGCTGGCTAGCGGTAATACTCTCCCGAACAGGCAGGAAATGAGCTACTTTAGAGAGGCGGTCGATAACGACGAAGATAGCATTATTCCCTTTCCTGGACCTGGGAAATCCGGTAATGAAGTCCATACCGACCTTGTCCCATTTCCATTCAGGAATAGCTAAAGGTTGAAGGGTGCTAGCAGGCCGTTGATGCTCTGCTTTGACTCGACGGCAAACGTCGCAGTTAGCAATGAATTGAGCGATTTCTCTCTTCATCCTAGTCCACCAGAATCTCTGACGTAGATCCTGATACATTTTAGTACTACCGGGATGAATCGTGAGAGGAGATTCATGAGCCTCCTTAAGGATTAATTGCCGTAGATGGTGGTTCTTGGGAACCACTACACGGTTCTCAAAGAAAACAATACCTCGATCATCCATGGAGAAACTTTTAGCGAGTCCGCTAGCAATGTTCTCTTGGAGTCGTGATATACCTTTATCACGCTTCTGGGCAGCTATAACTTGATCCATAAGGGTAGGTTTCGCCACCAAGGTGGAAAGGAATCCTCGAGGAACAATGTGAAGGTTAAGCTTACGAAATTCCTCGTGGAGAAGTGGTTGACTTTGTTGTAACATTAAGTTGTTACAATATGACTTACGACTTAGTGCATCAGCCATGACATTGGCCTTTCCAGGAGTGTAAGTGATTCCTAAGTCGTAGTCTGTGAGCAACTCAACCCAACGTCTTTGCCTGAGATTCAAATCTGGTTGGGTGAAGATATATTTCAAACTTTGATGATCAGTGAAGATTTCACAGCGATTACCAAGAAGGTAATGTCGCCATGTTTTGAGTGCATGGACTACAGCTGCAAGCTCTAGATCATGAGTAGGATAGTTATCCTCATGTGGACGCAACTGTCGGGATGCGTATGCAATCACTTGACGATCTTGCATGAGAATGCAACCTAGTCCTTGTCGCGAGGCGTCGCAATAGATTATAAAATCCTTGGAAAAGTCTGGTGGTACCAGTACAGGTGCAGATGTCAGGCGTCTTTTCAGTTCCTGAAAACTAGACTCGCACTGTGGGGTCCACTCAAACTTTTTATCTTTCTTGAGGAGTTCGGTTAGAGGTTTAGCAACCTTGGAGAAGTTCTCGACGAAACGTCGGCAATAGCTCGCTAAGCCAAGAAAACTCCTAACTTGCTTGACCGATTCAGGGGGAGTCCAATCAAGTACAGCTTGAACTCGCTCGGGATTGACAGCAATACCCTTGCCAGAGATCACATGACCTAGATAGGTTACTTCTGGCAACCAAAATTCACATTTAGAGAATTTGTCATAAAGGCGGTGCTCTCGAAGTTTCGTCAATACCAGCCTTAAATGCTCGGCATGATCTTCCTTGTTCTTGGAGAAAATGAGTATATCATCGAGGTATACCACGACGAATTTATCCAAATACTCCATGAATATAGAATTCATTAACTGAGAAAAGGTAGCTGGGGCATTGGTTAATCCGAAGGACATGACGGTGTACTCATATTGACCATAACGAGTAACGAAAGCCGTTTTAGGAATGTCCCCGTTCTTGATTTTGATTTGATGTAGCCCAACCTCAAATCCATCTTAGAAAAGACTGAGGATCCAGCGAGCTGATCATACAGGTCGTTGATCCTGGGGAGCGGATACTTATTCTTTATGGTGACCAGATTGACAGGTCGGTAATCTACAACCATCCGCTCCGTTCCATCCTTCTTCTTGACGAAGAGGACGGGGCAAGCCCAAGGGGAAGAACTAGGACGGATGAAACCTTTTTGCAAGGACTCATCGAGTTGTTTCTTTAGCTCAGCTAATTCTAGTGGTGCCATCTTATAAGGTCTCCTAGAGATTGGGACAGTTCCAGGGATAAGATCTATCACGAACTCGACATCTCTGACAGGTGGAACTCCTGGCAGTTCTTCTGGAGAAACATCCGGGAAGTCACGGACTACCGGGATATCTTCGAGTTCTGGTAGAGGACTGGCATTAAGAGAGTAGAGCTGACGCTCAGCCATTCGAGTCAATACATTGACTATCTTGCCGGATGGATGTGTAAGTTGAACGGTCCTAGTAAAGCAATCAATCTTGGCATAATGAGTTGTCATCCAATCCATACCCAAGATGATGTTTATGTCCGAGGACTTGAGAGCGATTAAAGATGCAAGGAAAACAAGTCTATCGACAAGGATTTCATTTCCATGGCTTACCCTAGAGGTTTGCCACTTTGAACCAGGAGTTTGAATAACCATGGAAGTAGGCATGTCACAAAAAGTCATGTTGTGCAATCGAGCATAGCTCTCAGATATGAACGAATGGGATGCTCCAGTATCGAAAAGAACAGATGCCGGATGGCAGTTTACGAGAAGCGTACCAAGGACGACGTTAGGATCCTCATAAGCTTCTTCGGCAGAAACATAGTTGACATGACCACGTGCAGTGGGGATTGGCTTGACATAGTTCACCTTGCCGGTTGGCTTACCACGGCCAACGGGTTTTCCTGGCTTGTTCTGGGGACAATCACGCATGTAGTGTCCCGGTTCTCCACACTTGAAACAAATCACAGTGGTGGTGCGTAGAGAAAAGTTGGAAGGTGGTCCTCCATAGGTCTTAGCAGGTGCAAACTGCTGAGTTGGGCGAGGCGCCTCATAGGATGGCCTCGGTGTATACTTGGGTGGCAGAGCAGTGTTAGGAACCCACACACGGTGCTTGTGAGAGCCAGAGCCGGATGAGGAACCAAGGTCTCGAGTATGCTTGCGGGTGGTCTCGAAGTCGGTCTGGCCTGTTTCGGCACTGATAGCCTTGTTTACCAACTTCTGGAAGGAAGTGCACTCGTGCAGACGTAGATCTCGACGGAGTTCAGGGCTGAGTCCCTTGCGGAACCTCGCCTGCTTCTTGGCATCGGTGGATACTTTCTCAGGTGCATAGCGTGCCAGATTACCAAACTCGCGACTATAGCCATCCACAGTTAAACGGCCCTGGGTGAAATTGCAGAATTCCTCCCGCTTGCGATCCATGAGACCTTCCGGAATGTGATGTTCACGGAATGCCTCACTGAACTCAACCCAGGTAGTGACTTGGCCAGCAGGACGCATAGCTTCAAAGTTTTCCCACCAAAGACTGGCAGGGCCCTCAAGATGGTAGGCGGCGTAGATAACCTTGTCAGCTTCAGCCACACGGGCAGAGTGTAGCTTGTGGATAATACTACGTAGCCAGTCATCAGCATCCAGAGGTTCAGTGGAGTGATGGAACTTTGGTGGATACATCTTGATAAAATCGTGGATTGACACCACGTCATTCCTCTGACGGAACCCAGTGTTCTGCTCTATACGTTCCAGCAGACGGTTGGTCTCTCTCTTGTTCCGTTCTGCTTCAAGCATGACTTCCGCCAAAGAGGGTGGCTGGGGCAGATTTCCATCTCTAGCCCCACTAGCCTCACCCTGCTCCTGAGCAGCAGGAGTGTTGCGAGTGTTGACCATCCTAGGAAAACAAAACAACGGTTTAGACAAGGATGGAAAAAATTTGACATAGAAGTGCAGAATGTAATGGATGACACGGAATGCAAGGATGTTCATCCGTACGACATGGTAATATAGGAACTGCTATATATACACCAGTGGTCATACACACCATACAACGTTTAGTACAAGCCAAGGCTAAAGTACAACTGCGGTGAAAGACGATACATCCCATCAGAGGCATTCCAAGCTCCTATACATTATTTAACTACACCTCCGGAACTCAGTACACACTAAGTCATATTCCACAAGACGCGCAGGACTGTGGAAATACAACTATTACAATACTACTACTACCACGGTCTAGCTCAGACATTCGCGTAGTAATCCTCGTAAAGATTACCACCGTAGCCTGGAAGTGGAACAGATGGATCTTGGAACTCGCGAGCACTCGAAGGCTGTGGACCATAGGGGCATGGGTGTGGTCTCGGTCCCGATGCTGGTGGTAACCGACGCCCACGTGGAGGTGTAATACCCCCAACGTCACGCCAATCCATGCGATCAGGCAGGCGAGTCCGCACAGGATACAAATCCCGCATGTCCAGATATCCGGCGTGCACAGCAGGTGCAAGCCGTGTCAAAGTAGTCCAATGAGCGGCTCGGGTGTTATACAGCTCCATTCGGAGGGCACGGACCTCACGGTCCCTATCCTCCAACATCTGAACAGTGGTCTTAAGCAGTGGCTCTTCATGAGCAGCATCAGTATACAGACCAGTGTAGTAGCCTTCCTCTCCGGGAAGTGAGGCTGGCATGTAACAGAACTCAGTGTTCAGCAACAGGGCATGCCTAGCACGGAGAATGGTCATCATCGAATAAGCGGCATCCTGCACTGCCATCTCGATGGTAATCCCGAGTCCATAAGACCAATGGATGGGATCATTAGCTCCGGGATATGAGGGTATATCCGGACTGTGCAGAAATACTGACTCTGATTGAAATCTCGGTACTGTTCCTCCATGGTGTATTCAGGATACCAGCGATAACCGGTCTCAGTCATCACACGGACTAGCATGGCCGTGTGACCGGGCACATTAATGCACCGAGTCAAACGAACCACTTGGTGAGGGATGCGGCCAAACATCTGAAACACGGAATAATGCAAAGGCATTAGTGTTTCTGGAAGAAATCGGGCAGCATAACAACTGTAAATGCTCAAACAAAGATTTGAGACATCATACAAATGATAGCATAGCCACTCAACAATTCCATATCAAGGTTCCGGGTTCAACAATCATCATACTCTAAGGATAGAAACTGAACTGAGGCTTGAAACCAACAATCCTAAGAGTCTACGGATTAGTAACACGTGAACCTAGTAAGGATAAGAGGCCTAGTCCTAAATCCCCGTAGAAAGAATAGACATACTCAGATCAGAAGGGCATAAGGTAAAGGAGTAAAAAGAGCCTTACGTTCCCTTCCACAATCAATTCCCCTACATATAACTAAGAATTTTTCTAGACTCAACATCGACCAGTTTGGCTTGAGAAACCTACAGGCAGTCCAGCTCTGATGCCAACGCTGTCAGGACCCCGATCATGAGTCACACCGATCTAGCTGTAACACGTCATATCACTTTGCGGCCTCACGCACGGTAACCCCACGGGTGCCACCTTACCTGGCCCGGGACCGTTTGCGCATTTTGGCACACGTATATGACAGTGTCGCTAGCATCCATATGACAGAGAACCCGGGCCGACATGGCTAGTTATAAACCAAAAGTGGCACTAAATTACAGAGACAGGCATCCATGACCCAGCAACGAACGTGTCGGTCATCAACGTATGAACCCAAGTCGTAGCAAGCTACATGGACTTAAAGGAACAACGCGTGACATTTCCCCTAAGGGACAGACACAGGAACGAAGAAGGACACATGCCGGCCAGCCTACGTGTTCCGAGCGGTAGCAAGCTACCAAGGCTCATTGGAGACACTAGGAGGCATTTCCCTGTAAGATAGGCTACCAAAGGAAAACAACTAGGTGTCGGATCCCACACATACCAATCATTTCAATCATACACGCAATATGCTCAATATGTGCCAATACAACATTGCATCACAACAGAACTCTATGACTCAAAGTACTTTATTTAAAAGGCTCCAAGAGCCATACATAATATATCCATACAGGTAGGGGTCACATGACCCAACACTCAAGTCATACAGTCATACAAACACAAGCGGAAGCTACATGTCTGAGTACAGACAACTTAGAAAATAAAACAGGCTTGGTGTAGCCTGACTATCTACAAGGCCCTTCACAAGCTCCAGATCTCCGTCTGGGTGTCAAGCTACTCGTCGACGTCAACGTCTATGTAGAACCCATCAGCAGGGGCAGGGTTCTCCTCTGCAACAGTTATTATGCAAACATGAGTACAAAGGTACTCAGCAAGTCTTACCACAGAACCTATCATACATGTAACATTATCAAAGGGGGTAGTGGAGTTTATAGCAGAATGCCAGCTTTGACCTTGGCTAACCTATACTACAACTCGCAACAGATTGCAAGATGTTATTACGAACACGAGTCCTCTACTCACCACATCAATACACTACCGAGGATCCTCTTCCGTCATCCTACGGAAGGGCCATCCACGGCACTCACACTTATCTTGAGGCTTTTAGTAGTATCCATCAACTTGTCTATGAACTGTAAGAGCAACCAAGTAGTTCGTACCGCGAACAACGGCTATTCGAATAGTTTGATAACCCTGCAGGGGTGTACTTCTTCACACACGCTTTCACCACTTATCACCGTTTACTCGGCGTGTACTCGGCAACCTTTAAGCGGAAGCCCAGCGAGGGTGTCGGCCACGACCTGACTAACTACTCAAGTCTCTCGTCCAGGTTTATCGCCTATTTGGGTTCCATCCGTGGGGAGATCCGGCCGGGGTGTCGCTCACGGCCCCAAACGATGTGTACAGGGATCCCGAGTCACCAAACGGGCAACCGGTACACCGTGCCACGTACCTGTCGCATCACAACCCACCCCGAGGGTCAGCGTTGTGCACGACCTCCAGTAAGCTATAAACACCAGAAACTAGTTGCAACTCCTGGACAGAGATCGAGGGTAATTAATAAGCCGAGAGGGTCCATTGGTTTCGGGCTCAATGCATGGTAGTAACTGCAACTTGAACCACACATACAGATCTCAGGTCCTATGGACGATTCCAATGAAACAACCCACCATGTACTCCTACATGGCCTTTCATCGATACCTTTACCAAGCGTATTCCACACCTCCTTCTCTTTATCGATAAGATTATTTCACTCTGATCCATCACCCAGATGAACCAGACCAGACACAACTCTAAGCATAGCAGGCAACATAAACAAATAGCATGGTGGATCACACATCACATGGCTCAATCAACTCCTACACATGCTAGTGGGTTTCAACTATTTACTGTGGCAATGACAGGTCATGCAAGGGAATAGGGTTCATCTACCGCAGCAAGTAGCAGTTCACACGTTGTTGCCTTAATGCAGTAAAAGAGAGCAGGAGCGAGAAGATTGGGTTTGTATCGGAATGATCAATGATTGCTTGCCTGACAAAGTGGTTGTCGGGTACTGCTCTTCAACTGGATACGCAACAGTATCCTCGGGAGCAGGACCTAACACAGAGAATACCGACGATACAATCATTAACAAACAAATGCAACAATATGATGCATGCTCATGACATGGCAAGATGCATGTGTGTTGGCTAATGCAACTAAAACCAGAAGGGTTTGAACCTATTTGAATCAAAGATTCAAATTGGAGTTCAAACTATTATTTAAATAAGTGCATTATCATGTTTTTGATGTATACAGCAAGTTAACTTGTTCAAACATGCATGAAACCAGTGCCATTGGAAAGTTTGGATTTTTCTGATCATTTTTCATATATAAATCTTTTCCATTTGAGCTATGGTTGATTTTATATGATTTTTAGAAGTTTTGGGTATTTTCTGGAATTTCCTGAATTATTTTAAATCTAAAAATCCCAGAAAAACCTTTACTGCGTCAGCATGACATCATGCTGACGTCAGGCAGTCAACAGGGCCAGTCCAAGTCAAACCTGACCAGTGGGACCCACTGGTCAGTGTCACAGGAGCTAATTCCGGTCATAACCAGGGTTGACTGGGTTTGACTAAGCAAAAGGGGCCCACTGTCAGTTACTATGGTGGTTAAGCTAATTACTGTTAGCTCCTACACTAACAGGCCACGTCAGCCCGCCGGAGTTTGGCCGGCGGCGACCATTTCGCACGGCGGTGACTCGTCGGAATCCTGTTTCCGGCAACCATTTGCCGCGCGGATGGGCTCTGTGTGCTCCTGGTGATGCACCGCATCTAATGGTGCCACTGGTTGGTCGAAAGGTCGCCGGAGTTGACGGCGACGAGCTCGTCCGCGGCGGTGCTCGCACGGAGTTGGCCGGGATGGTGTTGTGGTGCACGGTAGGAGGAGTTAAAGCTGACGTTGGCTTGCTGGTGACCTACTGATTCGAACGGCGTGCTCAGCCACGAGGCACGGTGCCTATGGCCACGGCGGCGAGTTGGCCGTCGGCGGTGATCTTCGGTCAGCAAAGGGGGCGGCGGCTACAAGGCATAAACGGGCCCGTGGAGAGGGGGTTCGAAGCGTGAGCTCACAGCGGTCGTAGAGGGCGTCGAAGCGAGCTCGGGGAAGGTCGGACGACGGCGTACGGGCGGCGGCGATCTCCGGTGCCGAAGGTTGAAGACGACGGCGGGGAGGGCGTTGCGGGGCTTCTGGCGTCGTGTGCGTCGGTGGGGAGCTTCGGGGCGATGCGGCGGAGCTAGTGGTGCGTCGGGAAGGCGAGGGAGTGGCGTAGGGCGCGGTGGCAGCGATCGACGGCGACGAGCTCGCTCGGGGGAGTTCGGCGGAGGGGAGAGAGGAGGGGGAAAGACACGGGGGAGAGGGGAAACGGTCGAGGGGTCTGCGTGGCGTCGTTCCAGTCCATCCAAAGGGCCGAGGGGCCAGCCAGGCAGGCGGGAGGTGGCCGGCGCGTCGGCGGCGCTCGCCACCGAGCTGCTTCGTGCGCTGGCGCGACGAAGAAGACGGGGATGCCCCTGGTGGGCTGGGCCGTCTGGGCCAGCAGGTAAGTGGGCTCAGGTAAGTGCCTTCTCCCTTTTTCTCTTTCCTATTTCTTTTCTGTTTCATTTCTTTTGCAGCTTTGTTCAATTAATAAAAATACTAGAGCATTTTTAAAACTCATGAAACTTGTCATACCTACTGTATATATTATGAACAGTAGGAAACATTATAGTTTATGATTATTTGAGTATTTAAAATTTTTTATAGCATTCAAATGCCCAAATTCAAATACCATAAGATTTAATCCAAAGCCCTAGAGTGTCCTAGAAAATTGTGCACCAATTTTGGCAGAGGTTTAAGACCAAGGCAGAAATGATGAACATTTTTGAAGGGCATTTTGGGTACATTGGAAAATATTTTAACAAACCCTAGTTGTTAGGAGAAGGGTGCTGGGGTTTCTGTTAATCCCATTTCAAGTTTCTTTGAAAAGTAAACATGATGCACACTCTAGCTAGGTCCTAATGCAAATGCTAACTAGGGATGTGACATGCCTCTACTAGACTAGCTCATTGATCAAAGATGGTTATGTTTCCTAGCCATAGACATGAGTTGTCATTTGATCAACGGGATCACATCATTAGGAGAATGATGTGATGGACAAGACCCATCCGTTAGCATAGCACTATGATCGTTTAGTTTTACTGCTATTGCTTTCTTCATGACTTATACATGTTCCTATGACTATGAGATTATGCAACTCCCGAATACCGTAGGAACACCTTGTGTGCTATCAAACGTCACAACGTAACTGGGTGATCATAAAGATGCTCTACAGGTGTCTCCAAAAGTATTCGTGGTGTTGGCATAGATCAAGATTAGGATTTGTCACTCCGAGTGTCGGAGAGGTATCTCTGGGCCCTCTCGGTAAAACACATCACAATAAGCCTTGCAAGCAAAAGACTAATGAGTTAGTCACGAGATGATGTGTTACGGAACGAGTAAAGAGACTTGCCGGTAACGAGATTGAACTAGGTATGGAGATACCGACGATCGAATCTCGGGCAAGTAACATACCGATGACAAAAGGAACAACGTATGTTGTTATGCGGTTTTGACCGATAAAAGATCTTCGTAGAATATGTAGGAGCCAATATGAACATCCAGGTTCCGCTATTGGTTATTGACCGGAGATGAGTCTCGGTCATGTCTACATAGTTCTCGAACCCGTAGGATCCGCACGCTTAACGTTTGATGACGATCGGTTTATGAGTTTATGAGTTATGATGTACCAAAGGTAGTTCGGAGTCCCGGATGAGATCACGGACATGACGAGGAGTCTCGGAATGTCCGAGACATAAAGATTGATATATTGGACGACTATATTCGGACACCGGAAGTGTTCCGGAAAAGTTTCGGATTTAACGGGATTGCTGGAGGGGGTTACCGGAACCCCCTACGAGGGGGGATGGTCCATAGTGGGCCTTAAGGAAAAGAGAGAGGCAGCCCATAGGGGCTGGCCGGCGCCCCACCTAGGGATCCTAGTTGGACTAGGATTGGGGGGCGCCACCTCTCCCTCCTTTTTCCTTTCCCTCTCTTCCTTCTTTGGTAGTTCCTAGATTGCAATCCTATTCCTAGTAGGATTGCACCCTAGCCGCACCATAGAGGGGCCGGCCGGCCTCCCCCCTTGCTCCTTTATATACGGGGGCAGGGGGGCACCCAAAGACACACAAGTTGAATTGTTCCAGCCGTGTGCGGTGCCCCCCTCCACAGAAACACACCTCGGTCATACCGTCGCGGTGCTTAGGCGAAGCCCTGCGCCGGTGAATACATCATATCCGTCACCACGCCGTCATGCTGACGAAACTCTCCCGTGAAGCTCAACTGGATCAAGAGCTCGTGGGACGTCATCAAGCTGAACGTGTGCTGAACGCGGAGGTGTCGTACGTTCGGTGCTTGATCGGTTGAATCACGAAGAAGTTCGACTACATCAACCGCGTCACTTGACGCTTCCGCTTCCGGTCTACGAGGGTACGTAGACACACTCTTCCCTCTCGTTGCTATGCATCTGGTAGATAGATCTTGCGTGATCGTAGGAAAATTTTAAAATACTACGTTCCCCAACAGCTTGGTATAGAATTAATGATTCACAAAAAAGAGCCACCAAGAAGCAACCTACTACAATCTTGCTTAGAAATTTTTATGTTAGAATTACTTCTTGGAATAGGTTTATTCTAGATACTGCTATCAATGGGAATTTCCTAGAGGCCCCAGTTTGGGAGTCTCTTAGTATTATTGAAAATCTTGTTGGGAATCTCCCTGTTGTTAGCATTCGAGAGGACATCACCCTAGCTCACATTATGAAAAAACTTGAAAAGATAGAGCTAGAGATGCCAAGCATTAATAAGATAAATGAGTTGGATCGTAAGATCCAAGGGAATTTGAATAGGCTTGATAGCTCCATGCATAAAATTTTCAAAATTTTGGAGACCGTCAAATTCCATGACTTGGACTCTTCTAGGATAGACAAGATTGAGGAAATATTTGATACCCTAGGAACTACCTTCTCCTCGATCAAAACCAAAAAGGTAGAAACTCCGGCAAAGAGGGAGCCTAAGTTCGTTCACGTTCCAAAGGCTCCCCGTTCTAAAAGTAATCCATCTATTGCCAAAGGGGTTGAAACTGTAAAGACCTTGGAAGAAACACCTGTCTTTGATAAATTTATAAATGAATCTTCCCTTGACTTTTATCCTTTTGGTCTTCTCCCTAGAAGTATCTCTATGAGGCCTTTATTTGAAAGTCCTCTTAAGACTAGTTGTATTATTGAAGAACTTTTTGATGATCTTGATGATGGTTCAATTGATACAACTTAATCTATATGCATTATGCCTAGCTTAAAGGCATAAAAGAAAGCGCTTTTGGGAGGCAGCCCAATGAATAAATTTATTTTGCTTTTGTTGTGTCTTGATGTTGTTTACTACTGTAGCCTCATCATTGTATCTTTGCTTTTCATATTTGTGCCAAGTATAGCCTCTGATTGCTAGAAAGTTCAAAAGTTGTGAGGTGCTGTCCAGGAAACAGATTCTGTCCTTGGATAGAAAAATTCGTATAAAATCACCAGATCATCTTTTTGGTCTGAATTTTTTCGAAAGTGTTCTCTATATAATTGTCTTTCGTGCATCTGTTCTGAGTTTTTTGATTTGAGTTGCAGAAGTACCCCGAACAAATCAATTACTACCTGCTGTTCTGTTTTTCACAGATTCTGTCCTGTTTTGCCTTTCCTTCATTTTGCAAACCAAGAGCTTGCTTTTTCTTTGCAAAAACCTTTTGGCAATCTTGAGAAACAGTAGACCTTCAAGAATATCTTTATTTCCAGCAAGGAACAATTATTTTATTAAGGGTACTAACCTCGCTAATCAGATTATGATGAGTTATGTATGAAGGGAGTTTTCAAGTGTGCGAGGGAAGATGATAAAAAGATTCAGGAGTGTCAAGCGCTCAAGCTTGGGGATGCCCCCGTGGACCCCCAAGAAATATTCAAGGAGACTCAAGCGTCTAAGCTTGGGGATGCCCCCGTGCATCCCCTTCTCCATCAACATTATCAGTTCGTCTTTCGTTCCGCTATATTTTTATCACTTCATGTGTTATGTGCTATGCTTGGAGCGTCTTGCTTTTAGTTTTCTTTTTAGTTTTTCATAATGAGTCGGAACTCAGCGTTCTTTATGTGGGAGAGAAACACACTCCACTTCTACCTAGAACATAACATAGAATTTTCATGTCTATCTTTGCTGTGTATGTTCTTTGTCTTTTAATAGCTACTATCATGCTCTGCTCTTAGTATTCATGCTTATCTTTTTAAAGAGCTTTTGTTTAGTTGGTTGTGTGAACTCTCTTTAATTATCATGCTTACCTTATTAAGAGAGTTTGCTTCCGTTGCATTGGTTAATATGTCTATGATAAAGATGCTACGTGCATAATGGCGCTTAGTAGTTCAGGTTTTCTTATGGTTAGTCTCAAATAGCTGGGGGATTCCCAATGTGTTATTGGAGTACCAACTTGATTTGTTTGCCTATGATGTGGTATGGTTTAGTAATATCTTCCTTCAAGAATTTATTTTGATTGACTTGGCGTATGCTCACGCATATTTAAGACTGTAAAGAAAGTCTGTCAAGCCTTGATGATCTTTTATTTCTGAGTAGCGATATAACTACCATGCCTGATTCAATGTTGCTTTGTCGCTCTGCATGATTATGACCGTCATTGCTCTCTTAGTTGGTCGCTCCCAGTCTTTTGCTAACCTCCACCTGTACTAAGCAGACTAACTTTGCAATACATAGCTCATGGGAAAGTAGCTTAAAAAACTATTGTGGTAAAGAATATGTTGCCTATGTATCTTATTTCTTATAAGTTGCTTGCTGAGCGGTAACCATGTTTCTGGGGACGCCATCAACTGTCACACTTTTGTTGAATATCATGTGAGTTGCTATGCATGTTCGTCTTGTCTGAAGTAAGGGTGATTTTCCATGGGTTGAATGAGTATGCATATTGTTAGAGAAGAACATTGGGCCGCCAACCAAAGCCATGTATCATGGTGGAAGTTTTAGCTTGGACAATAATCCTCAATCTCTTATGAGAATATGCTTAAGCATTAAAGAGGAGTCCATCATCTATTTTCTATGTTGTCCCGGTATGGATGTCCTCAAGTTGAGATCTATCAAAAACGAGAAATCAAATGCGATTTATCTCATTGGACCTTTGTACATGTGGCATAGAGTGAAGGAAATATGCCCTAGAGGCAATAATAAAGTTATTATTTATTTCCTTATATCATGATAAATGTTTATTATTCATGCTAGAATTGTATTAACCGGAAACTTAATACATGTGTGAATACATAGACAAAACAGAGTGTCCCTAGTATGCCTCTACTAGACTAGCTCATTGATCAAAGATGGTTATGTTTCCTAGCCATAGACATGAGTTGTCATTTGATCAACGGGATCACATCATTAGGAGAATGATCTGATGGACAAGACCCATCCGTTAGCTTAGCACTATGATCGTTTAAGTTTTACTGCTATTGCTTTCTTCATGACTTATACATGTTCCTATGACTATGAGATTATGCAACTCCCGAATACCGGAGGAACACTTTGTGTGCTACCAAACGTCACAACGTAACTGGGTGATTATAAAGGTACTCTACAGGTGTCTCCGAAGGTACTTGTTGGGTTGGCGTATTTCGAGATTAGGATTTGTCACTCCGATTGTCGGAGAGGTATCTTTGGGCCCACTCGGTAATGCACATCACTATAAGCCTTGCAAGCATTGCAGCTAATGAGTTAGTTGCGGGATGATGTATTATGGAACGAGTAAAGAGACTTGTTGGTAACGAGATTGAACTAGGTATTGAGATACCGACGATCGAATCTCGGGCATGTAACATACCGATGACAAAGGGAACAATGTATGTTGTTATGCGGTTTGACCGATAAAGATCTTCGTAGAATATGTGGGAGCCAATATGAGCATCCAGGTTCCGCTATTGGTTATTGACCGGAGACGTGTCTCGGTCATGTCTACATAGTTCTCGAACCCGTAGGGTCCGCACGCTTAAGGTTTCGATGATAGTTTTATTATGAGATTATGCAACTCCCGAATACCGGAGGAACACTTTGTGTGCTACCAAACGTCACAACGTAACTGGGTGATTATAAAGGTACTCTACAGGTGTCTCCGAAGGTACTTGTTGGGTTGGCGTATTTCGAGATTAGGATTTGTCACTCCGATTGTCGGAGAGGTATCTCTGGGCCCACTCGGTAATGCACATCACTATAAGCCTTGCAAGCATTGCAGCTAATGAGTTAGTTGCGGGATGATGCATTACGGAACGAGTAAAGAGACTTGTTGGTAACGAGATTGAACTAGGTATTGAGATACCGACGATCGAATCTCGGGCATGTAACATACCGATGACAAAGGGAACAATGTATGTTGTTATGCGGTTTGACCGATAAAGATCTTCGTAGAATATGTGGGAGCCAATATGAGCATCCAGGTTCCGCTATTGGTTATTGACCGGAGACGTGTCTCGGTCATGTCTACATAGTTCTCGAACCCGTAGGGTCCGCACACTTAAGGTTTCGATGATAGTTTTATTATGAGTTTATGAGTTTTGATGTACCGAGGGAGTTCGGAGTCCCGGATGAGATCGGGGACATGACGAGGAGTCTCAAAATGGTCGAGACGTAAAAATCGATATATTGGACGACTATATTCGGACATCGGAAAGGTTCCGAGTGATTCGGGTATTTTCGGAGTACCGGGGAGTTACGGGAATAGAGGAGAGAGGCCAAAAGGAAGGAGGCGTGCACCCCCCTTCTGGTCCGAATTGGACAAGGGGTGCAGCCCCCTTTTCCTTCTCCCTCTCCCCCTCTTTCCTTCTCTCCTACCTTGGAAAGGAAAGGGGAATCCTACTAGGACTTGGGAGTCCTAGTAGGACTCCCCACACTTGGTGCGCCCCCTCTGGGGCCGGCCTCTCCCTCCCTCCTTTATTTACGGGGGCAGGGGGGCACCTCTAGACGCAACAATTGATCTCTTGATCTCTTAGCCGTGTGCGGTGCCCCCCCTCCACCATAGTTCTCCTCGATAAATATTGTAGCGGTGCTTAGGCGAAGCCCTGCGACGGTAGAACATCAAGATCGTCACCATGCCGTCGTGCTGACGGAACTCTCCCTCGACACTCGGCTGGATCGGAGTTCGAGGGACGTCATCGAGCTGAACGTGTGCTAGAACTCGGAGGTGCCGTAGTTTCGGTGCTTGATCGGTCGGGCCGTGAAGACGTACGACTACATCAACCGCGTTGTTCTAACGCTTCCGCTTTCAGTCTACGAGGGTACGTAGACTCACTCTCCCCTCTCGTTGCTATGCATCTGGTAGATAGATCTTGCGTGATCGTAGGAAAATTTTAAAAATGCTACGTTCCCCAACAGTGGCATCATGAGCCAGGTCTATGCGTAGATGATATGCACTAGTAGAACACAAGTGAGTTGTGGACGATACTAGTCATACTGCTTACCAGCATGTCATACTTTGATTCGGCGGTATTGTTGGATGAAGCGGCCCGGACCGACATTACGCCTACGCTTACGCGAGACTGGTTCTACCGACGTGCTTCGCACACAGGTGGCTGGCGGGTGTCAGTTTCTCCAACTTTAGTTGAATCAAGTGTGGCTACGCCCGGTCCTTGTGAAGGTTAAAACAACACATACTTGACGAAATATCGTTGTGGTTTTGTATGCGTAGGTAAGAACGGTTCTTGCTAAGCCCGTAGCAGCCACGTAAAACTTGCAACAACAAAGTAGAGGACGTCTAACTTGTTTTTGCAGGGCATGTTGTGATGTGATATGGTCAAGACATGATGAGTTATACGGTTTTGTATGAGATGATCATGTTTTGTAATGTTATCGGCAACTGGCAGGAGCCATATGGTTGTCACTTTATTGTATGAAATGCAATCGCCATGTAATTGCTTTACTTTATCACTAAGCGGTAGCGATAGTCGTAGAAGCAATAGTTGGCGAGACGACAACGATGCTACGATGGAGATCAAGGTGTCGCGCCGGTGACGAAGGTGATCATGACGGTGCTTTGGAGATGGAGATCAAAAGCACAAGATGATGATGGCCATATCATGTCACATATTTTTGATTGCATGTGATGTTTATCTTATTATGCTTCTTATTTTGCTTAGTACGACGGCAGCATTATAAGATGATCCCTCACTAAATTTCAAGGTATAAGTGTTCTCCCTGAGGATGCACCGTTGCGAAAGTTCGTCGTGCCGAGACACCACGTGATGATCGGGTGTGATAAGCTCTACGTTCAAATACAACGGGTGTAAGCCAGTTTTGCACACGCGGAATACTCGGGTTAAACTTGACGAGCCTAGCATATGCAGATATGGCCTCGGAACACTGGAGACCGAAAGGTCGAGCGTGAATCATATAGTAGATATGATCAACATAAGATGTTCACCATTGAAACTACTCCATCTCACGTGATGATCGGACATGGTTTAGTAGATTTGGATCACGTGATCATTTAGATGACCAGAGGGATGTCTATCTAAGTGGGAGTTCTTTGACTAATATGATTAAATTGAACTTTAATTTATCATGAACTTAGTCCTCGTAGTATTAGCATATCTATGTTGTAGATCAATAGCTCCCGATGTTGCTCCACACATTTTTTTTATATGTTCCTAGAGAAAACTAAGTTGAAAGATGTTAGTAGCAATGATGCGGAATTGTTCCGTGATCTGAGGATTATCCTCATTGCTGCACAGAGAAATATGTCCTTGATGCACCGCTAGGTGACAGACCTATTGCAGGAGCAGATGTAGATGTTATGAACGTTTTGACAAAAGCTCGGTATGATGACTACTTGATAGTCTAGTGCACCATGCTTTACGGCTTATAACCGGGACTTCAAAAACGTTTTGAACGCCACGGAGCATATGAGATGTTCCAAGAGTTGAAATTAGTATTTCATACTCATGCCCGTGTCGAGAGGTATAAGACTTCTGACAATACTTTGCCTACAAGATGGAGGAGAATAGCTCAACCAGTGAGCATGTGCTCAGATTGTCTGGGTAGTACAATTGCTTGAATCAAGTGGGAGTTAATCTTCCAGATAAGATAGTAATTGACAAAGTTCTCTAGACACTATCACCAAGTTAGTAGAACTTCGTGATGAACTATAATATGCAAGGGATGACGAAAGTAATTCCCGAGCTCTTCGCGATGCTGAAATCGGCGAAGGTAGAAATCAAGAAAGAGCATCAAGTGTTGATGGTTAACAAGACCACTTGTTTCAAGTAAAGGGCAAAGGGATAGAAGGGGAACTTCAAGAAGAATGACAAGCAAGTTGTCACTCCCATGAAGAAACCCAAAGCTAAACTCAAGCCTGAAACTAAGTGCTTCTACTGCAAAGAAAATGGTCACCGGAAGTGGAACTGCCCTAGATACTTGGCGGATAAGAAGGATGGCAAAGTGAACAAAGGTATATTTGATATACAGATTATTGATGTGTATTTTACTAGTGTTCATAGCAACCCCTCGGTATTTGATACTGGTTCAGTTGCTAAAGAGTAGTAACTCGAAATGGGAGTTGCATAATGAACAGAAACTAGTTAAAGGATGGAGTGACGATGTGTATTGGAAGCAGTTCCAAGATTGATATGATCATCATCGCACACTCCCTATACTTTCGGGATTAGTGTTGAACCTAAATAAGTGTTATTTGGTGTTTGTGTTGAGCATGAATATGATTTGATCATGTTTATTGCAATACGGTTATTCATGTAAGTTAGAGAATAATTGTTGTTCTGTTTACATGAATAAAACCTTCTATGGTCATACACCCAATGAAAATAGTTTGTTGGATCTCGATCGTGTGATACACATATTCATAATATTGAAGCCAAAAGATGCAAGGTTAATAATGATAGTGCAACTTATTTGTGGCACTGCCGTTTAGGTCATATTGGTGTAAAGCGCATGAATAAACTCCATAGTGATGGACTTTTTTCACTTGATTATGAATCACTTGGTGCTTGCGAACCATGCCTCATGGGCAAGATGACTAAAACTCCGTTCTCCGGAACCGTGGAGCGAGCAACAGAGTTGTTGGAAATCATACATACCGATGTATGCGGACCAATGAGTGTTGAAGCTCGCGGCAGGTATCGTTATTTTCTGACCTTCACTGATGATTTGAGCAGATATGGGTATATCTACTTAATGAAGCACAAGTCTGAAACATTTGAAAAGTTCAAAGAATTTCAGAGTGAAGTGGAGAATCATCGTAACAAGAAAATAAGAGTTTCTACGATATGATCGTAGAGGTAAAATATTTGAGTTAGCGAGTTTAGCCTTCAATAAAAACAATGTGAAATAGTTTCACTACTCACGCCACCTGGAACACCACAGTGTAATGGTGTGTCCGAACGTCATAACCGTACTTTATTAGATATGGTGCGATCGATGATGTCTCTTACCGATCTACCACTATCGCTTTTGGGGTTATGCATTAGAGACAGCTACATTCACGTTAAATAGGGCACCATCTAAATCCGTGGAGATGACATCGTATGAACTGTGGTTTGACGAGAAACCTAAGTTGTCATTTCTTTAAGTTTGGGACTGCGATGCTTATGTGAAAAAGTTTCAACATGATAAGCTCGAACCCAAATCGGAGAAGTAAATCTTCATAGGATACCCAAAAAGAAACTGTTGGGTACACCTTCTATCACAGATCCTAAGGCAAGGTCTTTGTTGCTAAGAGTGGATCCTTTCTAGAGAAGGAGTTTCTCTCGAAAGAAGTGAGTGGGAGGAAAGTGGAACTTGATGAGGTAATTGTACCTTCTCCCGAATTGGATAGTAGTACATCATAGAAACTGGTTCCAGTGATTCCTACACCAATTAGTGAGGAAGCTAATGATGATGATCATGAAACTTCGGATCAAGTTACTGCTGAACTTCGTAGATCAACCAGAGTACGTTCCGCACCAGAGTGGTACGGCAACCCGGTTCTGGAAGTCATGTTACTGGACCATGATGAACCTACGAACTATGAGGAAGCGATGATGAGCCCAGATTCCGCAAAATGGCTTGAGACCATGAAATCTGAGATGGGATCCATGTATGAGAACAAAGTGTGGACTTTGGTTGACTTGCCCGATGGTCGGCAAGCCATCGAAAATAAATGGATCTTCAAGAGGAAGACCGACGCAAACGGTAATGTTACTGTTTACAAAGCTCGACTTGTTGCGAAAGGGTTTCGACAAGTTCAAGGAGTTGACTGCGATGAAGCATGTATTTACAAGAAGTGAGAGGGAGCACTACAACATTTCTGATAAGTATATGTGAATGACATATTGTCGATCGAAAATGATGTAGAATTTTCTGGAAAGCATAAAGGAGTGTTTGAAAGGAGTTTTTCAAAGAAAGACCTTGGTGAAGCTGCTTACATATTGGGCATCAAGATCTATAGAGATAGATCAAGACGCTTGATAAGACTTTCGATGAGTACATACCTTGATAAGATTTTGAAGTAGTTCAAAATGGATCAGTCAAAGAAGGAGTTTTTGCCTGACTTGTAAGGTGTGAAGTTGAGTAAGACTCAAAGCCAGACCACGGCAGAAAAATATAGAGAGAATGAAAGTCATTCCCTATGCCTCAGCCATAGGTTCTATAAAGTATGCCATGTTGTGTACAAAACACGTTGTGTACCTTGCCATGAGTTTGACAGGGAGGTACAATAGTGATCCAGGAGTAGATCACTGTACAGCGGTCAAAATTATCCTTAGTAATTGGATGACTAAAGGAAATATTTCTCGATTATGGAGGTGATAAAGAGTTTGTCGTAAAGGGTTACGCCGATGCAAGCTTTGACCCTAAATCCAGATGACTCTAAGTATCAATCTGGATGCGTATTGAAAGTGGGAGCAATTAGCTAGAGTAGCTCCATGCAGAGCATTGTAGACATAGAAATTTGCGAAATACATACGGATCTGAATGTGACAGACCCGTTGACTAAACTTCTCTCACGAAGCAAAACATGATCACACCTTAGTACTCTTTGGGTGTTAATCACATAGCGATGTGAACTAGATTATTGACTCTAGTAAACCCTTTGGGTGTTAATCACATGACGATGTGAACTATCGGTGTTAAATCACATGGCGATGTGAACTAGATTATTGACTCTAGTGCAAGTGTGAGACTGAAGGAAATATGCCCTAGAGGCAATAATAAAGTTATTATTTATTTCCTTATATCATGATAAATGTTTATTATTCATGCTAGAATTGTATTAACCGGAAACTTAATACATGTGTGAATACATAGACAAAACAGAGTGTCCCTAGTATGCCTCTACTAGACTAGCTCATTGATCAAAGATGGTTATGTTTCCTAGCCATAGACATGAGTTGTCATTTGATCAACAGGATCACATCATTAGGAGAATGATCTGATGGACAAGACCCATCCGTTAGCTTAGCACTATGATCATTTAAGTTTTACTGCTATTGCTTTCTTCATGACTTATACATGTTCCTATGACTATGAGATTATGCAACTCCCGAATACCGGAGGAACACTTTGTGTGCTACCAAACGTCACAACGTAACTGGGTGATTATAAAGGTACTCTACAGGTGTCTCCGAAGGTACTTGTTGGGTTGGCGTATTTCGAGATTAGGATTTGTCACTCCGATTGTCGGAGAGGTATCTCTGGGCCCACTCGGTAATGCACATCACTATAAGCCTTGCAAGCATTGCAGCTAATGAGTTAGTTGTGGGATGATGTATTAAGGAACGAGTAAAGAGACTTGTTGGTAACGAGATTGAACTAGGTATTGAGATACCGACGATCGAATCTCGGGCATGTAACATACCGATGACAAAGGGAACAATGTATGTTGTTATGCGGTTTGACCGATAAAGATCTTCGTAGAATATGTGGGAGCCAATATGAGCATCCAGGTTCCGCTATTGGTTATTGACCGGAGACGTGTCTCGGTCATGTCTACATAGTTCTCGAACCCGTAGGGTCCGCACGCTTAAGGTTTCGATGATAGTTTTATTATGAGTTTATGAGTTTTGATGTACCGAAGGAGTTCGGAGTCCCGGATGAGATCGGGGACATGACGTGGAGTCTCAAAATGGTCGAGATGTAAAAATAGATATATTGGACGACTATATTCGGACATCGGAAAGGTTCCGAGTGATTCGGGTATTTTCGGAGTACCGGGGAGTTACGGGAATAGAGGAGAGAGGCCAAAAGGAAGGAGGCGTGCACCCCCCTTCTGGTCCGACTTGGACAAGGGGTGCAGCCCCCTTTTCCTTCTCCCTCTCCCCCTCTTTCCTTCTCTCCTACCTTGGAAAGGAAAGGGGAATCCTACTAGGACTTGGGAGTCCTAGTAGGACTCCCCACACTTGGTGCGCCCCCTCTAGGGCCGGCCTCTCCCTCCCTCCTTTATATACGGGGGCAGGGGGGCACCTCTAGACACAACAATTGATCTCTTGATCTCTTAGCCGTGTGCGGTGCCCCCCTCCACCATAGTTCTCCTCGATAAATATTGTAGCGGTGCTTAGGCGAAGCCCTGCGACGGTAGAACATCAAGATCGTCACCACGCCGTCGTGCTGACGGAACTCTCCCTCGACACTCGGCTGGATCGGAGTTCGAGGGACGTCATCGAGCTGAACGTGTGCTAGAACTCGGAGGTGCCGTAGTTTCAGTGCTTGATCGGTCGGGCCGTGAAGACGTACGACTACATCAACCGCGTTGTTCTAACGCTTCCGCTTTCGGTCTACGAGGGTACGTAGACTCACTCTCCCCTCTCGTTACTATGCATCTGGTAGATAGATCTTGCGTGATCGTAGGAAAATTTTAAAAATACTACGTTCGCCAACATAGAGGTACCCCTTTGTGACACTTGGTTGAAACATATGTAATGCAATGATAACCCATGGAAATCCGAGCTAATTAGGACAAGGTGCGAACACTATTGGTATTCGATGCATGAGGCTTGCAACTTATAGGATGTCTTATGCATGACACATATGAAGTACTACTACCCTTGACAAAATTGCTTCTATGTTTTCAAAATAAGTAAAAAAGCTCTAGCACATAACCATTCTTTTACTTTTTGAGTCTCCACCCTCTTTCTTCAAGCACCAACTACTGAGAGCATGATTGTCATTCTAAGTGTAATGTGCATTGTTCCAAAGTAGCATTGTCTTTTACATGATTGTGATATCGTTTATTTTGAAATCATTGTATCTAGTCATCACTTAAACCTTGAAGGTGCCCCTGCATTTATGTTTTGCTTCACTAAAGGGGGCAAGCTAGATATCACTTTATCATATTTGCACATCATGTTCATTGCAAATCTATTTGATGCTTCAGTTTCATATTGTAAAACTTTCAGTCCTTTGTGATTTTCTCATGAGGCAACTTAATTACTATAGAATCATTGTCTCAGTAAGCTTTTGTCATATGACTATGAAAAAGTCCTATATGGTTAATAGCATGTCACCACAGAAATTATTCTTGTTATCATTTACCTACTCGAGGACGAGCAGGAATTAAGCTTGGGGATGTTGATACGTCCAAAACGTATCTATAATTTCTGCTTGCTCCATGCCACTTTTTGGTGATATTGCTATGATATTCATACACTTCCATACACTTTTGATCATATTTGGACTAACCTACTAATCCAGTGCACCCCAGTGCCAGTTTCTGTTTTCAGCTGTTTTTGTATTTCAGGTTTTCACATTACGAGAACTGTCAGGAAAAATCCAGAAAAATTATATAAAAAATCAGCGTTCCAGAACCTACCTTGCGCCCGAAGTACAGCCGGGGGGGGCCACCAGGGCCCCAGGCGCCCTGGCGGCGCCCCCCCCCCTTGGGCCGCGCCGGGGGGGCGCCTGGGCCCCCCGAGCCCCGTCTGGTGCCCCCCTTTGGCATATATTTAGAGCGTCCTTCGAAACCCTCGGGACGGGAACTCTTTTTCGCGATCTCATCTCTGTTCCGCCGCCGCCGCCGCTTCCAAGATCGGGAGCACCAGGAGAACTCTTCCCGGCACCCTGCCGGAGGGGAGGATCACCATCGGGAGCTTCTCCATCACCATGGACGCCTCCCGGATGAGTTGTGAGTAGTCTCCCTTGGACCATGAGTCCATGACCAGTAGCTATGTGATGTTCTCCTCCCGTTCTTGTGCTTCACTAATTAGTCCTCGTGAGCTGCCCTACATGATCGAGGCACATATGTAATCCTTATGTTGTCGCTATGATGAGTTTGCTGGGATCCGATGGATTATGAGATTATGTTCAGATTGTGATTGAGTAATATATTTGATCTACCTCTTTTATATTTATGTTCATAAGTAATTCTTGCATGTTCTCCGTTGTTATTTATTGCTTTGGCCAAGTAATACGTAGTGACTCCAAGAGGGAACGTTATGCTTGATTGTGGGTTCATGCCCCTCGATGACTAGCTTGAGTGATAGAAACATGAGTCTAGGGGATGTGCTGTTGCCACAAGGGGGAAAACAACGGTGCTTGTGCCCGCGGGTGCAAGGATTGTTTACTTTACGCAAAGTTCTTTTAATACAGTTGTCTGTTGCTTTGAGTTTACACTATGGGTGGGGCTCGCAACTTAATACAAGCGAGATGTTCTGGATAGATATCTCAAGGTGGATGATTAGTAGTAGATATTGATGGATTTCGGTCTACTTACTTTGGCATACCGCCCATGCTTTGAACCTCAACCTTTCTTGCAATGTAGTCAGCATTGGTTTGCGTTCGTGGTCCTGTCAATTGCCCAGCTGTAATTCGTTTACCTCACATAGTTGTTTTATCGTCTTTTGGGAGAGAGACATCACTAGTGAACATCATGAGACTCCGGTCCATATTACCATCATTGATCACATCCGCTATTTACTTTTCGCTATTATTTACTATTGCAAACATTATCTATCACTACTATCATTTGCGTTTAATCCTTTGTGAACTACAAGGCCGGAGGGATTGACAACCTCTCTGTACTCGTTGGAGCAAAGTTATTTGTATCTGTGTGCAGGTCCACGTTGATTGCTAATATCTGGCGCCGTTAGCAGTTGACACCTACTTGTTGAACCTAGGAGTCTCTGGGGATTCGATCCTTGGCATCTTTGCTAAGGGAAAAACTTCCACAACACTGCATCTCACACCTTCCACTTGGGGTAACCAACGAGGGGTTAGAGGCCCATCAGTTACTACTTGCTCCATTCCCATTTCCATTCTTAGGGCCATTATGATTGTGTGAGCTACCTCCTCCATGGGTATGTTGGAATTGTCCTACCGTTCTAGGGGTAAAACGAGGCTTCTGCTGAGCTCCAGATTTATACTTTCCTTGTCCATACTTCCTCTTGCGACTTTCAATCTGTTGGTGCTTCCTTTCAATCATTAGAGCGCGATCAACCAGCTCCTGGTAGTTATTGAAAGTTGCCACCATCAACTGTACACTCATCTCATCATTCAGCCCTTCCATGAATCTCTCCTGCTTAGCGGCATCTGTGGCCACATCATCTGGGGCATAACGAGATAGGGTACTAAACTCATCCATGTACTGAGTGATGGCTTCTCGCCCCTCGTTGGTTACCCCAAGTGGAAGGTTTGAGATGCAGTGTAGCGGAAGTTTTCCCTTGGCAAAGATACCAAGGATCGATTTCCCTGAGACTCCCAGTTTCAACAAGAAGGTGTCAACTGCTAACGGCGCCAGATATTAGCAATCAACGTGGACCTTCACACAGATACAAATAACTTTGCTCCCAACAAGTACAGAGAGGTTGTCAATCTCTCCGGCCTTGTAGTTTACAAAGGATCAAACGCAAGTGATAATAGTGATAGGTAATGCTGCAATAGTAAGTAAAAAGCGGAAAGTAAATAGCGGATGTGATCAATGATGGTAATATGGACCGGGGTCCCATGATGTTCACTAGTGATGTCTCTCTCCCAAAAGACGATAAAACAACTATGTGAGGTAAACGAATTACAGCTGGGCAATTGACAGAATTATGTGCGCAAACCAATGCTAACTATGTTACGAGAAAGGTAGAGGTTCAAAGCATGGGCGGTACGCCAAGGCAAGTAGACCGAAATCCATCTGCATCTACTACTAATCATCCACCTTGAGATATCTATCCAGAACATCTCGCTGGTATTAAGTTGCGAGTCCCACCCATAGTGTAAACTCAAAGCAACAGACAACTGCATTAAAAGAACTTTGCGTAAAGTAAACAATCCTTGCACCCGCGGGCACAAGCACCGTTGTTTTCCCCCTTGTGGCAACAGCACATCCCCTAGACTCATGTTTCTGTCACTCAAGCTAGTCATCGAGGGGCATGAACCCACAATCAAGCATAACGTTCCCTCTTGGAGTCACTACCTATTACTTGGCCAAAGCAATAAATAACAACGGAGAACATGCAAGAATTACTTACGAACATAAATATAAAAGAGGTAGATCAAATATATTACTCAAACACAATCTGAACATAATCTCACAATCCATCGGATCCCGGCAAACTCATCATAGCAACAGCATAAGGATTACATATGTGCCTCGATCATGTAGGGCAGCTCACGAGGACTAATTAGTGAAGCACAAGAACGGGAGGAGAACATCACATAGCTACTGGTCATGGACCCATGGTCCAAGGGAGACTACTCACAACTCATCCGGGAGGCGGCCATGGTGGTGGAGAAGCTCCCGGTGGTGATCCTCCCCTCCGGCAGGGTGCCGGGAAGAGTTCTCCTGGTGCTCCCGATCTTGGAAGCGACGGCGGCGACGGAACAGAGATGAGATCACGAAAAAGGGTTCCCGTCTCGAGGGTTTCGGTACACGATATAAATATATGCCAAAGGGGGGCATCCGAGGAGGCTCGGGGGGGCCAGGCGCCCCCCCCCCCCCCCCCGGCGCGGCCAGGGGGGCCGCGCCACCAGGGCGCCTGGAGCCCTGGTGGCCCGCCTCCGGCTGTACTTTGGCTGCTGGGAAGCTTCTGGAACGCTGAATTTTTATATAATTTTTCCGGGATTTTTCTGGCAGTTCTCGTAATGGGAAAACCTGAAATACAAAAACAGCAGAAAACAGAAACTGGCACTGGGGTGCACTGAGTTAATAGGTTAGTCCAAATATGATCAAAAGTGTATGGAAGTGTATAAATATCATAGCAATATCACCCAAAAGAGGCATGGAGCAAGCAGAAATTATAGATACGTTTTGGACGTATCAACATCCCCAAGCTTAATTCCTGCTCGTCCTCGAGTAGGTAAATGATAACAAGAATAATTTCTGTGGTGACATGCTATTAACCATATAGGACTTTTCATAGTCATATGACAAAAGCTTACCGAGACAATGAATCTGTAGTAATTAAGTTGCCTCATGAGAAAATCACAAAGAACTGAAAGTTTTACAACATGATACTGAAACATCAAATTGATTTGCAATGAACATGGTGTGCAAATATGATAAAGTAATATCTCGCTTGCCCCCTTTAGTGAAGCAAAACATAAATGCAGGGGCACCTCCAAGGTTTAAGTGATGACTAGATACAATGATTTCAAAATAAACGATATCATAATCATGCAAAAGACAATGCTACTTTGGGACAATGCACATTACACTCAGAATGACAATCATGCTCTCAGTAGTTGGTGCTTTAAAAGAAGGTGGAGACTCTCGAACCGTGGCTTTTGTTGGCAAGGTTGAAAACCCGTAGTCGGAAACAAAGACAAAGCATGTACCAGAGCTCTTGGTTTTAAAAACAGAGGTAATAATTCTTATTTTTCTTCTTAGATCATGCATGTTTCATCAACGAATGCTAGCAGATAACTCAATTACTTCTTGAGATGGACAAGTTTCGAGGAACGGCTCCCGAATGAGGACGATCACATCCTCTTAATCTCCTTTGTTTATCACTGCCAAAGTTTTCTGATTTCTCATGAACAAAGCGTGAAGGAGGGTTTGTTTGTTATATTAATTTTGAGCCGGGCACACTCAATGCCAGTTCCTTCTCGTGTTATGGGTTTGCACATTATACATGCAATCCCGGGGTGAAGCTTGTCCAACTTAAAAAGATCATGAATTAACTACTACTTCCTCATGGACTTAAAACAGAGGCGCAAAATAGGAATGCATTTTTTTTCTTTTTGAATAATTTCGAAATGGCACATGAAAGTCTTCGTTAGGAATGGCAGGTAAATACCATGTAGGAAGGTATGGTGGACTCATATGGCATAACTGGTTTAAAAGAATTTGGATGCACAAGCAGTCAGTCCGCTTAGTACAGGTGGAGGTTAGCAAAAGACTGGGAGCGACCAACTAAGAGAGCAATGACGGTCATAATCATGCAGAGCGACAAAGCAACATTGAATCAGGCATGGTAGTTATATCGCTACTCAGAAACAAAAGATCATCAAGGCTTGACAGACTTTCTTTACAGTCTTAAATATGCGTGAGCATACGCCAAGTCAATCAAAATAGACTCTTGAAGGAAGATATTACTAAACCATACCACATCATAGGCAAACAAATCATGTTGGTACTCCAATAACACATTGGAAACCCCCCAGCTATTTGAGACTAACCATAAGAAAACATGAATTACTAAGCACCATTATGCACGTAGCATCTTTATCATAGACATACCAACCAATGCAACGGAAGCAAACTCTCTTAATAAGATAATCATGATAAATAAAGAGAGTTCAAGCAACCAACTAAACAAAAGCTCTTTAAAAAGATAAGCATGAAAACTAAGAGCTGAACATGATAGTAGCTATTGAAAGACAAAGAACACACACAGCAAGATAGGCATGAAAATTCTATGTTATGTTCTAGGTAGAAGTGGAGCATGTTTCTCTCCCACATAAAGAAAGCTGAGTTCCGACTCGTTATGAAAAGCTAAGGAAAACTAAAAAGGAAAACTAAAAGCAAGACGCTCCAAGCATAGCACATAACACATGAAGTGATAAAAATATAGTGGAACGAAAGACGAACTGATAATGTTGATGGAGAAGGGGATGCACGGGGGCATCCCCAAGCTTAGACGCTTGAGTCTCCTTGAATATTTCTTGGGGGTGCATGGGGGCATCCCCAAGCTTGAGCGTTTGACACTCCTGAATCTTTTTATCATCTTCCCTCGCACACTTGAAAACTCCCTTCATACATAACTCATCATAATCTGATTAGCGAGGTTAGTGCCCATAATAAAATAATTGTTCCTTGCTGGAAATAAGGATATTCTTGAAGATCTACTGTTTCTCAAGATTGCCAAAAGGTTTTTGCAAAGAAAAATCAAGCTCAAGGTTTGCAAAATGAAGGAAAGGCAAAACAGGACAGAATCAGTGAAAAACAGAACATTAGGTAGTAAATGATTTTTTCGGGGCACTTCTGCAACTCTAATCAAAAAACTCAGAACAGACGCACGAAAGACAATTATATAGAGCACGCTGTCGAAAAAATTCAGACCAAAAAGATGATCTGGTGATTTTATACGAATTTTTCTATCCAAGGACAGAATCTGTTTTCTGGACAGCACGTCACAACTTTTGAACTTTCTTGCAATCAGAGGCTACACTTGGCACAAAGTTGAAAAGCAAAGATACAATGATGATTGAAAGATCGTGGATGTCGCCTAGAGGGGGGGGGTGAATAGGCGCTTTAAAATAATTACGGTTTAGGCTTGAACAAATGCGGAATAAACCTAGCGGTTAATTTGTCAAGCACAAAACCTACAGCAACTAGGCTCACCTATGTGCACCAACAACTTATGCTAAGCAAGATAAACAACTAGGTGATAACAAGATATATGACAAGAAACAATATATCTATCACAAAGTATAGTGCATAAGTAAAGGGCTCGGGTAAGAGATAACCGAGGCACGCGGAGACGACGATGTATCCCGAAGTTCACACCCTTGCGGATGCTAATCTCCGTTTGGAGCGGTGTGGAGGCACAATGCTCCCCAAGAAGCCACTAGGGCCACCGTAATCTCCTCACGCCCTCGCTCAATGCAAGATGCCGTGATTCCACTAAGGGACCCTTGAGGGCGGTCACCGAACCCGTACAAATGGCAACCCTTGGGGGCGGTCACCGAACCCGTACACTTTGGCAACCCTTGGGGGCGGTCACCGGAACCCGTCAAATTGCTCGGGGCGATCTCCACAACCTAATTGGAGACCCCGACGCTTGCCCGGAGCTTTACACCACAATGATTGAGCTCCGAACACCAAGGTTGGGGCTACCTCCCCAACGACACCACGAAGCTTCACCACAATGGAATATGGCTTCGAGGTGACCACAACCGTCTAGGGCGCCCAAGCACCCAAGAGGAACAAGCTCAAGGGTACCAAGCACCCAAGAGTAATAAGCTTCTCAACTTCACTTCCACGTATCACCGTGGAGAACTCAAACCGATGCACCAAATGCAATGGCAAGGGCACACGGAGTGCCCAAGTCCTTCTCTCCCAAATCCCACCAAAGCAACTAATGCTAGGGAGGGAAATGAGAGGAAGAACAAGAAGGAGAACACCAAGAACTCCAAGATCAAGATCCAAGGGGTTCCCCTCACCTAGAGGAGAAAGTGATTGGTGGAAATGTGGATCTAGATCTCCTCTCTCTTTTCCCCCAAAAACTAGCAAGAATCCATGGAGGGATTGAGAGATAGCAAGCTCTAAGAAGGTCAACAATGGGGGAAGAACACGAGCTCAAAGGATAAAGTTCATTGGGGAAGAAGAGCCCCTTTTATAGGTGGGGAAAAATCCAACCGTTATGCTCACAGCCCGCACAGAGCGGTACTACCGCTCCAGGAGCGGTACTACCGCTAGGGCATTAGTACCCCTTAGAAAAACAACAGCGAGGAGGCAAAAAGGCCAGAAAAACCGTCGGAGCGGTAGTACCGCTTGACCTCACGGTACTACCGCTAGGGGTAGCGGTAGTACTGCTAAGGGTAGCGGTACTACTGCTTGCGAGCGGTACTAAAAAATTACATCCGTGCCTACCACCGCTGGACTTGTGACGAGTTTTTGGTCCCGAGCGGAAGTAGCCACGGAAGTAGCCGCGGTAGTACTGCTCCAAGCGGTAGTACCGCTCCCGAAAGCGGTAGTACCGCTTCCGAAAGCGGTAGTAAAAAAATACTTCCGCTCCTACCCGCGGTAGTACCGCTGCAGCCTTTTCAGTACACCAAAACGTCAATAACTTTTGCATACGGACTCCGAATTCGATGAAACCAAGTTTGTTGGAAAGCTAGCGACAAGGGCTAACACAATCTTGATAGAAAAACCAATAATAAGCAAATTAGAAAAGGCCCATAAGAAAATGGTGAGAACCCTTCCTCGGATAAGACCGGTAAAACACCCAACACCGAAAACATCATAGAAGACACATGTGAACTCCGTTTTCGATGAACTCAAGCTTGTCATCAAGATGACCATAAGCTCTAAGACTCACAAAGAGAACCAAACAAGAACCAAGAAACATGATGCAAGGATGCAATTGTTTGAGCTCTCTACTAACGATACGATCAAGCTACCAACTTGAGAGCCCCCCTTGATAGTACGGCAAACGATCCTATAACCCGGTCTCCCAACTACCACCACGAGACTGGTAAAATAGAAAACCTATCAAGGGCAAACCTTTGCTTTGCACAAAGTCCACTTGAGCTAGATGTAGACGATCTTGACTTCCTCAAGTTGGACCACCTTTCTTGATTGCGTTGTCTCGGTGAAGACTAGTAGATTGCTCCCCCATACTCCTCTATGGGAGAGCCACTCTTCGGCATATCTTCACAAGTCCATTGTCACGGCAATGGATGGCAAGCTTCAAGCACTTGATTTCTTCGTGATGCTCCACTTGAACTTGCACACCGCAACCTAACCCCACAAAGAACTCTCACGAAGACCATGGGTTAGTACACAAAGCGTGATTGACAATGCTTACCATACCATAGGATTGCTTGATCCCTCTCGGTACATCTTCTACGCTTTGTGTGTTGATCAACTTGATTCACTCCTTCACTTAGTCTTGATCAACCTTGAATCTTTCCAACTCTTCATTTGGATGATGTCTTGAAGGTAAACATGAATGATAACACACTCTTCTTCTTCAAGACATGCTTGCAATAAGCTCAACACTCACAAGACCAATCTTTGGATAATTCCTTAATAGCACCTTGGTCATCACAAACTCTCCTTGAAACCAACAAATGAACTCCAAGAAAAGCCTATGGACAAACCCTTCAAATATAACTCAAGGAAACCATTAGTCCATAGAGATTTTCATCAATTACCAAAACCAAACATGGGGGCACCGCATGTTCTTTCAATCTCCCCCATTTTGGTAATTGATGACAATCACTTTCAAGAGAGTTTATATAAGGAATTATGCATCACCATACCATGCAACAATAATGTATGCGCATGAGATGCAAAAGCTTAGGAACAAAACCAAAGCAAGAAGAGCGAAGAGACAACTCTCTAAACTTCCTCACAAAACTAAACTCTCTGAAACTTCTCCCCCATTGGCATCGATTGCCAAAATGGGCGAAGAACTTAGAAGGTCAATATAAATTTTGTTCCTCCATAAATTATGTATTCCTCAAAATAGAGAGTGGAATGCAATACATATATCCAACTGTAAATACTTGGAGGAAGACAAACTATATTGAGGCCCAAAGATTGCAAAAGAATGATATGCCACAAAGGCATAACAAAGGGAGAAAAACATGCAATCAAGCAATCAAAGGGTACCAATTGAATTAAGCTATCAAAAGATACCAATTGACCCAACTAGACCAATGATCCTACATGCCAAATGAATAAAATATATTATGATAAGAGCAAAGGAGTGTTCTGGAGAAACTAGAGAAGCTCCCCATGATTTGTGCATAATTTAGTTTTGTATCTGGATACAACGAGCACAAAATAGGATCGTCGCTCCCCCAAGATCAATAGAACTCACGACATAGCAACCGATTTTTCTAAAGACACTGGTGAAGCTCCCCGTAATTTGTGCACTCCTTAGAAAATTTTCGTTAGGATACCAAGTGCACAAAATAGGATCATCACTCCCCCAAAATCAATAGAAACTCACACCAAGTGCAAGTGAGCATGAAGGTAACAAAGCCTAGCACTTGCAACAAACAAATGGTTGAGCAACATATAAAAGAGACAACTTAAGAGTATGCTCAACCAAAATGATGTGTGTGAGTCATGGCAAAGCACTTGAGAAGACTAATGTATGGATGAACATTAAGCATCAATATAGTCTTGAATGAAGGAGATACTCGGTGCAAGGCCTATCATTCCCACACACAACAAGCAACCGGGTTCACAAGCTCACTAATAAGCATATAAAGAACCTATGCTTGTGACAACCCGTGGTGAAGATATAAAAGAGAGCGTTATCAAGATGAGGGATACCAATTAATTGGCAAAAGCCTTGTCAAGACAAGCAAGAGACAAAAATATCCTCACCACACAAGAGTGCATCTAGATGCAGCAAGATAAGATGCAAAGGCTTTCACGGAGCCACCAAAGAAATGATACAAGAACGACAAGGTGGACGTGAAAGAAGGGGATATCAAATAGATATGCAACTTCTCTCAAGTGTATAAGATTCTAGGTAGATGAAGATCATGATGATATCAATCCACAAAGAAGGATGTACACACGAAATTGTTGCAAAAAGGAATGAATAAGTTATCCCCAAGGAAGTCATAAATATACCAATAAGATATGTGCTTGAAGGCATAGCACATGGCTAGATATGTTCTCATTGTATATAAATGAGTTCCAACAACACGAGCATCAAAGACATCACAAGTAGCAACAAGAGATCATTGTTGGGATGCTTTGAGAAAGGAAACAAGTATCATAAGAAGGGATGACTAACAAGCCATGATAGAACCTACACAAGGTTGGTGCAATAAATGTGTGCATGAAGTAGATGGTGATACTTGTTACCGAGATACCATTGGAAGGATGTAGTAGATATCAATTGAAGGTAGATAGTAGTTCATTGATCATCCTAGCTTGACTCCAATTAGCACATGGTGACACCACCTTCCTTTTGAATGAGCCGAGCTTCCAATGCATCTCCAATTGTTCCTAGAACACCAACACAAACAAAATGGTACCCAAACTCACTGGGAGCAAAGAGTTAGAAACACCAATACATAGGAAAAACTCCACAAACATATGTGCATTTATATATGAAAATGAATTTCATGCACATCTCATCCAAATTGAGACTAGGTGGAGTTTCCCTTATATATTGGGTTAAAGAAAGAAAGCATGCCAAAAAAAGTACATGAAGTAAATATGCATGCTCAAGACTTTCAAGAAACGAAACAAAATAAAAAGAAATACCAAGTGAAAATAGGATACCAAATGGAGAAATCATCACTTGGAAGATATCTATTAGAAGATACATCAAGGAATGAGATATCCATTGATACACGCAAAAGGAAATATATCAGACTCCCAAAAGAGAGGATGGTTCCAAACAAACCAACCCATCTACAAAGTTTCATGATGGCACAAGTACCAAAAAGAAACGGCTTGCCTTCCATCAACACACACTTGATATGGATCACAAGATGAGTGTTCTATCGAAAATAGGATAGCTCCCCCACGAATTGTGCATTAAAGAGAATTTGTATTTGAATACAAAATGCACAAGGTAGGATCACCACTTTCACTATAACTAGAAAACACTTGACAAAATCAATAAAATAACAAGATCCACAAGTGGCACGAAAGGCAATGGGAGTTGACACAAACTTGGCAAGAGATAAGACAAATAAAACCAAAAGACAATGTAAATATGATCAATAATTTCCACCACATAAATTATTACCAATTGTCAAAGACAAGAGGTATTTTGGAAATAATTCCCGGTGATAGATAGCAATGATATCCAACATCATCTTCACACCAAACACAAGCAAAATGCAACTTGTAGAGCTAACATGCCACCTAGGAACAACATAATTTATACTATCAACTCTAGGTGACAATATCTCAAATTTACACATTTTCTAGGCTTGTAATATGCACATAGAATATTACTCCCCCATAATGTGATACCAATGAAAAACTTACCAAGATGCAAAAAGAGAACCAACAAGAGATAATTAATGGAACATTTAGAATTTGACTTTCTCATGAGAAGACATACCACATAGAGACTAGATAATCTTGTAATATCAATACTAGATGGTATTCCTCATGTACACACATTTATAGGATTGTGAGGTGCACAAAGCACATCACTCCCCCAAAATGGGATGTTCCATTAATCTCTCACAAGAGCCAACTAAGATAAAAGCAAGAAGCACAAAGGCTCAACGCACGACACACACATACATGATGTGCAAACCAATATACACATACTTGATTTCTCAAGATATACAAATTGGACGCACAACATATACAAACACATGCAAGGAACAAAACCAAAACATGCAAAGGGGCAAGTAACTTTCAATGTAGACAATTTAAGCACGAGTTACCGCAAGGAGGAACATTGGATATAAGATAGAAACTTGATAATCCGAATGACTTGGCTTGAGACAATATGAATGACGAAGACCCCTTAATTCTTCATAATGTAGCCAAGTCTCCAAAGCCATCCAAAACACCTATTGATCAAGTTTGAGCTAGTTGGTCCCCAACCAAGTTGGGTCCTAAGAGGTTAGTCACAATAGGCTTGGCTACCCAAATGGTTCTTTTCTTGACACCACTTTGAGTACCAAAAAACTTGGCAAACACATTGCCAACATTATCCTTCCCAAGAAAATAGACATCATTAATAATAATTGGGTTGGATAAGTTACCACTAGTGCATGAAGAAGCTAGGTGACCCTTCTCACGGCATAGGTAGCAACATCTACTCTTCACTTTCTTCTCATTTGATTTCTCAAAATGAGAAGCATTAGCATGAGTCTTCTTGGGAAGCGGCCTTTCTCCAACTTGCGGTTGAGCACGAGATTGAACTTGTGGCCTCTTCCCTTGTTGCTTGTAATGGCCTTCTTCTTAAATGGGCAAGATCTAACATGATGCCCTTCAATTTTGCACTTGAAGCAAATAATCTTGGCTGAATTCTTGAGATGTTCTTGGCCCTTCTTCTTGTTGCTCTTGGATTTCTTCTTATTGGAGTTGAATCCAAGACCACCTTTGTCATTGGGGGATTTTTGCACACTCAAGATATTGTTGAGTGTGGACTTCCCTTCATGACACTTTTCCAAGTCTTTCTTCAAGGAAGAGACTTGGGCCATGAGCTCTTTGATTTCCTCTACATGGTTAGTATCAACACAAGTACTAGAGGAAGTATATGCTTCATTGTTAGAGCAACAAGGCAAGGAAAGCAATTCATCACAAGATGTACCAATGTTATGCATAGATGAATTACGAGGACTAGCACATGGCAATATAGCATTTTGACTAGAAGTAGTGCTAGCGACCACATGAGACTCACTAGATGTTACCTTGATGATCATAGCCTCATGAGCTATCTTTAGCACATTATGGGATACTAGAAGATCATCATGAGAGCTTGTGAGCTTTACATGACTATCTTCCAATCTCCCATAATTGCTAGATAGCAACTCAAGTTCAGCCCTTAGCTCAACATTCTCCTTCAAAATAGATGCTTCACTAGAAATAGAGTTAGTAGCACAAGCATCATCAATAATAGCAAGAGGAGAAGGCAACTTGGCAAGCTCTTTAGAATATGAAGCTTCAAGTTGAGCATGAGACTCGGTGAGTTTGATGAGCTCACTCTTAATGACCCTTGAGCCATTTTTGAGGTGATCAAAATCCTCAAGGAGTTTAGCATGTGCAACTTCAAGCTTCTCATTTTTAGTTTCAAAATCATTAGCCACCTCGAGAGCTCTATCACGGGATTCCTTTATTCTAGATAGTTCTAGAGCAAAAGTCTCCTCAAGAGATTCCTTGGTGGTTTGTTCAAGTTCAAGAGCTTGCGAGAGGTCGGCGATCTCATTAGCGTAATCACGCTCATGACCTTCCATTTTCTCAGTGGTGACCTCATGCTCCTCTAGATGAGATTCCAACTCCTCTATATATTTCTTGCCCTCAATGGCAATAGACATGATTTCCATGAAGTTGGAACGAGCAATTTTATTATTATGAAGAGCTTTAAAAATCATTTCCCCCTTAATTTTTAAGGAGGCAACATTATCATTTTCTTCATCATTTTCTACATCATCATCATTGTTATCATCACTATCATGACAAGATATATTGGGGTTCAAAGTGGGAGATACCTTTGAAGCCTTAGCCATAAGGCAAAATGCAGTAGATGATGTTGTAGGATCCCTTGAAGCACCATTCAAGACTACATATTGTTCCATGGGGTGTTGGGTTTCCTCTACATTGTTAGCACAACAATTCGAGGGAATAGATGCATTTTTATCATGGCAACAAGACATAGCAAGCATATCATCATGAGTTTTAGTCAAGCAATTTCTACAAGATATGCAAGGACTATCAACACAAGCATGTGAAACATGTAGGGTGCTCGAAGTGTTAAAGTCCAAAGAAGATGCATTGCAATAAGATAGTGATGAAGGATCATCCACAATAAGCATACTATCATCATTGCAATGACCAACGCTACTCACCATATCATTACCTTGTGGCAAACCACATGTAGGTGAAGTAGAAGAAGTTGAGAACACAACACGGCCGGAGGTGGAGGGAGAACAATCATTCCTACAATTCTTGGACACACCATATTTATCTTGAAGCTTTGTCCACAACTCATGAGCATCCCGGAACGGCATGAGTTGAAATATAACTACATTGCTCAAAGCATCAAAAAGCACATTAGAAGCTTGAGCATTGAGATAAGAGTTTTTCTCATCCTCTAAAGATAATCTTTGTGGATCCTTTGGAGGAGAAAAACCCATATCTACAATTCGCTCTAAATTTGGGTCCATGACCCTAAAGAGATTAAGCATGCGAATTACCCAAACATCAAAATTTGTGCCATTGAAACTAAGAGTGTCAGAAAATCCTAAACCCCTAGTCGACATCCTTACTCTCTAGGCGGTTAAGCCCTATAAAGAGAGACGAGGCTCTGATACCAATTGAAAGATCGTGGATGTCGCCTAGAGGGGGGGGTGAATAGGCGCTTTAAAATAATTACGGTTTAGGCTTGAACAAATGCGGAATAAACCTAGCGGTTAATTTGTCAAGCACAAAACCTACAACAACTAGGCTGACCTATGTGCACCAACAACTTATGCTAAGCAAGATAAACAACTAGGTGATAACAAGATATATGACAAGAAACAATATATCTATCACAAAGTATAGTGCATAAGTAAAGGGCTCGGGTAAGAGATAACCGAGGCACGCGGAGACGACGATGTATCCCGAAGTTCACACCCTTGCGGATGCTAATCTCCGTTTGGAGCGGTGTGGAGGCACAATGCTCCCCAAGAAGCCACTAGGGCCACCGTAATCTCCTCACGCCCTCGCTCAATGCAAGATGCCGTGATTCCACTAAGGGACCCTTGAGGGCGGTCACCGAACCCGTACAAATGGCAACCCTTGGGGGCGGTCACCGAACCCGTACACTTTGGCAACCCTTGGGGGCGGTCACCGGAACCCGTCAAATTGCTCGGGGCGATCTCCACAACCTAATTGGAGACCCCGACGCTTGCCCGGAGCTTTACACCACAATGATTGAGCTCCGAACACCAAGGTTGGGGCTATCTCCCCAACGACACCACGAAGCTTCACCACAATGGAATATGGCTCCGAGGTGACCACAACCGTCTAGGGCGCCCAAGCACCCAAGAGGAACAAGCTCAAGGGTACCAAGCACCCAAGAGTAATAAGCTTCTCAACTTCACTTCCACGTATCACCGTGGAGAACTCAAACGATGCACCAAATGCAATGGCAAGGGCACACGGAGTGCCCAAGTCCTTCTCTCCCAAATCCCACCAAAGCAACTAATGCTAGGGAGGGAAATGAGAGGAAGAACAAGAAGGAGAACACCAAGAACTCCAAGATCAAGATCCAAGGGGTTCCCCTCACCTAGAGGAGAAAGTGATTGGTGGAAATGTGGATCTAGATCTCCTCTCTCTTTTCCCCCAAAAACTAGCAAGAATCCATGGAGGGATTGAGAGATAGCAAGCTCGAAGAAGGTCAACAATGGGGGAAGAACACGAGCTCAAAGGATAAGGTTCATTGGGGAAGAAGAGCCCCTTTTATAGGTGGGAAAAAAATCCAACCGTTATGCTCACAGCCCGCACAGAGCGGTACTACCGCTCCAGGAGCGGTACTACCGCTAGGGCATTAGTACTCCTTAGAAAAACAACAGCGAGGAGGCAAAAAGTCCAGAAAAACCGTCGGAGCGGTAGTACCGCTTGACCTCACGGTACTACCGCTAGGGGTAGCGGTAGTACTGCTAAGGGTAGCGGTACTACTGCTTGCGAGCGGTACTAAAAAATTACATCCATGCCTACCACCGCTGGACTTGTGACGAGTTTTTGGTCCCGAGCGGAAGTAGCCACGGAAGTAGCCGCGGTAGTACTGCTCCAAGCGGTAGCGGTACTACTGCTTGTGAGCGGTACTAAAAAATTACATCCGTGCCTACCACCGCTGGACTTGTGACGAGTTTTTGGTCCCGAGCGGAAGTAGCCACGGAAGTAGCCACGGTAGTACTGCTCCAAGCGGTAGTACCGCTCCCGAAAGCGGTAGTACCGCTTCCGAAAGCGGTAGTAAAAAATTACTTCCGCTCCTACCCGCGGTAGTACCGCTGCAGCCTTTTCAGTACACCAAAACGTCAATAACTTTTGCATACGGACTCCGAATTCGATGAAACCAAGTTTGTTGGAAAGCTAGCGACAAGGGCTAACACAATCTTGATAGAAAAACCAATAATAAGCAAATTAGAAAAGGCCCATAAGAAAATGGTGAGAACCCTTCCTCGGATAAGACCGGTAAAACACCCAACACCGAAAACATCATAGAAGACACATGTGAACTCCGTTTTCGATGAACTCAAGCTTGTCATCAAGATGACCATAAGCTCTAAGACTCACAAAGAGAACCAAACAAGAACCAAGAAACATGATGCAAGGATGCAATTGTTTGAGCTCTCTACTAACGATACGATCAAGCTACCAACTTGAGAGCCCCCCTTGATAGTACGGCAAACGATCCTATAACCCGGTCTCCCAACTACCACCACGAGACTGGTAAAATAGAAAACCTATCAAGGGCAAACCTTTGCTTTGCACAAAGTCCACTTGAGCTAGATGTAGACGATCTTGACTTCCTCAAGTTGGACCACCTTTCTTGATTGCGTTGTCTCGGTGAAGACTAGTAGATTGCTCCCCCATACTCCTCTATGGGAGAGCCACTCTTCGGCATATCTTCACAAGTCCATTGTCACGGCAATGGATGGCAAGCTTCAAGCACTTGATTTCTTCGTGATGCTCCACTTGAACTTGCACACCGCAACCTAACCCCACAAAGAACTCTCACGAAGACCATGGGTTAGTACACAAAGCGTGATTGACAATGCTTACCATACCATAGGATTGCTTGATCCCTCTCGGTACATCTTCTACGCTTTGTGTGTTGATCAACTTGATTCACTCCTTCACTTAGTCTTGATCAACCTTGAATCTTTCCAACTCTTCATTTGGATGATGTCTTGAAGGTAAACATGAATGATAACACACTCTTCTTCTTCAAGACATGCTTGCAATAAGCTCAACACTCACAAGACCAATCTTTGGATAATTCCTTAATAGCACCTTGGTCATCACAAACTCTCCTTGAAACCAACAAATGAACTCCAAGAAAAGCCTATGGACAAACCCTTCAAATATAACTCAAGGAAACCATTAGTCCATAGAGATTTTCATCAATTACCAAAGCCAAACATGGGGGCACCGCATGTTCTTTCAATGATGCTACTGTAGTAACAACATCAAGACACAACAAAAGCAAAATAAAATTTTATTCATGTGGGCTGCCTCCCAAAAGCGCTTTCTTTTATGCCTTTAAGCTAGGCATAATGCATAGAGATCAAGTTTTATCAAGAGTAAAAGAATAGCTAGCCCGTATAACGGACTCAAAAGGTAACTTAATCTTCTTTCTAGGGAAGTGTTCCATCCCTTTCTTGAGAGGAAACTGGAATTTTATATTCCCCTCTTTCATGTCAATGATAGCACCAACGGTGCGTAGGAAAGGACGTCCCAAAATAATTGGACAAGAAGGTTCACATTCAATGTCCATAATAGTAAAATCAACGGGAACGTAATTGTCATTGACAATGATAAGAACATCGTCGATCCTCCCCAAAGGTTTCTTTATGGAAGAATCAACGAGACGAACACCAAAAGAACAAGAATCAAAAGGTTTCAATTTAAGCATATCATATATTCTTTTGGGCATAACGGAGGTACTAGCACCAACATCACATAAAGCATAGCAAGAGAAGTTATTCAATTTAATTTTAATCATAGGATCCCAACCATCTTCTAGCTTTCTAGGTATGGAGGCTTCTACTCTAAGTTTCTTCTCCCTAGCTTTGATGAGAGCATTAGTGATATGCTCTGTGAAGGCAAGGTTAAGCGTGCTAGTGCGGGGATCTCTAGACATCTTGTGAAGGAAATCAATAACTTCGGTAAGAGTGCAATTGTCAAAATCAAGGTCACTACTATCAAGTAAGGTGGTAGTGGTGTCCTTTAGGTTCACTTGTTTGGTAGTTTCTATAGTCATAGCATCACCATTAATAGGTCCAATGGGACCAGGAGTGCATTGGGTGCTAAGAGTTTGGATATCCTCAACAACTTGGATAGTAGCAACGGTGTGGTGGGTAGGAAGGTTCTTAATTCTATCTTCTTCCTCCCTTTCTCTAGCTCATCTCTCTTTAAGTTTAGCCATCATCCTAATGTTTTCATTAATTTGCACTTGAATAGCATTCATAGGAGTGACCTTCCTCTCCTTAAGAGGAGAAGTTCTAATTTTAAGCAATTCTACCTCATTGGCTAAATTGTCTACCTTCAAAGAGAGATCATCTAGTTTGTTTAATTTTTCTCCTACACTCTTATTAAAGGCTTTTTGGGTAGTGATGAAATCTTTAAGCATAATCTCTAGTTCAGTAGTGGAGTTCTTGGTGATAGGATAAGCATTGTTGTTCCCATAAGAATTAGAGGGGAACGGTCTAGGATTGCTACCAAAGTTACTCCTATAAGCATTGTTATTAAAATTGTTTCTAGAGATAAAGTTCACATCTACTTGTTCTTGAGCAATCAAAGAATTTAAAGGAACATCACGAGGATCAACAGAAGATTGCTTCGAAAGTAGAGACATGATCAAGTCAACTTTTTCATTTAGGGAGGAAATCTCCACGACAGAGTTTACCTTCCTACCTGTTGGAGCGCGTTCGGTGTGCCATTGGGAATAATTGGTCATCATCTCATCGAGAAGCTTTGTGGCAGCACCAAGTGTAGTTGACATAAAGGTTCCTCCCGCGGCCGAATCTAACAAGTTCCGCGAGGTAAAGTTCAAGCCTGCATAAAAAGTTTGGATAACCATCCAAGTAGTCAAACCGTGAGTAGGGCAGTTCTTGATAAGAAATTTCATACGTTCCCAAGCTTGGGCAACGTGTTCATTATCCAATTGTTTAAAATTCATTATGTTACTTCTTAGTTGGATAATTTTAGCAGGTGATAGTATTTTTCCAATAAAAGCATCTTTGCACTTGTCCCATGAATCTATGCTATTTCTAGGCAAAGACTGAAACCAAATTTTAGCTCCTCCTCTCAAGGAGAAAGGAAAAAGCTTAAGCTTAACAATGTTACCATCTATTTCTTGGTACTTTTGCATATCACAAAGTTCAACAAAATTGTTTTAAGTGTAAAGCAGCAGCATCTCCAGCACCGGAGAATTGATCTTTCATAACTAGGTTCAGTAAAGCAGGTTTAATTTCATACGAAGGTGCTGAAGTGGCAGGTGTAGTGATAGGTGTGCAGATAAAGTCATCGTTGTTGTGACTAGTGAAGTCACACAACTTGGTGTTCTCGGTGGAACCCATAGCAGCAAGCAAGCAAGATAACTATTTTTGTGATTTTCGATAAAAGATACTAAAGCAAAAACTGAAAGGTAAACTAACAAGACTAAAAGCAAAGGTAAAAGATAGCGTGCAACTCCCCTATCCTGAAGAGTGGAGTCCCCGGCAACGGCGCTAGAAAACTTTGCTTGATGGCTTCTCGCCCCTCGTTGGTTACCCTAAGTGGAAGGTTTGAGATGCAGTGTAGCGGAAGTTTTCCCTTGGCAAAGATACCAAGGATCAATTTCCCTGAGACTCCCAGTTTCAACAAGAAGGTGTCAACTGCTAACGGCGCCAGATATTAGCAATCAACGTGGACCTGCACACAGATACAAATAACTTTGCTCCCAACGAGTACAGAGAGGTTGTCAATCTCTCCGGCCTTGTAGTTTACAAAGGATCAAACGCAAGTGATAATAGTGATAGGTAATGCTGCAATAGTAAGTAAAAAGCGGAAAGTAAATAGCGGATGTGATCAATGATGGTAATATGGACCGGGGTCCCATGATGTTCACTAGTGATGTCTCTCTCCCAAAAGACGATAAAACAGCTATGTGAGGTAAACGAATTACAGCTGGGCAATTGACAGAATTATGTGCGCAAACCAATGCTAACTATGTTACGAGAAAGGTAGAGGTTCAAAGCATGGGCGGTACGCCAAGGCAAGTAGACCAAAATCCATCTGCATCTACTACTAATCATCCACCTTGAGATATCTATCCAGAACATCTCGCTGGTATTAAGTTGCGAGTCCCACCCATAGTGTAAACTCAAAGCAACAGACAACTGCATTAAAAGAACTTTGCGTAAAGTAAACAATCCTTGCACCCGCGGGCACAAGCACCGTTGTTTTCCCCCTTGTGGCAACAGCACATCCCCTAGACTCATATTTCTGTCACTCAAGCTAGTCATCGAGGGGCATGAACCCACAATCAAGCATAACGTTCCCTCTTGGAGTCACTACCTATTACTTGGCCAAAGCAATAAATAACAACGGAGAACATGCAAGAATTACTTACGAACATAAATATAAAAGAGGTAGATCAAATATATTACTCAAACACAATCTGAACATAATCTCACAATCCATCGGATCCCAGCAAACTCATCATAGCAACAGCATAAGGATTACATATGTGCCTCGATCATGTAGGGCAGCTCACGAGGACTAATTAGTGAAGCACAAGAACGGGAGGAGAACATCACATAGCTACTGGTCATGGACCCATGGTCCAAGGGAGACTACTCACAACTCATCCGGGAGGCGTCCATGGTGGTGGAGAAGCTCCCGGTGGTGATCCTCCCCTCCGGCAGGGTGCCGGGAAGAGTTCTCCTGGTGCTCCCGATCTTGGAAGCGGCGGCGGCGGCGGAACAGAGATGAGATCGCGAAAAAGGGTTCCCGTCTCGAGGGTTTCGGGACACGATATAAATATATGCCAAAGGGGGGCATCAGCGGAGGCTCGGGGGGCCCAGGCGCCCCCCGGCGCGGCCAGGGGGGGTCCGCGCCACCAGGGCGCCTGGAGCCCTGGTGGCCCCCCTCCGGCTGTACTTTTTTTTTGACAGAAAGATTGTAAGGGAACCCCTTACAGTATAATTGGTGCAACAAACCCAAATTGCAAGTACCGTGCCTTGAACCCGGGTGGGTGGGAAGGCATCAACCCCTTCCCACCACTAGGCTATGCCTTAGTCTGCTGGGAAGGCATCAACCCCTTCCCTCCGGCTGTACTTTGGCTGCTGGGAAGCTTCTGGAACGCTGATTTTTTATATAATTTTTCCGGGATTTTTCTGGCAGTTCTCGTAATGGGAAAACCTGAAATACAAAAAACAGCAGAAACTGTCACTGGGGTGCACTGAGTTAATAGGTTAGTCCAAATATGATCAAAAGTGTATGGAAGTGTATAAATATCATAGCAATATCACCCAAAAGAGGCATGGAGCAAGCAGAAATTATGAATACATTTTGGATGTATCACTGAGCCACAATACGGTTGCCTTGGCTCAAATTGCGAAACTCCTGCTTCTTCATACTCATAGCTCCAGTTGAGACATGGGCGGTACGAAAAGCTTGCTGAAACTGATCCCAAGTCACATTGGCTATGGGAAAAGTGGTTGTGTAATTCTCCCACCATGCTGCGGCTGGTCCAGACAACTGGTGTGCGGCAAATTGCACCTTCTCAGCGTCAGAGCAATTGGCGGTCGTCAAATCCCTTCCAATCTTGCGTAGCCAGTCATCAGCCACTATTGGTTCGATGCTGCTAGCAAACACTGGTGGTTGCAACCTTAAGAAACGGGTCAGGTTATCCACGGGTGCTGGTGGAGGGTTGTTGTAGTTGTTCTGGTTGTTCCGAGTGTTCTGGACAAGAAGTTGCATCAATGTGTTCTGCTGTTGGATCAACTGAGTGAGCTCAGGGGGAAACTCAAATCCGGGCTCACGTCTTGGAGGCATCTGATGGGTGTAGAGGGAAGAGATTAGAATAGAAAAGAGGTCTAAGGGAAATCACTACCCAATGCACATGAGGCAAACACAAACATTATCACATCAATATCAATTTCAAACAAGGGCTTACACGGATCTAATCGTTACAAAAGTGCTCTCAATCTACTAAATGGGAAAACTACTGATCATAGGGAGGTCTTCTAGAAATTTTGATCGGCAGAGGATTCCATGATGTCCGCTCCAGCTTGATCTTCATAGTCCTCATCATCACTATCATCGGGGTCTGAGTCCGTGTCGTCAATGATGATGTAGTCTTCAGGAGGAATCTCCTTTGGTTCTTCTTCCTCTTCTCCCATGAGTATTCCTAACTTCCGTGTCAAATCATCATTCTTCTCCACAAGTATTAACATCTCCTCTTCGTATCCGTCGCGTGTAGACTTGAGTTCTTCTTCTAACTCCAAGTTTCTGGTTAGCGCTTTCTTCAAATCTATCATCCCTGCACACATCTGGTGCTCCTGGCGACGAATGTGCTGATTTAACTCTTGAATGAACGAGGCAATAGACCTGTCCTTCCGGGTGTTGATCATGTCCCACCACTCATCTCTACGTCCACAAATCTGGTAGATAGTGTCCTTTAGCTCCTTCTTGTAGATTTCTCCAATCCTTCCCATAGCGATGTGGGCTGCCATGCTCCTGCCTAGGCTCCATGTAGGCGCATTAAAGGAAAATTCTATGGGTGCGGTGACGGGCTTGAACGTCCTTCCTGGAACTTGAGCTTGAATCAACCAGCGCTCCTCTTCAGGTAAAGTGGCATTGTAGGTTCCGGTGAAACTTGGTAGTCCGATGTTTAGATATCTGGTGACTTCCTTCAGGTGTCGTCCAAATGGTGTATCTTCATCAGGTTGCGTGAACTTGTTCCTTGCATCCACCATCCTAAAAGAGTAGAAAAGATGAGGAGTCAGAAAAGATAAGAGTGGTAGTGCTCTAGGGTTTTAGCTTAGTGGTCGTGTCCTACAGTCAACGTGTGCTCTGATACCATCTTGTAGCGACCAGACCTCAAACAGTCTGATCTCTGTGCATCAGTGTCATCCCTGGATCAGTAATGCTGACACGCACAATACTTGAAGGATTTATAACAGAGTAGCAATCACACACTTATTACATTGATAGTTCCAACGATGAACTTATTACAATAAAAATGGCTTAAGGCCATCTAACACGATAACAACGGAAGGCTTGGAAGATAAGTGAGTCCATCAACTCCAACGGCATCATTGAGTATAGAACCACGACCTATAAGGCACCTTACTCATCGTCTGAAAAGTCTGCAACATGAACGTTGCAGCCCGAAAACGGGTCAGCACATGGAATATGCTGGCAAAGTAACACATAGAGAGTAACAAAAGTAAAGCTATACTATATGCAATATGGCTGGTGGAAAGCTCTATGGTTACAGTTTTTGCGTAAAGCCAGTTTTTCCCTACTGCAGAGGAATATATTTTAATTAACTATCATGGTAGTTGAAACATCGTTGAGAAGATAGACATCCTCTCAACCCCAATTAATAATCATCATTAAACCCAACATTATTAATTAAAGTAACATGATGAGATTCACATGATATCCAAGTACTAGATACTCAAGACGTCCATAACCGGGGACACGGCTAATCATGATCAGTTTGTACACTCTGCAGAGGTTTGTGCACTTTTCCCACAAGACTCGATCGCCTCTGTTTGGTTTCTCGCACTACATGGTGTTTGAGAAACGGATGACCGAGACATAGTCTTTCCGAAGAGGTCCCCTTAACCGGATAAATAGGCCGGTACACCTACAATCCCTCTACATCTGCTAGCCCATCATGGAAAGGTTTCCCACAACTTACTCAACTATGCCAGAGCCCATATTGGCATGTGGCTGCACATGGAAGTTTCTAGTATGAATAATCTCATGATCCCTTTTAGCCTGGGTGGCGGTTCAAAAGAAAACAGGCAATCGCTGGAATACCCAGGTGCCTCAATCCACCCAGATGTGTGTTAAAGTTTCCACCTTAAGTTGAAGCATTAATTAATAAACTCACATCTGTCATAGATACACTCACCCAATCCACGTCTACGAGCATAGCATAACCTATTTGCAAACGTAGAAGTAACTCCCAAAGGTTTGAATGTAATGCAGGTAATCGGTACTACCTTAATCTACTTCCCAGTCCCACATGTTAATAGCTCCTACTCATGCAATGTGTGAGGGTTTGACTAATGCAAGGAAAACTGGGTATTTGGAAAGTATGATCAAAGTGTTACTTGCCTTGCTGATGATCCGCGAAACCTAGAGATTCAAAGTAGCAAGCGGCGCACTCCGGGTACTCTATTGCAAACAAACAAGCACACAATAAGTACTTTAACCAATACACGGGTAAAACTCAAATAAGAGATCTAACCAGAAGGTTCAACTTAAGAACTCCGGTTTGCAAAAGAACCAACAAAAGAAAGCAACGAAGACAAACGACGAAAGAGAAAAACAACTACCGAACCAATCTGGACCTAAGTCCAAATTTAACAGAGACAAACGCTTGAGTGACTAGGTTAAACGGAAAGATAATTTTGAGATGAAACTCCAGACGCTTGAATCACCTGATTTCGATAAACGAGCGAAAAGATAAACTAAAACGAAGATCGGATCAGAGATCTCGATCAGAAAATAAACTAATAAAAAGAAAACTAATACAACTTAACGAACGGACGTTCGTCAGCTGAAACTAAACGACGAACTCGTTCGTTAGAACGATCGAACGGGTGAACGCTCTCTAATTAACTAAACCGGAAAAAAAAACGATCTAGTAAAAAAACGAACTAGGGTTCTAAAAGAAAAACCGGTGGTTTTCTACCGAAAACCGGCGGCGGCGGCTACCTCGTCGAATCGACCGGCGACTGCGTCGGCGATGGCGGGCGGCGGGGCTGCGGCGGGGCTGCGGTGGTGGTGGTGGTGGGCAGCGGCGGCGGCGTGTTGCGGCGGCGGCGGCATGCAGCGGTGGCGGCGGCATGCAGCGGTGGCGGCGTGCGGCAACGGCGGCGGGGCGGCTGGCTCGCGGCGTCGGCGGGCTGCGGCGAGGTGGCGGGCTTGGGGCGAGGCGGCGGTGTGCGGCAAGGGGGCAGGGGCGGCCGCTTATATAGGGGGGAGGAGGGCTAGAAACTTGGGGGAGGGGGCAAGAAAGTCGGCGGCGGCGGCGAGTTCGATCCGGCCACGGCGAGCGACGCGGGCGGGGAAGGCGGCGCGGCGATGGGCCTGGCTCGGCTGGGCTTCGGCCCAGTCGGGTCGGTTCCCCCTATTTTTTTTAAATACGCCGGCGCTACGAAAAGAACTCTAGAAAAAGAAATAAAAATCTAAAATTGCCAAAACAAATTTTCACCGTCTAAATGGAATATTTAGAACAAGATGAACATTTTCTTGGCACTAAAATGCATTTTTGAAAACATGCAATTTTTCCTAATTCAAATAAAACTCAAAATAAAACTTATTTGATTTTTTTATTAAATCTTCCGTATTTCTTTGTTTTTGGGAGAGTCATTTTACTCCCTCTCTCATATTTTCATAATAGAATTACTTGAAGATAAAATAAATAAAATCAAACGATCCTATTTTCAAAATTTGAGAAACCTCAAATATGAAAATATTGAAATCCCCAACTCTCTCCGAGGGTCCTTGAGTTGCTTAGGATTTTCTTGGATCCACCAAAAGCAAGAAATTATGATATGCATGATGATCTAATGTATAACATTCTAAATTGAAAATTTGGGATGTTACACTATACCTGGAAAGCTTTATGATGAATGGGAACCTACTATCAAAATAAAAATAAAACATCATGAATGATATGCTTTGTGTGATTTGGGTGCTAGTGTCTCCACTATCCCAAAAACTTTGTGTGATTTGATAGGGTTTCATGAGCTAGGTGATTGTTCTTTAAATTTGCATCTTGCGGATTCCGCTATTAAGAAATCTATGGGAAGAATTAATGATGTTCTTATTGTTGCCAATAGGAATTATGTGCCCGTAGATTTCATTGTTCTTGATATAGATTGCAATCTTTCATGTCCTATTATTCTTGGTAGACCTTTCCTTAGAACGATTGGTGCAATCATTGATATGAAGGAAAGAAATATTAGATTCCAATTTCCATTAAGGAAAGGCATGGAACACTTTCCTAGAAAGAAAATCAAATTACCATATGAATCTATCATGAGAGCCACTTATGGATTGCCTTCCAAGGATGGCAATACCTAGATTTATCTTGTATCGTGCCTAGCTAGGGGCATAAAACGATAGCGCTTGTTGGGAGGCAACCCAATTTTATGTTTTTTGTTTTTGTTGCTGTTAGGGACTAAATATTGCATCTAGCCTCTGATTAGATGTGTTTTCATGTTTTGTTTAGTGTTTGTGCCAAGTAGAACCTTTGGTAAGACTTGTGTGAAGTTTATTTGATCTTGCTATGAAAAACAGAATCGTTAGCGCTCGCTAAAGCAGTATTCAGATTTTACTGGAGCGTCCTTTTTAGTTGATTATTTTTGCTGCTGATTGGTAGACAAATTGCGCAAATTTACCAATTTAGTTTGAATTTTTTGGAGTTGCAGAAGTAGGCAAACCCAGCAGATTACTACAGACTGTTGTGTTTTTGACAGATTCTGTTTTTCGTGTGTTGTTTGCTTATTCCGATGCATCTATGAGTAATATTGGAGGTTATGAACCATAGAGAACTTGGAGTACAGTAGGTTTAACACCAATATAAACCAAGAATGAATTCCTTGCTGTACCTTTGAGTGATGGTTTGCTTTCTCTTACTAACGGAGCTCACGAGAATTTTTGTCTAAGTTTTGTGCTGTGAAGTTTTCAAATTTTGAGTATTGCTTTGATGGACTATGGAACGGGGAGTAGCAAAGGCCTAAGCTTGGGGATGCCCATGGCACCCCAAGTAAATTCAAGATAATCCAAAAGGCTAAGCTTGGGGATGCCCCGGAAAGGCATCCCCTCTTTCGTCTTCATCCATCGTTAACTATACTTGGAGCTATATTTTTATTCGCAACATGCTATGTGTTTTGCTTGGAGCGTCTTGTATAATTTGAGTCTTTGCTTGTTAGTTTGTCACAATCATCCTTACTGGACACACCTATTTGAGAGAGTTAAATATGGCCTAAAAATAGTTAAAACACTCTATGTGCTTCACTTATATCTTTTGAGTTGAATAGTTTTTGCTCTAGTGCTTCACTTATATCTTTTAGAGCATGGTAATATTTTGTAGAAATTGTTGAACTCTCATGCTTCACTTAGATCTATTTGAGAGTCTATTAAAACAACATGGTAAAGTGTTTAGGCTAAAGAAACTAGTCTTCACATGATAAACATCCAATGTCAATGTAGTAAAATTTTCACACCAAGTGCATTGAATAGAAAGAGATGTTGGATGTTTGATAATTGTTTTGAGACATGAGGATAGTGATATTAGATTCATGCTAGTGGAGTGATTATGAAATTGAGAAATACTTGTGTTAAGGTTAGTGATTCCCGTAGCATGCACGTATGGTGAACCGTTATGTGACTAAGTTAAAGCATGATGTATTTGTAGAGTGTCAACCTTTATGTGGAGGTCGGGGGCACGCGATGGTTAACTCCTACCAACCTCCCCCCTAGGGCATGCGTTGATTGCTTTGTTTTGATAACTCGTAGATTTTTGCAATAAGTATATGAGTTCTTATGACTAATGTTGAGTCCATGGATTATACGCAATCTCATCCTTCCACCATTGCTAGTCTCTCTTGTACCGCACAACTTTCGCCGGTGCCATAAACCCACTATATATCCTTCCTCAAAACAGTCACCATATTGTTCCTCAAAACAGCCATCATACCTACCTATCATGGCATTTCCATAGCCATTCCGAGATATATTGCCATGCAACTTTCCACCGTTCAGTTTATATGACACGCATCATATTGTCATATTGCCATGCATGATCATGTAGTTGACTTCGTATTTGTGGCAAGGCCACCATGCATTATTTATCATACATGTCACTCTTGTTTCATTGCACATACCGGTACACCACCGGAGGCATTCATATAAGAGTCATATTTTGTTGTTGTAGTATCGAGTTGTAATATCGTGTTGTAATGAAAGTGTGATGATCATCATTTTTAGAGCATTGTCCCATGGGAGGAAAGGCTGAATCTATAAAGCCCCCGCAAAAAAAGGCCAAAGAAAAAAAAGGGAAAGGCAAAAAAAAAAGCGACGCGACGCGGGTTGCGGGAATGAGCCGAGCCGATGTCTAATTTTTGCCACGCACGACGGGTATACGAAAGGTCAGTCGGAAGCTGAACGTTCTCTGTAGTGGACACTAAATGAACGGCGCGCCTCCTCGGCTGCTGCCTGTTCGTTTCATGTCCCTCGCTCTCTTCAGCTCCCGGCGTAGCCTCTCGCCTCCTTCTCCCGCGCCTATAAAAGGGAGGTCGCTCCTCCCAGAGAGACGCACCCGAATCTCTCCTTCCTCTCGCCACCTGTTCTATTCTCTGCGCTGCCTGTTGTCTTCCTCATCCCGGCTTGCGGCGTGCACTGCAGGCCGGGACAGTAGGCCTCCGAAACCGCACTGCTTTGAGTCCTGTACGGGAGAAGGGTGATAAGGTTTTTGGGGAGCGCTCGGCACGACTACTGGCTGATTCATCACGGACGATCCGGTCGCCGACGACTACTTCCCCAACGATGATTTCTTCCCCGACGTCGACAACATCTTCCACGACATGGCTGACGAGGATGTCGACCCCAAGAGCAGTGCTTCTGCTACTGCACAGTACGTGTTCATGTTTCTTTTGCGTGAGATCCTGCTACAGTTTCTTATTGTAGTATGTACTCTGCATATGTTCCGTTCTAGTTTATATATGAAGATACTATTTACCTTCTCTCTGTTAGATCGCATGACTTGTTATATCTCTTTTATATTAGTCATGTTTTATCTACTATTTCTGTTAATGAAATCACTTGATAATTTGCTCATATTTCCAACAGAAGTTACATCCTTTACTTACGAAGACGCAGAGGTGCACTCCTCTACATGTGAGCACTTGTACTTATTCAGGTAACAACAATTCATATGCATACTAGCTGGAGGTTAGATTCTTGTGAAAATTGTATATTTATCTCAGTCCATCTTTAAGTTTATTGTATTTAAATCATCCCGACACATTGAATTTGTGGTACACCTGTTGGTTTATCTGAACCATTTCAATCTGCTCAACATTTTTTCCCTGAGAATCGGCTCAGCATACAAAGGATGATGATTATAAGACTTCTTACCATATCATGCTTCTCTCAAATATAATGTCATGTTTTATCTATTGTATATTTCTTTTATCAGTCTAATTCTCCTTCTCTTGTAGTATCACTTAGTGAATATTTGTTACTTTTTTGTTAAAGGAGAATGGTGAAGCCAACAAAAATGTAGAAACTAGCTCATATGCTGCAAGGAATCACATATCTAATAGCACAATGTTGTCACGGCGATATATCATCTTTCTAACACTTTCTTGTTCGATTTAGTCTCTTGGCTTTCTACCGTTCCAGTTGCAGATCCATGGATCTGGAAGTGTTGTTATTGATGGTTGCAATTGATGAAAGGTGTCAAATATTATTGGCATGTATCATTCGAGCAAAAAAAAAAATGATGATTGACCATTCTTTGACAACAACAATTTTGCACTATTTGTAATGAACTTTGTTAACTCTGTCAGAGTGAGCTGTTTCTCTATGGAAACCTGCATTGTCACGTGTTGTCAGATTTTTGGCTTCATAAATCTTACTTGATGAATAGGATGTCCAACTTACATGCAGTTTATTTGACGACGAATAATGAACATGCGGTTTGTCAATCGTACAAATCAAACCCAAGCTCCAACCAACTATTTGATTAGTGATCATTTGCTACAAACTTCACATTTTTCCGGTCACCATAATTTTGACAATTCTGTCGCCAAAATTGACGGGCACGACAACGCGCGCCATCAACGATCTAGTTCTATCAAAGAGCCGCAACCAAACACACATACGAAACCAACCCATCCTAGTGGAATGTAACCACGACATTCCATTTCACTCCAAAATAGGGTAGCAGATTGTATGACAAATTATAGCCATACCGAGTCATGTACTAGCGATACGAATGAGCAGATGTCCTTCATGTTGTGAGGACTTATCGCCCCTCGATCGCAACCCCGTGACTTTGGAATAAAATCCCCGTACTATTCACACACAAAAAAGACATTCCATTCCACTTCGTTCCCGAACCAAACGCGCCGTCAGAGCCACGTGGGAAGCGGGGCGGCCCACGCAGGCGGGCGGGCTTTGGGCCGGGCCGGGCCGGGCCGGGTTGCTGTACTACACGGGCGGCTACACACCCACCCGCGCATGAACGGACGCGGCCTCTCTGACCTGTCTTGTCTGCCCCCCTTCCCCACCGCGTCCCGTCTCTCTCTCTCTCGCCCCCCTCCCCACCATATCTCGCGCGACCTAGCTGGAACGCCGCCCCCTGCC
>LR738716.1:9196671-9208776 GCA_902687465.1 Secale cereale
CCGCTTCTGCTTCCCGCTCCGGGTCAAATTGCCGCGCTGGATCTGGCCCCTGCCGCCCCAATCCGGGCGCAAATCGAGTCGCCGTCCGCCGATTGCCACGGCTCCCCGCAGGCCGGGCGCGAATCGGGAGCTAGGGAGTTTGGCCGGCGGGTCTGTTTGCTCGGGGCTCTGCGGAGGGTAGGGGCCTTCTTTTGCGTCCCCGCTAGGATTCTTGGCGCCCCGGCGATGCTTCTGTTTCGCCCCTGATCCATGTCGTCTCGGCCAAGCATCAGATGTGCATACACATATTTCAGAGCGTAGATTCGCTCATTTTGCCCCCTACCTAGTCCGTATTAGATAGAATCTCTCTACAAAAGGCCTTGTATTTAGGACCGGAGGGAGTGCATCCCTGGTAGACATGTATAACCACCACATCCAAAGGATGCAAAGTGCTCCCTATCTATCTACAAGGATGGATGAGAAAACGCGAGTAACATCTATGCATCAGCCAAGCACTAGCAGTAGCAGGTCCAAAAGCCTAATAAGTAGCAAGGTTTTCCAACTCCCCAGGCAGTGTCTGTCATAGTCTGCGGGCAAAAGGATTCTAGCCGTGCGCCCTAGAAACTGTTGTTCCCTCAACTTTACTCTTTCATAGAATTTCATCAGCATCTAAAATTATTGCTTGGTTGGTGGCCAGTTTAATTTTAGGTGAATATAAATCACTGAAATGGCTGAAAATTGGGTGGAAGAAGGCTCAAAAAATACTTCTGCTCCGGCGTCATTCTCTGGTTCGCCGCCCCCTAGTTGTCAAACCTCTTCAACGAGAAGATCAAGACAAAGGTAAATACTAGTACATTACTACTTCATGCCATTGTTAACTATTTGCAGTTTTAGCTAGCTAGACAAGTTAGCCAATATCACAAAGTAGCAGGTTAGTTTCATTGAGAGCAAGTGTCAGTTCACTAGCTAAAAGAAGTTGCATGTTCTAGGCCAACGTGTATGTTCAGTTCTGGAACTTTTGATTGTATGTAGAACTCTCGTTAACCAGTGTTGCATGAATGTGCAATATTTGACCTAGGAAATGAGGAGAGTCTACTGAGTTTGACTGTAACTTCAGAGTTTTGTTTATTTTTATGCTTTTAATGATTTTAACTTTGCTACTAAATCAGCGACAATTAATATGGATCCGACAGAGTAGCAATTATTGTTATTAGACAACCACTATGAAATAATGTTTGTAGAGTGGAACTTGTATCTTATTCTGACCCTAAGGCTAGCACAATAAGGGCTGGCATGGTGCCAGGCTGCTGACTCCACTGAATTTAAAATAAAATTCTCCACCAGAAAAAAGGCTGCTGACCCTACATGCCTGCTGTGTCAAATGATCTGCTGTCCACTATCCTCTTCGACATGAATTGCTGTTAGTGAGTTTGGGACTACGAGCTATGGCATTAGCATTTATGCTTAACAAAGTTTAGGACAATACTGGGCCTGAATGTCACCAGAGCAAAAGCTTGGTTCTGTGACCTAGGAACTTACACATTTGCTTGTGTCCCGACTCATGAAAATAAGCCCTGCCGGGCATCTATCCTTTTGGGAAAGTGATTTAGTTGCTAATGCAAACCTGTGATTTTACCTCCAACATTGTTAATGCCGCTGTTTTTTTTTTTTTGCTGCTAGTGTCCTTCGATATGCCTGCTATAGGGTGATCATGATGCTTTGTATTAACATTGTCAGTTTGCCACTTATTGAATATAACCTTTGCCTTGTCCATTATTATCAGAAACATATTTCATCTATTAAGTCATCGAGAGGTGTCTCCTCGAACAAAACACCAAGCTAAAAGACATTGGAATAAGCCTCCGACTTGCGGCGCTGGTTACAGTGAGTTAAGATATTCAGCTACAGATGCTAAACATGATTTATTTTCGTGGTAAGGAAGCTCTCCTTTCACCAAGAAATGTTTCTGTTGACTCCTGGTTGCGAATGTTATACTTCCGGTTTGAAGTTTTCCGTCCACTGGCTAAGATTTTTGAACTTACTGTGCACAGGGCAGAATCACAGTCCCTGCATCGTTGGTCTGCAAAGTATTGCCCTCTTATGCCACCCCCTAGATCAACTATTGCAGCTGCATTCAGTTCGGATGGGAAAACACTTGCATCAACGCAGTAAGTTAATTTACTAGCTGAATATATGAACTAAACATAGTATGAGAACTGACTATCTCTTTTCTCCAGTGGTGACCATACTGTTAAAATAATTGACTGCCAAACAGGGAAGTGTTTGAAAGTGTTGGGTGGACATCGGCGCACACCTTGGGTGGTATGTTTTTTTCTGACACTTGGACAATTTGTTAGTGCATTTGAACAGGGAGTAAGCTATTGAATATATGGCTCTAATAACGATGCGATGCATTGTTTTTGTAATCATTCGACCAAGCAGCATCAGTTTTTTTTTGCCTGTCTAAATAAAATATGAAGATGGAGTTTAATAATTTACAGTTCTGTTTATTGGTAGCCAATATTATAGCACAAGTGTGTTTACGAAGCTACTGTTCTATTGCAGGTTAGATACCATCCCTTACATTCTGATATACTTGCCAGCGGGAGTTTGGATCATGAAGTCCGTCTTTGGGATGCTAATACCTCAGATTGTATTGGATCTCAGGATTTCCGTAATATCCTTTAAACAGTCTCTAGCTCCATTCATCATTGGTAGCTTCTGTCTATTGGCATTTCTGAAGCAACACTAATTTTGTATTATGTTCCTTTGGCAGAGAGGCCAATTGCATCCATTGCGTTTCATGCAAGGGGGGAGATTCTGGCAGTTGCATCAGGTCACAAAGTAGGACTCCCAGTGTTAAACTCATAGCAAAATATTATTTATGTAATTATTCTATGAACAGTCGAAATAACTTGCACCTAATTTATGTGTCAGTTGTTCATATGGAACTACAATAGGCGAGGGGAGTCTTCTGCTCCGACCATTATATTAAGAACCCGCCGTTCATTGAGAGCCGTGCATTTCCACCCTCATGGTGCTCCATATCTTCTTACGGCAGAGGTAGAAAATGTAGAATATGAATATCCTTTGTACTTCATTATGCGTTCCTGTTTTATATTTTTTTGTTTACTCATATGTACCTTGAATTTCAGGTTAACAATCTTGACTCCGCAGACTCACAGCTGACCCATGCAACATCTACTGGCTATTCGAACTATCCCTCAGCTTTGTTTTTTGCAAACATCAACTCTAGAGGCTATCCACATCTCGAGTCTAATATGTCATCACCTTGCCTAATTTGGCCTGCATTCCTCAGGGATGATGGAAGTCTATATATTCCTCGAAATGACTTGGCTAGTGGTTCATCCAATGTGCAGCAGAGTTCATCATCTTTAGCTCAAAATGTATTGGCGTCAGATGCTGAAAACCAGCAGTCTGACCAGTTTGTAACCCCTATGGATGTATGTCCGGGGGAACCATCTGCGTCTAGTGATATTCAAATGCCTTCCACGAGCAACAGCCTGCAACTTCCAGCAATAGCCAGGCCTGCAGGATCTGCCGTTGATCGTATGCCAATGAATCCATTCACCACTAGTGGGTTAGATGTTCAAATGTTTCTAAGAAATTCAGAGGGTGGAAATCACCATCACGATCTCTTCGGTGACTCGCGTAGCTGGGAACTGCCTTTTTTGCATGGTTGGTTGATGGCCCAAAGTCAGACAGGTTTGTGTCCTGCATTTCTGAACAATACTGTCCTTAAAATCCTGCCTCTTGGTGGTGTTATTGTGATTAACTTTACTAGGGAATCACAACTCATGAATTGTTCAACATCCAGGTGCTTCTTCATCGATACCGATTCCTGCTGGCAGTACTAGAGGATCAAATCGACACTATGCCTCACGCCCTCATGCTTTGGCCTCTGTACCAGGGGTTGGGAATTCACTTCTGGGTCCACAAATCGATGAAGCTGAGGCTCGTGCTGCGTCCTTAGGTGTTGGATCAGAACTTGCTACCTCACTGTTTTCTGCCGGCGCTGCTGAATTACCTTGTACAGTGAAGCTTAGAGTATGGCGGCATGATATCAAGAACCCATGTGTTGCGTTAGAAACCAAGGCGTGCTGCTTGACAATCTCTCATGCCGTTCTTTGCAGGTGATCCCTTGTACTTTGGTTACTTTTTCTCTCTTTCCTGTACAACACAAGTTGTTGTTAGTCTCTTCATATTATTTACCAATGCCTTCACTGTTGTGTATACAGAAGATGGATCTATGCTCCATTCTTACCTCATCTCTGAACTTACTTAGTAATGTTACTAAATAGTTCCAAGTAGAATGCATATGTGGTAGATTTGCCTAACGGGGATTGTGCTTTTATGTTTGACGGAGTTGGGACTTCTGTACTTATAAGTTATTAATTGTTGCAGTGAAATGGGTGCCCATTTCTCCCCCTGTGGACGATTTCTGGTGGCTTGTGTTGCATGTTTGCTGCCTCAAACAGAAGGTGACCAGGGTAACCAATTACCCGTGCAGTATGAGTCTACAGGAGCTGGAACATCACCAACTCGTCACCCACTTCCCTCCCATGGAGTGATTTATGAGCTTCGGGTTTATTCTCTTGAGGAGGCAACGTAATTTTCTCACTGTTGACTGTTCTATTACTGTAGTTTGTTCTTTATCAGCCTATCAGGTTACTGTTTTGTAAGTGGTATCCTTACTTTAAAGTTGTGAATGTGTTTCTTGCAGATTTGGAGAAATTCTCACGTCCAGAGCAATAAGAGCGGCCCATTGTTTAACGTCCATTCAGGTTATTGTGTTCACTTTTGTTTGTGTGTGTGTGTGTGTTTGCATCAATTTTTCTTTTTTATGCTCGGAAAATAACTTGTGGTTTGTGTCTCAAGTATCATGATGCAAGTGAGCCTCTTTGGTGTGGCCGCATTGACCACGTTAGTGTAATACAGGTTTAGACGGTGCGCACTTGCCGCATAACCATGTGGGCAAATCAGGCTAAAATTCAAAGCCACATATTAGTTATGTAGTCCTTTTTAACCCAAACAAACAAGAACCCTCCTTCTGTTTCTCAAAGACACAAACAGGAATCCTTGGCAAAGGATAACAAGAAATACAGAACAATTGAACACAGCACAAGCAGCAAACTGCCCTCTTCTTTAATTCCAAATACTTCTCCCATTTCTAGTGTGACTTCTTCCTCTTGTTCTTGGTTCTGCACCCAGCAAAGCAAAGAGCAAATCAAACATAACTAACTGACATAACCTGGAAAGCACAAAGTATTTCAGTACATGTGACACACATTGATGATTTAACATGTATGGTTTATTCTTCTCCTTTTGGTGAATAGAGCAGTAGTCATAACAAATGGATTTGGTCAGGTGTTATGATAAGACATGTGCTTACTTCTTTTTTACATTCCCATGGTACTAAACTACTAATCACTACGAAAGCACAGAGCTGATAACATGGTCCCAAGCAATATCTGAACCTTTTCATTTGGAAGCTCCCTCCCACCTACATCAGGGCATATGCCATTAGAATAACCTCTGTTAAATGAGAACACATGTGTGCAGTGTACTGCCATGCAGTTTGTGTCCAGGATCTGTGGGAGTCCCAGCTGTTGACCCAAAAATTACAGAAATTAGCAATCTCGTTATTAATTCCAGCATTGGCGATTTTTATTAGACTTTTTTTTTTGCATGGTCTTCTGCATTGCAGACCCATCCCTGAGACATATCAGGCTGCAGTTATGCAATTCTCAGAGTTTAATCCGAGCCTAATGTCTTTTCTTTGATGCAGTTTTCGCCTACTTCAGAACACATACTGTTGGCATATGGACGTCGTCATAGCTCGCTGCTCAGGAGCATTGTTATGGATGCAGAGACGACTGGAATTCCTGTATATACTATCTTAGAGGTGCGTGCGGTGCTCACCCCATAGCATAGGTTGCACATCATAACATAGGCTGGCTATACTTTTCTTTGAGGCAATATCCTGTCTATGTGGGCATTGCAGTTACATATATCTTTTCTATACCCGGGATTCAAAACCATTTGCTTATTATAGTTCATAACTCTGTATGTCCTGCTATGATGTAATGCCATTGTTCTTTCCATCAATTTAGGTTTACAGAGTTTCGGACATGGAGCTGGTAAGAGTTCTTCCTAGTGCTGAAGATGAAGTCAATGTTGCATGCTTTCATCCTTCCCCTGGAGGTGGTCTTGTTTATGGGACTAAGGTGAATCTACAACTAGCTCATCAACAAAGGTGATGTATTATTTTCATTACTGAAGCTTCCACTGGTTTTGAACTATAGGAAGGGAAGCTCAGGATCCTACAACACAATGGCGCAGACGCTACAAGCATGGGGCTGAATTGCTTTATCGAGGAAAATATGCTTGAGGTAGCAAGCTCCCTTCCAAACAGCCTGTTCATCTAATGATTATGTCTCTTGTTTGCGTTTTCCGCTGTGTCAGTCTGCGTAAGGCTCGAGCATATTTTCGTGTGGGGGCATGTTAAGGAGGTTGTAGAAACCTGCATGGAGGTGTTTGTTCTGAGCATATCTGCATATGAGTTGTTTGTCTTCAATCCATATATGCACTTTTTTCAGAGCTGAGCAAAGACAGAATATGGTCTTCTGTATCTTGCCAGAGCGTTGACCAAGTCTCGTGTGAATTGATTGTTTACATCTCTAGTGTCATTTACCTGCTTCACTTGTGTAACTGCCAGGATGCTCTTCGGCGGCTTTTATTTGTTTTGTTTAGCGTGATATAACACTAACACTGTTATACCTTGCAGGTTCAGAGGTATGCGTTGGAAGGCTGAATGATCATTTGCGTCATGAGCTTATATGTGTACCTTCCCTGGTAATTACTGCTTGCCAACATCTCATTTGACGCTTGTTTGAGCTGTGGTAGTTGCATTCCTGGTGCCAGACATTATCCTGTTGACCTCTTGGATTTGATATTTAATTGTTTACTATTTTTATTTTTTTTGCATTTTAAGCCTACAATGAAAGCTTTGCTTTAAAGTTTTATTCGGCATTGGAGTCTACTATGAAGTTTTTGATATTTAGTTTTTTTTTGGGCATTGGAGTCCTGCTTTTCGAGTGGCTTTGCTGATACTTCTATATGACTGAAAAATGATTGTCCCAGCAGGAACTTTTGTCTGCAAGCTCCATTTTTCGTTTAGGAGAGCCTCAGGGACTAAATCACAAGATATCACCAGGGGCCTCCGACTAAATCTTTCGAGCGGCAGATGATCCTCCATGAGTTTGTTCGAGTGCAATGTACTGATCTATTGCTGGTTTCCAGAGAATGCTGTGGGCCGACTCTAATCGTGCATCGTTTTGCAACTTTTAACTCAGGTCTGTGCGCAGGCGGTGTGAAGATGTAAATTTGGCATGGTCATCGTTGCTGTCAAGTTCCCACGACCCTGTAATTATAAAACTGTACATGTAATCTCCGATCAGCTTAAAACAACCGCTGTTGTATTTTGGAAAGCTCGCAATCCTAATCCTCATGTTTCTTTTTACGTGGGAAATGTTTGTACTGTTTCTGTCCCGACCAGTGCCGGTGACTTGCATTAACAAATCTTTGTATTGTGTCGATGTTATTTGGTTCCCTTTTTTGCTTGCATAAAATTTCCTTGGAAGTTATGAATGAGTTTTATGAGTATAGGCAGCGGCTTTGCCTTTGGCCTTGTTCTCTTGGCTTCAATAAGCCATTACTTTGACCTTGTTCTTCTCTTGGCTTTGCCTTTGGGCTTGTTCTCTTTGCCTCCTTGGAAAGAATCAACATTTCACTCGCTGTAAATGAGGGACCAACATTTCACTTGCTGTAAATGTGAAGCAATATTTCCAGAGACAAATTTTTGGTGATTGCATTGTAATCAAGGCACTGTTCAAAATATTTTTTTGAGGCACAGTTTCAAAATATGTTCAGCATTGAAGCAGGTCTATGTTTTCTGCAACATCGTCTACTAAAAGTTAGTAATGTTAAATGTATCCTACGGAATGATGATGAAAGCTCAATAAATATGTCCACACGGCAAACTTTTCTAGAGTCCCAAACACATCTTACATGAAGTTCCAGAAATATGCACAAACGGCAAACTTTCCTAGAGTCCCAAACACATCTTATATAAAGTTCAAGAAATATGCCCATGTGGCAAACAAGTCCCAAACGCATCTTATATACTCCACTAATTTATTTCCAAACGAGCATATGTAAGAGTTTGGACCTAGTTCAGTGCTCGTTTGGACCTATATAGGATGTGTTTGGGACTTGGAAAAGTTTGGACCTAGTTCAGTGCTCATTTGGACCTATATAGTTTTTGTCTACAATAACAGATCCTCATTTTTCAAGTCCCAAACATATCCCATATAGGTCCAAACTGAACTAGCCAATATAATGCTCATTTGGACCTATATAGTTAACAATTACAGATCCAAACAAGCACTGACCTAGTTGCTAGTTATTTTCCGCACAAAGAATACATTATCACACTTCAACAGGGCTTTCGGGAAGAGAACCCTTGCCCGTTCACTACGGCATGACTAATGCTTTCGGGAAGAGAACCCTTACCCCTTCACTATTTTGGTTCTACATCCACGACATGACCTCCCTGTCAACATTGTCGGTGGCTCCCTCATGGTCCATCTCACACCGCCACCATGCCGCTATTGCAACGCTTTACTCACCCAGTCGATTATATATGTTCAAGCAAACTATCATTGATGTGTGTGCCGTAGTGGATCTTTTCTCCCGTCGCAACGCACAAACATATATGCTAGTGGTCTTCTATTCCCCGCCATTGCCATTGGCTTCGTTAGGTAGAAGTGGCCCTTGCCTCTGAAGGTCGCACGGGGACTTGGGGAGACCTTGCCGTTGACGCACGGAGTGGTGGCGGCAATGAACATCTCTAAAAAATATATAAAGCACAATTAGAAAATGAAACAGATTAAAAAAATAGGTTTAAAAAGTGGAAGAAAAAAAGTTAGAAATAAAAGAATAACCAAAAACCCCAAAAGAAAAGAAACCGCATGGAGCCAAAGAAAAAAAAAACACATCCGACAGAAAAAAAAAGAGAAACAATAGAGACTAAAAATCAGAAGAAAACCATCAGAACAAAGAAAAAAAAACAGAGCATTTCGGCCTAAAACCGTCAATATATATGTGGTACATTTTGGAAAACAAGGTGAACATTTTTTCAATAAAGTTTAATATTTTAACTATACGGTGAAGATTTTTAAATACGCATTCAACATTTAGTAAGTACTACTTGGACATTTATTAGATACATACTTATATTTTTAAATAAAGTTCAATTGTTTTTAATGCACTATGAGCATATTTTGGATATACCAAGAACATATTTTTAAGCGAGCAAACACCCTTAGAAAAAAATACATGAAGATTTTCAAAATGAGTGAACGCTTTTTAACGAATTCATGACTATTTTACTTTTCAATGTGTGCCAAGTTAAACACAATGTTTAATTTTGTATTATTAAATGGATAATATATTGGTTACATATAAATATTATATGAAATCTTTTCGTGCATATCTAACAAAACAATTAGTGTATTTTTACCATAAAAATCGAGAAAAGTATAAGCACAATAAAACTAAAAATATAGTAAGAAAAGAGAAATAATGAAACTGCACTACTGAATTACCCGAGTTTTTGTTTTTGAGTCACAAGAGTTTTTTTTAGCGTATTGAGTCACAAGAGGTACCCCAGTCTATAACAGCTTCCAACTGGTTTTCGGATGATTTTCTGCATTTTTCTCAAGGTTCGTTTACAGTTTTTTAATAGTCATGTGTTAAGCAATGTTTGTCGTGTATTAAAAGTATTTACCATATAATTTTTGAAAACAATCATATTGCCATTCAAAAATATTTTTACTGAACTAAATTTGTTTATCATGCATTAAAAAATGTGAGTATGATTAAAATAATTATTCAGACATTTAGAAATTGTTAATGTATTATTGAAAAGTGTTTGTGCATTGTTGCAAACAAATTTATAAAAAGAAAAGGAGTAATAAATAAATAAGAAAATGAAGATAGAGAAAAAAAGTAAACAAAAACACAATAGAAAATTCAACCAAAAAAACAGCATATAAATTATGCTGAAATGGACTTGAATAAAGGAATAAAAATAGAAAATAAATAATAAAATAGAGAAATAAAATATAGCGGAAACATATAAGCTGTATTAGATAAAATGATCTTACTTGATGATCATTGTCACAACTTAGGCTTTGTTCAGTGCAGACTGCAGAGCATATTGCTTGCAGGGCCATTTAGGTTCAGTCTAACTCCACAACTCTTCCTTAACTCTTCCTTAGAAGAACCCTAACCCACTCCCCTCTCTTGAGCCCTACTTCTTAACTGAATTAAGACCCACCCTTGAGTCCCACTCCTCAACTTGGTTAATCCTCACAACCTCCGAAGCGAGAGTGCCGCACAACCCAAGCCGTGAGTGCCAAACACAACGCATATGAAAAGCATGTGCATGCGATTATAACATACTAAACAACTCTCGTGTAAAATATCATTCCTATGTCATCATATTATCATAGGGGTAATATGTTGTTCTATTAAACTAGAACAATGTACTAAAAAAATCTCCAAAAGCATGCGCGCATACGCGCTCTGGGCATTGACGATGCCACTCGATCTATGCTTCACTTCAATTCCAACTCTTTGGTGGCTAAATAATAGGTTGGATGCTCGTTTTTTGGAAAGCTTTCTTCGCTGCTCCGCTGTTGAAGACTTTCAAAGCTTTGCGCCAACTTTTATCTCCTTCGAGGCTTTTTCTCTATTCTAGTAGTTACTATGTTAGCCATACTCCAGTTCTTCTTTCGTTTTGCGTTTGAAACTTAGCATGGACCATGCGTTTTTGTGAGCTATGGGTGTGCTCGTTTGTGGCATTCCATGTTGTTGGATGTTTTCGTTCTGCTTCGGCTTGCTTATAATCCAGCCCGATCCAAATGTTTGTATGATATATATTCGTAGTTTGTATAAGGGTTAGAACCGTATAATTTCTCTAATAAAAATGGAGGCGGTGGCTCTTCTTTCATTCATTTTTTTTACTTTTAGCCCCCCCCCCCTAAAGTTGCTAGTCTATTTTCAGGTGGTAGACTATATATGTAGATCGATCCACTTTGCTGAAATAGACCATTGGAAGTGACATACAACTTCCATTGCGGCCCAAACGCATCCAGTTGCACTATAACACCTACATTCTAATTTGCTAACCAAGAGAATCTACAGTCGGATGCCTCAAACGCCCGGGTGGGTAGACCGGTCATTGACCGGTCAAAAACACCCAACCCAATCGGGCGCCGCAAACCGGCCTCACACTATTGGGCTGCCGGTACCCTCATATTCAGACCAAATATGAGGCGGCTGTGAGTTGGCCCGAGCACTACCGGGCGCATCCGCCACACCACGCTGATAGCCGGGTCCCGCACTCAAACGCCCAGAAACCAAACAGTTTGGTGGACGTCTCCTCCGATGAGGTGTGAACGCAGCGTGGCACCGCTCCAGCTCGCTGCTGAGGGCCAAGGCCCGACTATTTAAGTCGGGTAGCGTCTCCTAGCCCTAGCCCGCTCCCTCCCTCTCTGCCTTGCCAGCCAGATCTAGCCCATCCACTTCTCGACGCCGGCCACTTTAGCTTTCTCTCTCCCTCTTGCCGTCTGTCTCAGCCATGGCCCGACAGTGACCTACGCTATGTTTATGCCCGAGCGGTGCCTCCAGCTACTCCAGGAGATCCGGGCTAGGTGCGCCACCCGGTTGGCTGCGGGCCTACCTCCAGACTCGTCGGAGCCAGAGAAGGAGGATGAGGAAGAGGAGCCGGTGCAGGAGCCGGAGGAGCAGGAAGCAGCGGCAAAGTCAGTGTCGGTTGCTGGCTTCGCCATGTGAGAGTATGAGGTCGCCCAAGCGGCTGAAATGGCGAAGCAGACCACCATCCTAGAGTCCATCCATGATGAGTCCTATGTCAAGGCCAACTAGTGGCTCGTCCACCAAGAACGGGCAGCGACTGATGCGCTTTTCACTGAACTGGAGGCGGACGTGGAGGCGGAGCCCGAGCAGGGAGGGGGGGGG
>LR738716.1:9208948-9225393 GCA_902687465.1 Secale cereale
GGGGGGGGGGGGGGGGGGAGTTATGGCTGCCGCCCATGTACCCGGAGCCCGACACGGAACTCATTGACATTTTTGACGAGGACAACGAGTATGATAGTGTACGGTAGTTAATCTAGCTAGGTAGTAGGTAGATCATTCATTTCCATGCTTTTTATGGTTTTAAGACCGGAACTATAAGATATATGGATGTAGAGAACAAAATTTGCGGGCTGCCCGGTCAGTAGCCACAGACGTGCCCGAGCGTTTGAGGGCCATATTTGCTATGTCTTATTGAGATCCTCTATTGGTTTTTCTAATAAAAATGCCTCAAAATCACGTATAATTAGTGTTTCAGTTTTCTACATTCTTTCTTTTCACACCCTCAAAATATTGTCCTACAAGGAAACACCGAAAAAAGCCTCAAAACAAAGATCAACTATAATGAGGAGTTTTGGAGAAAATGCCTCAAAAGTGAACTACACTAAAAATATATAGAAAAACACACAGAAATATCACTTATAACACATTTTTTGTGCGTGCGCCTCAAAAAAGTCCATTTGCATCAAGGCATTTCTGAGAAACGTCTCCAAGAATAACTAGTTTGTCTACAATGATCTAGAAAAACTAGCATGGGAAGTGAAACATTCACGGTGGAAGTAGTTTTCCATAGTTTAAAAAATACTCCCTCTGTACCGTAATATTTGTCGTTGGAACAGCTAAACTTCAGCTACTCCAGCGACAAATATTACGGTACAGAGGGAGTATAATGTGTAGTACGTATTTATTTTACCTTTTTTGAACAAAATGAAATTTACAATAAATACATGCATCTTTCCCTTCCCGCTCCTTGACCCAGGGGACATTCGTCGGTCGCGTGTGATCTACCCTACTGTTCGGCGAATCTGAGGGCACCCTCTCACTCGTTATGTCGCTCTAGCGATGGGCGGGGGCAAGGACCCTAGGGCTTCGGTTTTGTCGTGGTAGGGTTTGTCTCCATTGGGCGGTGGCGAGACCATAGTATTGCCATCTACATGCAATATGATCTCCCCGCCACGCCTACATTCTAGTGATACTTCTTCGTATCATTGGAAGGTGTGTACAAGATGATGAGTACCCAAATCTGGTTCTTCGGGTTTGGTTTATTTTCTGTAGGTTTCTCTTGGTCGCGCTGCCAGCAGAGCGGACAATGTCCGGTGCATCTTGATTCCGCGTCTCTAATTCTGTCTGAAGAAGGGTGGCCAACTTGGCCACACCAGGGAATTTGTGAGACTGTTGTTCCCCAATTTCATCTTGCCAAAACTAGGCCCTCTATCGACCCTCGGTGTTTTCTTCTCCATGGCGGCGATTTGATACACAGATCATGTCCGCTAGCCTCTTCTGGTTACATCGGCCACTTCCTGCCACTACTTCTATACGCTACTGGATCAATACTAGTTTCCTCCGTTGAGACGGAGGCCCAGAGGCAGGAACAAGCTTTCCTCATGGTGCGCCGCCGGTGGATGTGGAAGGAAAAAGACTTTGACACCCCCTCGAGAATATGAATGTATTTTTCAGTTTCTGCATGGATGTTTTTGTAATGGTTCATGCTAGTCCTTTGGCCAAGTAGACTCTTTAATTTCGAAACGCATAATCTCGCCAAGTATGGTTGTAATTTAGGTGTAGGTCGTCACGTTTGGTTGGGGTCTCCTCATGACCAAAACATTGCACATCTGATTATTGAGTAGTAAAGAATGCGAGTTTTCTTAAAAAAAAAGAAATGAAAAATACTTTGACAACCCCCTTGAGAATTTGAATGTATTTTTCAGTTTCTGCATGTATGTTTTTTGTAATGGCCCACGAGGCCCAGCCGCCCCCCTGGGCGCACGAACCGGGATGTATGCCCCCATGGGTCCTGGTTCGTGAGTGAACCGGGACTAATGGGCTAGCCAGGCCCGAACCAAAACCCTGTTTTCTACTAGTGTATGTCGCTCTAGTGATGGGCGGGGGCAAGGACCCTAGAGCTTCGGTTTTGTCATGGCCAATGGCGGAGATAGGTGGGTGCTAGCAGGGGCCCTGGCCCCCTCTAACATCCAAGATTTGTTGATAATCTGCTTGTGAACAATGTAAAAATAGTCATTAGTTTCTGCTAAATGTCTCTCTTTCAATGGTTTAGCCCTCCCCAATCTGATTCACCATCACTCGGCCTGCTCGATCAATTTTTTCTGGCTCTGCGACTGGTCATGACAGGGTTTGTCTCCATTGGGCGGTGGCGAGACCGTAGTATTGCCATCTTTTTTTTTTGCGAGAAAACTTCCAATCTATTCATCTTCAATCATGGCAGTACAACGAACACCAGAAATAAAAATTACATCCAGATCCGTGGACCACCTAGCGACGACTACAAGCACTGAAGCGAGCCGAAGACGCGCCGCCGTCATCACCCCTCCATCGCCGGAGTCGGGGATCTCCCGCCACGCCTACATTCTAGTGATACTTCTTCGTATCATTGGAAGGTGTCTAGAAGATGGTGAGTACCCAAATCTGATTCTTCGGGTTTGGTTTATTTTCTGTAGGTTTCTCTTGGTCGCGCTGCCAGCAGAGCGGACAATGTCCGGTGCATCTTGATTCCGCGTCTCTAATTCTGTCTGAAGAAGGGTGGCCAACTTGGCCACACCAGGGAATTTGTGAGACTGTTGTTCCTCAATTTCATCTTGCCGAAATTGGGCCCTCTATAGACCCTCGGTGTTTTCTTCTCCATGGCGGCGATTTGATACGCAGATCGTGACCGCTAGCCTCTTCTGGTTACATCGACCACTTCCTGCCACTGCTTCTACACGCTACTGGATTTAAACTAGTTTCCTCCATTGATACGGAGGCCCAGAGGCGGGAACAAGCTTTCCTTATGGTTCACCACAGGTGGATATGGAAGAAAAAAGACTCTGACACCCCCTCGAGAATCTGAATGTATTTTTCAGTTTCTGCATGGATGTTTTTGTAATGGTTCACGCTCCTTTGGCCAAGTAGAGTCTTTAATTTCGAAACACATAATCTCGTCAAGTATGGTTGTAATTTAGGTGCAGGTCATCACGTTTGGTTGGGGTCATCTCATGACCAAAACATTGCACCTCTGTTTATTGAGTAGTAAAGAAGGCGAGTTTTCTCAAAAAATAAATAAAATGAAAATGATTTGACAACCCCCTCGAGAATTTGAATGTATTTTTCAGTTTTTGCATGTATGTTTTTTGTAATGGTTCACGCTAGTCCTTTGGCCTTCATTTTCTTTTTGAGGAGGATTGATAGCATGAGTACAAAAATGGGCTGGCCCGGCATGCATGGAGGCAAACGTAGGTGCGGGAAGGACCAGCTGCACGTACATACACGCAGTACTAGTGCCGACTAAAAAAGCGCTTTAACGCGACGAGAATGCCCTATCGCTCTCGTGGCCACCTGCCGGTGGTCGTTGAACCAAGTAAGTACATCAAGGCCGGACAACTAATCTCAAATAATAATAATGGGCATCCGGTAGTGCAAAGTTGATTTGAAAAGCAGTGCACGCATGCCGATGCACCTCAGGTACCACCTTTGTCTGTGGGTGTTGTCAGTATGGTTTACCCTGTCTTTTCGCCCCGTTTTATAAACTCCCTCCGTCCAAAAATATTTATCGGATAAATTAATAAAAATGAATGTATTTAGAATGCAAATATGTCTACACACCAGAGTACACGCCGAATGATATAAAACTCTGTCCAACTCAATTGAAAAAACGTATAGTCTTCCTTGCCAATTTGCCTTGTGATAGATGGATGATACTCCCTCCGTTCCTAAATATTTGTCTTTCTAGGGATTTCAATAAGTGACTACATACGAAGCAAAATGAGTGAATCTACATTTAAAAATATGTCTACATACATTCGTATGTTGTAACCATTTGAAATGTCTAGAAAGACAAATATTTAGGAACAGAGGGAGTATATGCATGCATGGTTAGTTTTGTTGACTAGTGGAGCGCATGCATGCATGCATGCACAACACATTGAACGTTAGGCGTCAACTGCACCTATGTTTGTACTTTCTCCGTTTCTAAATATAAATCTTTAGAGATATTCTAATATGAATTATATACGGATGTATATAGATATATTTTAGAGTGCAGGTTCACTCATTTTGCTTCGTATGTAGTTCATATTGAAATCTAAAAAAAAACTTATATTTAGAAATGGAAGAAATAGTATGTAATATATTGACACGTACTTCCTTCCTCCGAAAATACTTGTCGAAGAAATGGAGACGCATGCAACGGGCAACGAAACATGTAGTACTCCCTCCGTTCCATAATGTAGTGCCTATATATTTTTTGAAAAGTCAAATCTCACAAACTTTGACCAAGTTTGTGAAGAAAACTATTTACATCTTGAGTGGGAAACATATATCACTAGATTCTTCATAAGATGTAGTTTCACAATTTTTTTTGCTATTGTACATATAAATATTTTTCTCTACAAACTTGATCAAAGTTTGCAAAGTTTGACTACTCAAAAAACCTATAGACACTACATTATGGAACGGAGGGAGTAGTAGATAGTCTACCACATGGTCGGCCGGGCTCCGTCAACAGTCCACGTAAGTAACCGGTAACTATAAGAGATTTGAGATCGGGATGGAGAAAGCAATGCGTGCTGCCTGCCTGCCTGCATGCATGCATGCATGCATGCGTACGTGTACACTCCTTCGTGCGTGCATGTGCATGGATGGTCCCGACCGATCGACCACACGATATTTTCTCTGTAATCGACCACACTGCGGCGTTTTGTCGCCATCGATGTATATGAATCATCCGACACCATTTCATTCTGATTCAAATTCAATTAACTGTGACGGCAGTGATCCATATATATTCACACCGGCTTGCAGTTGCAGGTATAGATCACACCACTGCTACGTATGGCATCTAGCTACAGGCCCTTCATTGTTCTTGTTCCCCGGGGAAACCCATGCACGTGACCAGCTTCATATCTATCTCTCTCCTCCGGTGAATTTCATCCTTGGACCATGGGTGCCGTAGGACTGTCTCCGGATTCCGTACTTGCATCGTTTCTTCATACTAATGGATTTTTTTTATTTCGAGGAACCAGCAAAAGCTTTGCTTTTTCACGTAGAAGAACAATAATTAATAGGTTAATAAGGAAAACTAGAAGAAAACCGACACATCAACAATGCACAAGCCAACCTCGAGGCCGTTCAGTTTCGAAAAAAAACCCCTCAAGGCCGCACACTAGCTGAGCCGTCGGGTCCGTCACCCTAGGAACCCGGAGCCGGCACCCTACAACCATATCCGAAGACCCTGCAGCTTCAACATCCATACCAACCCCGATGCCGGGCACCAGGCAAGCCGCATTGCCTCGGTCTTCCAAAAGTGGTGTTGTGCATATATATTGGATGATTAATTGGAGGCGGCTTAGTACATATTTGCATGATTCAACTATATATTACCATGAAGTGATACTACTGTAGCTAATAGAAGATAGTTCTCCCCCCGTTCCATAATGTAGTGCCTATAGATTTTTACAAAAGTCAAACATTACAAACTTTGACCATGTTTATAGAGAAAAGTATGTACATATAGAGAAAAGTATTGTAGATGTAGACAGTTTTCTCAATACACTTAATCAAAATTGACAAAGTTTGACTTTCACAAAAATCTATAGGCACTACACTGTGGAATGGAGGGAGTAGGAGAGTATGTACTCCCTACATCACTACATCCACATGACATGGATTGGATGAGAAAGAGACAACTAAGACTAATTAGTGAAACACTGTGGTGGAATGCGTGACCAAAGGAATGATGGATGGAGAATGAGGAATGGTATACGATGATGCATGCATGAACAGGTCGACCGTGGAGCTAGACACACGTACGCCTATCCAACGCGTTGAGCGCAGTAGTAGCGTGCAGTAGTAAACCATGAACGAAGAGAATTACTACATATTTCACGCAAATAGTTAATTTGGCGCCATTTATATATGTACATGGTCTGACACCCATTAAAGGACGCACCAAATTCAGATTCAATTCAAAATTTGTCCATATTTGCAGCCCTGCAGTTGCGGGCAGTGGTACCACCTGCGTATCCAGTACTACGTACATATATGATTTCTGGAGGTCACTGTCCCTAGCTGCCTCGCACGATCCATGTATTTTTTTTTCTAGAATGCGCACAAGCATATGTATCATATATTCATAAAATAGGAGGCCAAGATGGTCGATACAACACCTTTGGGCACAATACTACATCGAGAGACTAGAACCACATCCACTACGACAACACCAACAAACTACCTTCCTTGCCCAAACTCAAGCCATAAATGGCGAAGAGGTAGAGCATAGAGAACACATGCCACGTCACATCCGTATCCAACACCTCGGAGTGTGACCTTCATGTATGATTTCCAGGGAGACCCATGCTTGTACATGCAGATGCGGATCTGATGGTTGATGCTGATGAATGACTTCAAATTCAAATTGGACAGGAAAATTCAAAAGTTTCCCGTGAAACAGAAATAATTCAGTGACTAGATGATAGGGTTAAATTTCGTTCGAGACTGACATATGGTTTCAAATCCTCTTCTCGAAGTTCAAACTCAAACTACACACATAAATGTTTCTTTTTTAGCGAACTAGGAATCATTCAGTGAACAATATATAAATGTCAACTAACATTGATTTATTACGAGGAGCGAGAAAATAGATGGCCGCGTGAGGGAGAGAAAATATGTAGCCAATTGGAGGGAGTGTTAACTAAGCAAACTAATATGGATTCCTTTCACTGGATAGTCATCATATGCATGGGGACTCTTACATCTTGCAATAATTAACTAGCAAAGAAAACACTGTCAACCCAGCACAATGTAAAATAGTATGTGTAGTCATCAATGTTTTAAATCACGAGAAAAAGGATTACGTGACGGCTTCTCTCCGTATCGATAGCGAACAGACGCTATAGCGGGCACTTTTCCAATTGGAAGAGTTCGTAGGTTATTGCTAAAATTTGGGCCGTTTAGCAGGGTTTCGGGAGCATTTCATGGCGGTGGCATGGAAGCTTGGGTGGTGGCAATAGGACGGAGGTTGTAAGCTGAGTACCAGTCCTTCCATACCCGGCTTACCTCCCGACACACGACAACGTGTGATTTATATAGAGCCAGAAACTATAGGGTCATAGGAGATACTCCCTCCGTCCGAAAATACTTGTCATCAAAATGGACAAAAAGTGATGTATCTAGAACTAAAATACATCTAGATACATCCCCTTTTATTCATTTTGATGACAAGTATTTGCGGACTGAGGAAGTATATAAGTTTATGGCAGTAATTGCACAACACAACAACAACAATTAATTAACCATCGATTTTGATAGCCACACGTGGATTCATCAGTAATGTGGATCTCAACTCATCAACTACTACTCCGTCTCATAATGTAAGATATTTTTTGACACTACATAGTGTTAGAAAATGCCTTATATTATGAGACCGAGGGAGTAGTAAATAAATATTAACCGCATCAAAGGATGGATAGATGTGGCAACAGCGGTGTGTAGCTAGACGGCGGCAGCAATGTTGGAGCGGAACGCGGCGCCGTTTCTGAGGACGTACTGGTGGTACACCATTGCCACGGCGGCGCCGATGAACGGGCCAACCCAGAAGATCCACTGGTCGTCCCAAGCCTTCCCGCCGTTGTACACCACGGCGGCGCCAAAGCTCCTGGCCGGGTTGATCCCGGTGCCGGTGACGGGGATGGTGGCGAGGTGCACCATGAGGACGGCGAACCCGATGAGCAGCGGCGCCAACACCGGCACGTGCGGGTCCCGGGCGATGCGCTTCGGGTCGGTCGCCGAGAACACCGTGTAGACGAGCACGAAGGTGCCCGCGATCTCGGCGATGAGCCCCGCCGTCCTGGAGTATCCCGGCGCGAGCACGTTGGCGCCGCCGCCGTAGAGCGCGTAGTGGTGGCCTCCGTGCACGGCCCTGACCAGCGCCGCGCCGCAGATGGCGCCCACGCACTGCGCCACCATGTACAGAAATGCCCTTGGAAGGGACACCTTGCGGGCCAGCAGCAGCCCGAAGGTCACCGCGGGGTTGATGTGGCCGCCGGAGATGCCGGCGGTGCAGTAGACGAGGACGGCAATCATGCCGCCGAAGGCCCACGCGATGCCCAGCACGCCAGCGCCGCTGCAGGGTTGGGCGTCGGTCTGGCGCTTGTGGCCGACCACGGTGGCGACGGCGACGTAGACGAAGAGCAGCGTGGCGGTGAACTCGGCGATGACGGCGCGGTAGAGCGACCACTTGCCCAGCTCGGCGGCGTCCACCAGCGGCGCCGGAGCAGGGTCGAGGTAGTCCTTGGTGCTGCCGTTGCTGGTGACTTCGTTGTCGATGGCATCCGGACTCACCTTGCCCTCTCCCACTGCCATATCCACGAAGCTAGCTAGCTCCTTGATCGATCTGATCTCGGCTGATTAATCAAGGCTTCAAGGCTCGCTCGGCAATGATGGAGATTGGCTGTCCATTACTCGGCAGGGATGCATCTATATATAGAGAGCAAGGCCAGCAACACTAAGCATTGATGCCCTACCACACAGTATCAGGCTTGAGGCATCATTTGCATATCAGTCTTGCTAAGTCTCGGTCCACTTAGACTTCCTTAAGTCTCGGTTGATGCTATATCCAGGAGATTTTATATTAAGATTCGTGGAAACCTATTTTTTTAGTTTTTTCTTTCCCTCTCTTGTATATATATAGTCCTTACGTCTCAGTTGATGCTATACCCATGAGATTTTACATTAAGATTCGTGGAAAACCTTTTTTTTTTTTAGTTTTTTCTTTCCCTCTCATGTATATTATATCACTTGATTGAAACATGATTAAATCATAGTCAACTGAGATCTAGCGACACCCTTTGCATATGTTTACTAGGACGAGCACCATTTACTGATTTAATCCTACAAGAAATGCTTCTCTTTTTCTGTTCCCTCAAACTAGGAAAGTGGCCCGCGCAAATGCAGCAATATCTGACATATCTACTGTTTATTTTTGAAAGGAAATACTCCCTCCGTCCCAAAATTCTTGTCTTCAATTTGTCTAAATACGGATGTATCTAGTCACGTTTTAGTGTTAGATACTTCCCTATCTAGACAAATCTAAGACAAGAATTTTGGGGCAGAGGGAGTATGTATGTTTCATGAGATCTTTTTTATATTTTAATACAACATACTGGCTACAAAAATACTGACTTTTCTAAATAAAAAATGAGGCAGACGACTTGGCATTTTCATTGACTAAGAAGGGAGTGAGAATTTGTCACTTAATTGTGGCAAACATGGCTAAACCAATACAACCCAACCCACACGTGTTGCAAAGTGATTATTATTATATTTACTTAACCATGATAAATGTTTATTATTCATGGTATAATTGTATTGATCGGAAACTTAAATAAATGTGTGAATACATAAGAAAATACCAAGTCCCTAGTAGAATGCCCGTGGCATTGCCACGGGCTTCTGAAATAGTTTCTTGAAGTCATATAAAGATAATGCATGCTAAATATCGCAGGTAGAGACAATATAACACGATCAAAATTGCATAATAATTGAAGTCGACTTCACTTGTAATGTAAACTCATAACAAGATATCAAATTGACAACGTATACGTATAAAGTAATGATCCAACTAAAAAACTATTACAAAATATTGAGATCTACTTGATGCGCTTAAGAAATTCTCGCACAATATCAGGCAAGTTGTCTTTAGCTTCATTCGCACGATGTTTGGGCAAGTATAAAAAAACCGCTTCCTCAACTCATACCCATCCTGCAAAAGCAATATATGTAGTTAGCACAAATACTTCACGTGGAAGGTTTAAAAACATGTGTACCGCACAATACTCGCCGCACAAACCGGCTACTCAGGGTCTCTACCGTTCCACCAGAGCATAAAATAAAAGACATAAAAGCCAGACAAATCGCTGCAATTTACTAAATTGTTATTGTATTAAATATGATGATAATAAATATAAATATGAAAACACTTAATTATAAAGCATATTTCCAATATGAAGGGTGTAGAATAAAAAGTCTTAATTATAAACATGAAAATAATACAATATTATTGCTTATAGAGCATATTTCCAACAATTATTCCACCGATGTTAAACCCCATGACACAATTCAAAAGCATAATAGGCTTCTTATCATTACTAAAAAGTTGTACATGGTAAAAGTGGATAAGCATTTGTAAAGCGAAAAGTTTATAATATGACGGTGTTTTTGAAACAATTTTGTAGTATGGAAAGAGCTACCTTTGCAATGCCATGAAGGAAGTAACGTTTCATTATTTTGATAATTATTATTGGTCAAAACTGCATCAATCTTTTGAACCAAGTCTAACTACCATGTTTATAATATAATAACAATCATAGGGTATTTGCACAATTGTGATAAAATAAAATACTTGAAAACATATTGATTGAAACATGACCGAATGTGATTGAATCAATTTCTTTGTTCGCATAGAAGTGCATATATATAAAAATGTGCATATGTCTTCCTTGTTGCATAATCTGAAGAGTTGATACTCATTTTTCGTTGAAAATGTGTCTTTAAAGCAACGTCTTAATTTGGTGCATGTGTGGTTGTGCGCTCATGCATATGTCTTCCTTGTTGCTGTAAAATACAAAAGAAAAATTGAAGAGTATGTAAGCATGTGGTATAACAAAAGGCAAGCTTGAAGTACACTCCCGTGATCGCGCGGTGCTCGCCGGTCTTGTAGGTGAGGAGGATAGTGCCATGACCGCAGATGCTGATGATGGAGTTGTCGCCGAACTTGACGGTGCTGCAGATACGTCTGTTTGCAACCCGTATTAAAATCTCTAAGAAGTTTAATATTTAGAAACGGAGAGAGTAGCTATTAAAGAGGAATGATATTGCCAAAAAAATGGAAAGGCCTCGTTTGTCAATGCAGTGTTGATGTGTTTACCTATTTTTTACTGTCACCATGCGGTGAAACAAAAGGACACCAATTTACGGTCCCCGCCGGCGCGCGATGGGGCAGGATAGACAAATAGCGGGGTCGACGGATGGAAAGGGCCGAACACGTAGGTACGCTGCCGACTTAGAAACGGCACCAATTTCACCGAAATGCCCTCCGTCGGATCGTTAAGTACGAACCAAGGACAGAAGCGGGGTTAATTTGATAGCTGGCTGTGTCAGGCGGCACTGTGGCACAGTCTCCTCAGGTGTACAGTACACGTATTTCTCACTCATTAGCAGTATATTTATATATAGATGAATATCTTGTAGTAGGTGAAACAAAAAAAAGTTGATGTTTAAAACACTCTTTATTGCATGGCAATCAAAGTACCACCATTTACAAGTAGGCTAACAATACCATCTCTGGTTCTTCTGTCCATGCACTACATAACATGCGTTTTCTTTTTGCGAGAAAACTTCTGATATATTTATTTTTAATCATGACAATACAACGAACAACATAAATAATAAAAATTACATTTAGATCCGTAGACCGCATCATGACGACTGCAAGTGCAGAACCGAGCCGAAGAAGCGCTGCCGTCATCGCCTCTCCCTTATCGGAGCCGTGCAAAACTTGTTGTATTAGACGGTCGAAAAGTTGTCGTGTTAAGTTTTTATGGAACCAGCACACCAGAATAGCAACCACCGTCGTTGAAAAGTAGCATAGATCAGAAGGATCCAACCAGAAAACACACGCACATACACAAACTACGGCTAGATCCGAGCAAATCCACTTGATTAGCCTCTCTAGGTGTATGCTAAAAAATGACTATCTCCTAGTAGGTGAAACAATTACTAGTATTGGCATATATGCGTGGACAAGCCCGTACATGACTCATGTGTACGCATGGAATGCAATGTGTACATGCTGTGCTGCTCTTCATTCCAGCCTGTTGACTTGCGTGATCAGTGCGGCGAACGAACGTAACAGGTTAGTACTACAGGACAGGAGGGTACGTACGTGTGCATAATGGCCGAGCCAGAATTTTTGTGGAGCCTGGACAAGTTGAGCTGAAATGTATAATTTTAAAATAAGAAATCGGATAGTCAAATACACAACATACTCCCTTCGTCCCAAAATTCTTGTCTTAGATTTATCTAGATAGGGAAGTATCTAACACTAAAATATGACTAGATACATCTAGACAAACCGAAGACAAGAATTTTGAGACGGAGGGAGTATAATATAGCAACAAGACCTCTGAACCACAAATCCACATTAACAATCAAGTGAAAACATAAACATAATAGTCACACAAAATATAAATTTTTAAGTGAACTAATATAGAATAATACCAATATCCGTTTCATAGACCAAATAAAGAGGATACTTGACAGCAAAAGATATGTATACCTCTATACCTAATAATAGTGGGGCTATTGGTTCTGTCGGTATATCACGGAAATTGCCCCGAAAGTTAAAAATATTACACACCAATGTCATTTATATGTGATAAAAAAAAGGTTCAGATATGGAAATCCCCCGTCTGGGCCGGCCCATGCAGTTGGGACCCCCTATACTGCGCTCTACGCCCAAGAGAGAAGACGCAGCGAGCCCGTTTGGGCCGGCCATGTTCCGGTGGCCTGTTTTTTAATTTCAATTCTTTTTATTTTACGTTTTCTTTTTGTCTTTAAATAATTTTGGACATAAAAATCGATTTTTAAAGAATTTTGAAGTTTTTTTAATAAATCATAAAAGGTTTGCTGATTCGAAAAATCTCTGTGATTTTATAAAAATAAATGTTTCCGTATTTAAAAAATGATCGAAATTCTGAAAACAAATGTTCGTGATATCAAAACATGTTCATGATTTTTTTAAAAGTTTGTGTATTAAAAAACATTAATGAAATTGAACCAAATTTTGCCAATTCAAAAAATGCTGAGGAATGAAAAAATATCCTAAAAATTCAAAAATTGTTCGTGACTTACAAAATAGTTTATTCATTCAAATGTTCACTGATTCAGAAAATGATCATGCATTTCAAAAAATGTTTATAATTTCATAAATTGTTCCACCAATTTCCAATGCAATATTCGTGCATTCTAGAAATATTTGCCGATTCAAGAAAACTGTTTTAAAAATGTTCATGATTTTAAAATAATGCTTGCAAATAGTATAAAATGTTCATGAATTCAAAAAATACTCTTGATTTTTGAATACGAAAATTTGTGAAAAAGTTCATGAATTTGAAAAATGTTCACGAGTTTCAAAAACTGTGCATGATTTCACAAAATTGAGAGTGATAGTCTATCTCGGTGATGCAACAACATGTGATCATGCCCGTTGAAGATTATGATTTTTTTTCTCCCGTTGCAATGCACGGGTCCCTTTGCTAGTATAATCAGTCTTGCATAGAGGTAAACTTGCCATGTTTCCAACAAAAGTAAATATATCCATACTAGATGTCACAAGATGTCAGATGTCTTTGTGCAATTTCTTTCATGACAGTCAGAAGCATCTCTCACACCATGGGTTGCGGCGCCGGATCCTTTTAACATTCGAAGGGAACTCAAGGGAGCTACAATAACATGACTTCCCTTCTCTCTAGGTCCATGAACATTGCACATCTTAAGTTTCAAAAGACATGCCAATGGAATATTTTTGGACCCTAAGGCTCACATTTCAATTTTTGAAATTTTAATTTTGAAAAGACTCAATTTTTTTAACTTGTTTAATTTTTTTATTCAAAAGATTTATTTCGTTTCAGAAGCTCCCCGAGAGCATCTGCAGCCGAGCACCCTACCCCCCCCCCCCTCAAACACCCGGGAAGGACGGCGGCAATAACCGCACAAAAAACCTGACCCAGGCGGGCGCCTCAAACTTGCCTTAAACGTCTGGGCTGACTGACACCCCTCATATCCAGCCCAAATGTAGGATAGATATATATGTTGGACAGACGATGGGGTCCCACAAGAAAACACTAGGCCGTCGAAAGCTCATCTCCTCCGTCGTCATGTGGCGCTTCTCTTGCCAGCTGTGTAGTTCCCAAGCTCGGCCATTTAAGCCGACCGCCGGCACCGAAACCCTACCCATCAACATTTCTGCCTCATGTCCGCCGCCGCCGCCACTTTCCACTTGTCGTCTGCCACCACTAGTAGCCTGCCCCCACGCCACTGTGTAAGGAGCTACCCATATCTAACACAGAAGTGCCGGCTGCAGCTCATTGAGCAGACCGGGGCAATGCACGAAGCCCGGGTCGCCGCGGGGCTACTCCGGACGCGATGGATCCCGAGGAGGACTTATAGGAGGAGGCGGAGGAGGAGGGGGAAGAGGAGGAGGAGGTGGTGGTGGTGGAGGAGGACGGGGAGGACGCGGGGTAGGAGGAGCTGCTAGAGGAGGACGAGGAAGATGTGGGGATGTTGGGGATGCAAATCTGCAGGCGAAGCAGCCCGCGATCCTTGATTCCCTCTGGTCGGAATCGGAGGCGGAGGCCAAACACTGTCGTGTGCCAGAGGCGGACCCAGAGCATGCCGTGGACGTCGACGAGATGCTTGCGTATATGGATGAGGAGGAGGAGCCAGGGCCCTCCTACGCGTCATTCTACCCGGCGCCTGGCACCGACACCGTGAACATCTCGGACGATGAAGTGTAGGTAGGCTAATGTGATATGTGTAGCACGTATGATTTCTTTTGCATGATTTATATGGATCTAGGGAATAAAATGTAAGGTACTCGCATACATAGCACCAAGTGCGAGATGTGACCGGTCAGTATCCGTGGACGCCTCAGTCGCGTCCGCGGGCATTTGAGGGGGCGAATTTGCCAAGTCCACCCGTTGATACTCCGACAACCCTTCTCTTTTCTACACAAGAGGAGCACTGTAGCTATCTGATTCCCCTTGTGCAAGTCAGAGGACCCGGCTTCATGGGTTGCATCAATCCCGAGCCCACCGAGAGTTGCATCTCACACACCATATGTTGGATATATAAAGAACACGGATATCCGGTGAATGTCAGATTTCTAGGCATGACAAAACAAACATTTTTCATGGCAAATTGTGTTAATCGAGGATTGCAAGTTTACTTCACAAGCATGACAAATTCGCTTCGGTTTATTTTTCGCCAAAAAATTGTTGGGCTTACAAACTAAATTTGTCATCCTCGCACAACATAAATAGCCACGAAAAACATTCCATTTGGCATGTTTCACAATAATCCCTACTTCCCTAGCCCGGACCAATTATTCAGACTTCAGAGATGAGGGATCCCTACTCCCTAGCCCTAATCGCTGCTGCAAAAGTGCCCAGGGTCGCTGGGCGGTATCTCTGCCGCTGCGTGTGCAAGTGCAAGCATAGACGGATGATGTGAACGCAGCGCATAGGCGGCAGCTATGGGTGGCCGGCCGGCGGATCGAGCGCATGCAACTGCAGCAGAACCCAGCATGCATGCATGCAACTGCCGGCACTATGCCTACACATGCATGGGCGGACCTAGACCGAAAACTATCCGGTGTCACACTATACAATCGCACATATTTTACACTAAATTTAGGGGTGTCACACACTATATGTGGAGAGAATATACAAAGAAAAATGTTTTTGACCCGGTGTCCTGTGCTCCCCCATAGCATAACGTAGGTAGTCAATCTGTTATGTCCACTGGATCTGGATGAGCATTACTGGCACCTCCAACGGTTACGGTCGCCTTGTTTGGAGGAATGGCGCCTCAAATGTGTCTTTGCCGAAGTGCTAGTCAGTCATTGACAAGGGGCCGGAGGATGCCGATGAGCTGGGATGATCCATCGCTCAGATTTGGCCTTCTAGGTGTTTCAAATTCTTGTATGTTAATTCATGATTTATCTGTTCATATTGATGTGATTATGTAAATAAATGTGTATCAAATTCTACCGTGATTTACCTTATGGGTTGATGAGAAGTTTGATAAGCAAATTAAGATGAAATTCATGCAGAATGTACGTAAATTAAGATGATTGATCGCCATGCGGACAAAGGACATGATGGGGAAAAGAACCGGTTGACAAAGCGTTCTCCCGATAAAAAAAGAAATGATATTTTTTCATAATAAGTATATAGTAGAGATAGAGACTTCTTTTTCGGGTGCTGAAAACAAACGACCTGACCTCGGCCTTCGTGGTTGGACCCAGGGATGATAAAAGAGCAATGGTAGCCGCCAACAATAGGGAATATATCAGAGTGGTTAAGATAGTTCTCATTCTAAGCATCTCTCTTTCCTTTTCTTGTATTTATTTTATTTGTCTAGGAGCACTTGTATAGATAAAACCCTTGTATGAGAGTCCACATTCATTATTTTTCCATGCCTCTCTTCTCTACATAGACAAAATATCTTTAAGCGGGCTATAAGGGCATCTCCAGTGTTGACCCAGAAAACGAACACCACGACCGTCCGAAGACGCGCCCGGGGGGGGGGGGGGGGGGAGG
>LR738716.1:9225469-9245370 GCA_902687465.1 Secale cereale
AGGGGGGAGCAGTCCGTGGACATGGATGCGAAAATTGGCCATCCAAAGCTATCCGTATACACCCGGGCCCAATTTTTTTAACATCTGCACGCTCAAATACGCATATAGTTCCAATTTAGCTAAACAAGTTCAAGTGTTCAAATGAAGCAGTACTTCTACTATTATAGTCCAACACTGTCGTCCCCTTTAAGCACCCATAGATGCTCAATCAGATATTCTTTTGGTTGCTCGTGAGCTGCTCGATGCCGAATTTGTTGATGCATTTGAAGAAACTCTTCAAATATGGACAGATTCTGGTCTGGAAGACCGATATGATCACCCATGTTCTTAAATTCAGGACCTACCACATCATGCTCACCCTCATGCTCCACGATCATGTTGTGCAAGATCACACAACAAGTCATCACCTCACACAAGGTCTTCGAATCCGATTGTTTAGCCGGTCCATGAACAACTGCAAAACGTGCCTGCAGAACTCATCATCCTTTCTAGCCGCTGTTGGAAATATGCCCTAGAGGCAATAATAAAAGGATTCTTATTTTATTTCCTTGTTCATGATAATTGTCTGTTATTCATGCCTGAATTGTATTATATGGAAACAGCGATACATGTGTGAATACATAGACCACAACGTGTCCCTGGTAAGCCTCTAGTTACTAGCTCGTTGATCAACAGATGGTCACGGTTTCCTGACCATGGACATTGGATGTCATTGATAACGGGATCACATCATTAGGAGAATGATGTGATGGACAAGACCCAATCCTAAGTCTAGCACGAGATCGTTTAGTTCGTAATGCTTAAAGCTTTTCAGTGTTAAGTATTTGTTCCTTAGACCATGAGGTTGTGCAACTCCCGGATACCGTAGGAATACTTTGGGTGTGCCAAACGTCACAACGTAACTGGGTGGCTATAAAGGTACGCAACGGGTATCTCCGAAAGTGTCTGTGGGGTTGGCACGAACCGAGACTGGGATTTGTCACTCCGTATGACGGAGAGGTATCTCTGGGCCCACTCGGTAAGATATCATCATAATGAGCTCAAAGTGACTAAGGAGTTAGTCACAGGATGATGGATTACGGAACAAGTAAAGAGACTTGCCATGACGAGATTGAACAAGGTATCGGGCATACCGACGATCGAATCTCGGGCAAGTACCGTACCGATAGACAAAGGGAATAACATACGGGATTAAGTGAATCCTTGACACAGTGGTTCATCCGATGAGATCATCGAGGAACACGTGGGAACCAACATGGGTATCCAGATCCCGCTGTTGGTTATTGACCGGAGAGTCGTCTCGGTCATGTCTGCGTGTCTCCCGAACCCGTAGGGTCTACACACTTAAGGTTCGGTGACGCTAGAGTTGTAGAGATATATGCACACGGAAACCCAAATGTTGTTCGGAGTCTCGGATGAGATCCCGGACGTCACGAGGAGTTCCGGAATGGTCAAGAGGTAAAGAATAATATATAGGAAGTACAGTTTCGGCCATCGGGAGAGTTCCGGGGGTCACCGGGAGTGTACCGGGACCACCGGAAGGATCTCGGGGGTCCACCGGGTGGGGCCACCCATCCCGGAGGGCCCCGCGGGCCGTAGGAGGAGGGGGACCAGCCCCTAGTGGGCTGGCGCACCCCCCATGGGCTTCCCCCATGCGCCTAGGGTTAAAACCCTAGGGGTGGGGGCGCCCCCTTTGGCTTGGGGGGTAAGAAACCCCCCTGGCCGCCGCCCCCCTAGGAGATTGGATCTCCTAGGGCCGGTGCCCCCCTAGCCCCCTATATATAGTGGGTGGGGGGAGAGAGGGCAGCCGCACCTCAGCCCCTGGCGCCTCTCCCCCCCGTTACACCTCCTTTTCCTCCCGCAGGGTCTTGGCGAAGCCCTGCAGTTTTCCCGTTGCATCCACCACCACGCCGTCGTGCTGCTGGATCTCCGTCAACCTCTCCTCCCCCCTTGCTGGATCAAGAAGGAGGAGACGTCGCTGTACCGTACGTGTGTTGAACGCGGAGGTGCCGCCCGTTCGGCGCTGGAATCATCGGTGACGAGGATCACGACGAGTACGACTCCATCATCCACGTTCCTTCGAACGCTTCCGCATGCGATCTACAAAGGGTATGTAGATGCACTCCTTTATGCTCGTTGCTAGATGACTCCTGAGATTGATCTTGGTGAAGCGTAGGAAATTTTTTGAATTCTTCTACGTTCCCCAACAGTGGCATCCGAGCTAGGTCTTTGCGTAGCATCTTGCACGAGTAGAACACAAACAAGTTGTGGGCGTTGATTTTGTTCAATTCTCTTGCCGTTACTAGTCCAATCTTGATTCGGCGGCATCGTGGGATGAAGCGGCCCGGACCGACCTTACACGTACGCTTACGTGAGACTGGTTCCACCGACTGACATGCACTAGTTGCATAAGGTGGCCGGCGGGTGTCTGTCTCTCCCACTTTAGTCGGATCAGATTCGATGAAAAGGGTCCTTATGAAGGGTAAATAGAAATTGACATATCACGTTGTGGTTTTGGCGTAGGTAAGAAACGTTCTTGCTAGAAAACCTATAGAAGCCACGTAAAAACTTGCAACAACAATTAGAGGTCGTCTAACTTGTTCTTGCAGCATGTGCTTTGTGATGTGATATGGCCAAGAAGATGTGATGAATGATATATGTGATGTATGAGATTGATCATGTTCTTGTAATAGGGAATCACGACTTGCATGTCGATGAAAATGACAACCGGCAGGAGCCATAGGAGTTGTCTTAATTATTGTATGACCTGCGTGTCACTGAATAACGCCATGTAATTACTTTACTTTATTGCTAAACGTTAGCCATAGTAGTAGAAGTAATAGTTGGCGTGACGACTTCATGAAGACACGATGATGGAGATCATGATGATGGAGATCATGGTGTCATGCCGGTGACAAAGATGATCATGGTGCCCCGAAGATGGAGATCAAAGGAGCAAAATGATATTGGCCATATCATGTCACTCTATTTGATTGCATGTGATGTTTATCATGTTTATGCATCTTGTTTACTTAGAACGACGGTAGTAAATAAGATGATCTCTCACTAAAATTTCAAGAATTGTGTTCCCCCTAACTGTGCACCGTTGCTAAGGATCGTTGTTCCGAAGCACCACGTGATGATCGGGTGTGATAGGCTCTAACGTTCGCATACAACGGGTGTAAGCCAGATTTACACACGCAATACACTTAGGGTTCACTTGACGAGCCTAGCATGTACAGACATGGCCTCGGAACACGGAAGACCGAAAGGTCGAACATGAGTCGTATAAGAGATACGATCAACATGAAGATGTTCACCGTTGATGACTAGTCCGTCTCACGTGATGATCGGACACGGGCTAGTCGATTCGGATCATGTATCACTTAGATGACTAGAGATATGTCAATCTGAGTGGGAGTTCATTAAATTTGATTAGATGAACTTAATCATCATGAACTTAGTCTAAATTCTTTACAATATGTCTTGTAGATCAAATGACCCACGCTCATGTCACCCTCAACTTCAACGCGTTCCTAGAGAAATCCAAGCTGAAAGACGATGGTAGCAACTATACGGACTGGGTCCGTAACCTGAGGATCATCCTCATAGCTGCCAAGAAAACTTATGTCTTAGAAGCACCGCTAGGTGACGCTCCCGCCCCGGCAAACCAAGATGTTATGAACGCTTGGCAGTCGTGTTGTGATGATTACTCCCTGGTTCAGTGCGGCATGCTCTACAGCTTAGAATCGGGGCTCCAAAAGCGTTTCGAGCACCATGGAGCATATGAGATGTTTCAAGAGCTGAAAATGGTTTTCCAGGCTCATGCCCGAGTGTAATGCCCAGGATGGGACTATACCTCCTACGTGTTGAGGCACGACTTAAAGGTATAAGCCCATCCTAGAATGATCTCAAGTTTGGTATCTTTGCACGACTCATGTAAAAGAGGGATTAAATTGCAAAAGGAGATAGTTGGCTTACACTCGCCACTTCACGCAATACAATTCATAAGCAATACATCATTCAAACATCACAACCCAACTACGGGCGAAGATCCAAAAGAAAGATACCAAAACAACATAAAGCCACAGGTCAGGATCGAATCCTAGTAGAAACCACTACTGATCGTCGGAATGTCACAAGCATACGGCCACACTCTTCACCGAGCTCCCAGTGAAGAACTTGAACCAGCTCCTGCATCAATCTCGGTTGAACCTGCATCTGGTGTTGTAGTATCTGTGAGCCACGAGGACTCAGCAATCCCATAACCATGGGTATCAAGACTAGCAAAGCTTTATGGGTAGGAAGAGGTAAAGTGGTGAGGTTGCAGCAGCGGCTAAGCAAAAATATGGTGGCTAACTTACGAGTACCAGAATAAGATGAGCATCTACGCAAACGGTCGCAAAAGGAGTGATTGCTAAAGATCCTAACTACATACGAGTCAAACATAACCCCACCGTGTTCTCTTCTCAAAGTGAAAAGAGACAGTCACGGTTACTCACACAGTTGTGTGTTTTACTTCGGATCATCTGTCAAGTTTTCTACAACCGGACATTAACAAATTCCAATCTGCCACATAACCGCGGGCACGGCTTTCGAAAGATCATAACCCTGCAGGGGTGTTCCAACTTAGCCCATCACAAGCTCTCACGATTAGCTGAAGTGATAAATATAATATCATCACTCCTTATCTTAGGTAAAATCCGATCAGGCTCGGTATCCCGGTAGCACAAGTCATTTCGACAATGGTAAAACAAGTCCAGCAAGACCTCTCGGCGTGCCGACACCCTGATAGTAGCCGCGCGTATCTCGTCTCAGGGCACAACCGGATGGGCGATTATACGGGAGCCAATCCTCGAGTTTCCCCGTGGTGGCCCCGCATAACCCCCGTTTGGGACCAACACCATCAGCACTGGCCCCCCCTGCTATGTAGAATTAAGAATCCTCGGGTAGCGCTAACTCCCTATGCAAATTTAATTAATTAATTACACTACTGGAATCTGCTACTTTGCCATCTGCCAGATCTTTGCCGTCTACCAGCTGATGGCAACGAAGGTCTTTGCCGTCTGCTTACAAAAAACAGACGGCAAAGAAATGACAGATGGCAAAGAACCTGGTTGCCATCAGCCAACTCTTTGCCGTCTGCTGGCAGACGGCAAAGAGGTGGGTGGGTCCAGTAGACGACAGTAGTGTAACAGCCCACCAGCCTCACCTCTTTGCCGTCTGCCAGCGGACGGCAAATAATCTTTGCCGTCTGCTGACAGACGGCAAAGAGACCGAAAGCAGACGGCAAAGAACCGCCCCCGACCCCGCCCACGGATCGATGACCTGGCACACACCCACCCCCTCTCTCTGCTAGGCCCCAGCCCCCTCTCTCTCCCCTCTCTCTCCCGCACCGCACCGCACCTCACCCGCACCCGCACCGCCGCCGCCCCACCACCCCACCACCACCGCACCACCCCGCCGCCCCGGAGCCCTGCGGCCCCGTCACCACCGCCGCCCGGCGCCCCCGTCGCTCAGCTCTCTCTCTCTCTCTGTCTCCCGATCCCCTTTGCTGCCGCCATGTTTTCCGGCCGATTCCGGCGGTTTCCGACGGTCTCCGGCGACACCTTGGCTACCCATCTCTTCCTCTCGTCGAGCTCTATCGATCCCTCCGTCTCGATCTGATTTTCCCTGCCTCCTGTGGTCGCTCCCTTCGGCTTGAGTTGCTGCTGCTGTTAGAGAATGGTGGGTTCTCCTTGTGCTGCTTGGTCGTGCCGGAGGGTCGTCTACCTGGGCGAGGCCGAGCTCGTGCCCGACCCCGACGACCGCGTCCTCGAGCTCGAGATCGTCACCAACCTCGCCGCCCGCTGCGCCGAGTCCGAGAGGCGCCTGGCCCTTGTGCTTGACGCGTTCCCCTGCGACCTCCAGCATCAGCTCGACCAGTTCATGAGCGGAAGGTGCGCTAGCTACCCCCCTTACTATTTTACCTGCTTGCAATCGGATGACGAGAATCGCTGGAATTTCAGCTCTGTTGAGATGACGCTTGCTGTACATTGCGACTTCATATTATGGTTCATTCAGGAGATTAGTGTGTGTGTGGAAATGAACTCTGATCTCTCTAATTTTCCATCGTTGGGTCTTTTGATAAGACCTCCTTATTAGAGCCCTGGCGCTTAAGATCAGTTTGGGTAACAGATAGGGCTAGGGGTTTCTCTAACTTCATGTGGAGCGATGGACATGTCTGTACCTTTCTGATTTTTGTGAGAAATGCATCATCGTTAACCCATCTACCGGGCTACTCTGTTCCATTTAATCTGATTTTGTTCACAGTGTTTATTTCATTAGATGAAGGACACTTGGTGTCCACTTAATAGATTAGACTTATTGTTATTACAAGAATAATGGGAGTCATATGAGTTACATCTCTGTTTCTAATTAACAGGGCAGTGTTTCTATCGCAATTAAAGTTATAGGGTTTCAATGATGATGGAGTTTAGTTGAAGTAATAACTTGATTTCATCTTCATGAGAAAAATCTATTATCCAGAAATGAAATGCATTCTTGAGTGAGACCTCACTTCATTTTTATAATATTTTACAATCTTATGCTTTATGTAGGATTGATGGCAGCATCTTAAAGATGTACACGTCGCACTGGCCATCAGAGCGTTGGCAGGAGTATGAACCTCTTCTAAATTTCTGTCGTGATGAGGGGAAGCAGCAGCCCTAGCAGGTGTGGCACCGGAGTTGATCTGCAAGTTAGAGAAAATCTTTCCGCCGAGCCCTATATGACATCTTGGTGGTATGTTTCTCCTGCATATTAGCCAAATCATGCACATAATGTTTGTTCCATTACTAACTAATATGACTAACTCGTGAGAACCAAATGTGTAGAGCATGTGTGAGAAAAGCGGTCAGACCCCTCCGCCGATGCCCCAGATTGCTCCGGCGACCACGGTGAGTTTGATTTGAATGGTCGTTAGTTACTAGTATTCACATTTATGTTGCATCATGCTAACGAGACATTGCAAATGATCTTTGGTGTAGAATGCTTCCCGACAAGCATCAACCGATCCTTCTCGGTCTGCCCTTGGTGGAACCCCGACCGGCCCTTCACCTCAGTCTGGCACTGGCGCAGCCTCGACCGGTCCTTCACCTCCGTGATAACGGTATTTTTCTTCTTATTTAGCCTAGTTAGTCCATTTATGACATAATTTAGCCTATTTAGTCCACAAATGACATAATAAGATGAAGAAAATCAAGGAATAGGAAGAAAAGAAGGAATAGGAAGAGAAGAAGAAGAAGAAGAAGAAGAAGAAGAAGAAGAAGAAGAAGAATAAGAAAAGAAGAAGAAGAAGAAGAACATTTCTTCTAGCTTTTCTTATTCTTCTTCTTTTCTTATTCTTCTTCTTCTTCTTCTTCTTCTTCTTCTTCTTCTTTTCCTCCTCTTATTTAGCCTATTTAGTCCATTTATGACATAATTTAGCCTATTTAGTCCACAAATGACATAATAAGATGAAGAAAATCAAGGAATAGGAAGAAAAGAAGGAATAGGAAGAGAAGAAGAAGAAGAAGAAGAAGAAGAAGAAGAATAAGAAAAGAAGAAGAAGAAGAAGAACATTTCTTCTTCTTTTCTTATTCTTCTTCTTTTCTTATTCTTCTTCTTCTTCTTCTTCTTATTCTTCTTCTTCTTCTTTTCCTCCTCTTATTTAGCCTATTTAGTCCATTTATGACATAATTTAGCCTATTTAGTCCACAAATGACATAATAAGATGAAGAAAATCAAGGAATAGGAAGAAAAGAAGGAATAGGAAGAGAAGAAGAAGAAGAAGAAGAAGAAGAAGAAAAGAAGAAGAAGAATAAGAAAATCTTCTTCTTCTTTTCTTATTCTTCTTCTTCTTCTTCTTTTCCTCCTCTTATTTAGCCTATTTAGTCCATTTATAACATAATTTAGCCTATTTAGTCCACAAATGACACAATAAGCTTAGTTATGTCAAAAATGGCCTAATTAGCCAGGTTAGCTCCAAAATGACCAAGTTTACCTATGTTAGCTCCAATATGATCCATTTAACCTACGTTAGCTCCAAAAAGACCAAGTTTACCTAAGTTAGCTACAATATGATCCATTTTACCCGCGTTAGCTCCAAAATGACCTATTTACCTAAGCTAGCTCTAAATTGACCTACACACTTAGCATTTTTACCTAGCTTAGCAAAAAATGACATTTTTACCTAGGTTAGCTAAAAAATGACCAAGTTTACCTAGGTTAGCTTCAATATGATCCATTTAACTTAGCTTAGCTCCAAAATGACCAAGTTTACCTAGGTTAGCTCCAATATGATACATTGAACTTATCTTATCTCCAAAATGACCTATTTACCTAGCTTAGCTCTAAATTGGCTTTTTTAACTACATTTGTTGGAAAAGAAGAAGATAAAGAAGAGGGGGAGGAGAGAAAGAAAGAGAAGATAAAATCTTCTTCTTCTTTTCCTCTTCTAGCTATTCTTCTTCTTCTTCTTTTCCTCTTCTAGCTATTCTTCTTCTTCTAACTTTCATCTTTCCCAATTTGCAGATTTCCTTGAGATGAGGAAGCTTGCATTGATGGACTCATATATTCTCCTTGTGCTTCCTTTTTGTTTATGAAAACATGTTTGGGAACTTCTTATTGTTGGATATGTTGTTGGAAACTTCTTATGTCATATGGATATATGTTGGACTTGAGAAAATATATTGTTGGAAACTTCTTATGTCATATGGATATATGTTGGACTTGAGGAAATATATTGTTGGAAACTTCTTATGTCATATGGATATATGTTGGACTTGAGGAAATATATTGTTGGAAACTTCTTATGCCATATGGATATATGTTGGACTTGAGGAAATATATTGTTGGATATGTTGTTGGAAACTTCTTATGTCATATGGATATATGTTGGACTTGAGTAAATATATTGTTGGATATGCTTGTTGAGTATATATGTATTATCTGTGTATATCTATGAATTTCTGTCAAATTGAATGAATTCAATTAAAAACAGGGGTTATATAGGCTCTTTGCCGTCTGCCAGCAGTCGGCAAAGAGCTTTGCCGACTGCTAGCAGACGGCAAAGCTCTTTGCCGACAGCAAGCAGACGGCAAAGAATGCCACGTGGCAGCTCCCTGTTCAACCTGGGAACACTGGTTGCCTATTTGGGCATTTTGCCGTCTGCCGGCTGACGGCAAACCACGCCGTTAACCCCTAACGGCTCCCACCTCACCTCACTGCCGTCTACGCTCTTTGCCGTCTGCTGGCCGCAAATGGCTGACGGCAAATAGCTTTGCCGACTGCTTCTATGAAGCAGACGACAAAGAAGGCCTTTACCGGCGTTAATTCAGCCGGACTGTTTGCCGACTGCTAGCAGTCGGCAAAGAGCTTTGCCGACTGCCATTCATGCCTTTGCCGACTGCCATGGCAGTCGGCAAAGAAGCTGATTCCTGTAGTGTTAAGTTGTTATTATGAGCAAATTAAAACCAATGTTGGGCCTTGCTGGAGGAGTTTTATTCAAAGTCGAACTGTCAAGGGGTCCCCATTTCACCCATCGTGTAAGGAACGCAAAATCAAGGAACATAATGCCGGTTTATCGGCGCCTAAGGTGGCATGAGTGGAACAAAACACCGAGAAAAAGGCCAAGCCTTCCACCCATGCCCAATATATAGGTGTGTTAATCATAATTATAGATATTGTGATATATCCAACAACAAGTTCCCTCCTGGAACGAACTTCATCTTCACCTGCAACTAACAACGCTATAAGAGGGACTGAGCAAGCGACGCTGAGCAAGCGGGTAACATAGACAAACAGGGGTTTTGCTAGGAAGGTGTCAAGGTTAGAGGTTTCATGGCAACAAGGAGAGGGCTGACATAAAAAATGGGTAGCGCGACATGTAACGATAGCATCGAGACAACTAAGCATGGCAATGGTAGTAAAGGTATCCAAGGGTATGATCATCTTGCCTGGGATTCCACAAGGAAGAAGAACGGATCCATGAAGTAGACGGAGCAACAGTCGAGCGAATCCTCACAACTCCGGAACGAAACCGAAGCTAACAAGAGAAGCAACCGGAAAAAAGCAAACAACACGGTAAACACACAAGCATAAACATGGCATACGATGCACAACCAAGTATGATGCATGTCCGGTTTAAATATGCATGGCATGGCAAAGTGCACAAACAAATCTACAAGTTAAGTGGAGGTCAATATGCAACGAGTTGCATATTGATGAAACACCACATTTAAATATTTAGTTGACTCTCGTTATTTACAAGACAAGATTAAATGTTTTTAGCATGGCAAGAGGTGAAGCATAAAGAAACTACACTATTTAGACATTTTAAATGAGGCCGGAAGAACAACAACAATTCCGGAAAATCCCCATGAGCATGTTTAGTAATTTTAAGCAATCAACAATTCACACATATTAAATGTTGTTAACATGATGCGGATGACATGATCAAGTTTATGCAATTTTATTAAAAGGTGACAAGAAGAAGATATGAAGCATTGTCCCCGTGGTGGAAGGAAAAAGGTGCCACGACAACAATTCCGAAAATGATGCCATGGCAACATATCGGTTCCTGTAACTCGTTGCGAGACCGGTGCAAAAGGTAAGATGGCGTGAGCGAGTCAAACGAGATGAAAGAGGTGGGGTGATCCCATTACCGGGTTCCCACGAGTCGGCGACGCGGCAACCGAGGAGCACGACAAAAGATGAAACGGCACGGAGCACACACGGGAAACATTTCATACAACCACATCAAGCATGCATTCGGGTCGTCGTCTCGGGGTTATACCTTCGGGACAAGCGTTCTCGGAGCGGCTCGAGATAGTAGTGGGACGTAGTGGAAGTAGGCGTTCTCGCGGGTCGTAGAGGAAGTAGTGGTTCACGTTTCCCGAAGAGGATGTAGTTGATCCGTAGAGGTACACGTGTAGTCGTTCACATCCCGTTCGGAGAGGTACTTGGCGTTCGTCGTCACGTGTAGTCGTTCTCGTCTCGGAGTCGTACACATTCCGTAGAGGTACACGGGGCGACGGTAGGGGTACTCGGCGGTCTCGATCCGTAGATGTACGGGTCCAAAATTAGATAAGCTTGCTGTTACAAGGTTACTTGAGATAACAAAAACAGTAACAAAACAAACAAAACAAAGGGAAAAGCTGCGGGCGACGACGATCTGGAAAAAGGACGGGGCCTTTGCCCGGAGCTGCTCATGGCGGGGATGCAGCAGGTAAACGCGCAGGCGCGCGCGAGACAGAGGGCGTCGGGGCGCTGGAGATGGGGTGGTGGAGCTGCTCGAGGCCGCGACTCCATGGCGGGGCGCTTGGCAGGCAGAAGAAGTGCCGCGGCGGCGCTGGAGAAGGGAGCCGCGTCGGCCTGGGCTCCTGGCCGGCTGGCTCGGGCCAGGCGAAGAAGGAGCGAGGCGCACGGGGCCTGGAGGAGGGAGGCCGCGGCTGTGCGATGAGGAGGGGCGCGACGGTGGCCAGGAGGCGGTGCGAGCTCACGGGAGAGGAGGGCTGCTCCCGTTCGAAGAGGGGGCGCGGACGAGGCGCCTGGGTGCGGGCGAGCCAGCGGCCGGAGGGCATGGCCCCCGTGGGTACGGGCGCCCGGGGCCTTGCTGGAGACGCCAGCTCGACGCTGGAGAGGGAACGAAGGGGAGCGCGAGGCGAGGAGGAACGAGGGAATGGCTCGGGCACGGGGTTCGCGAGGGATTCAGAATGAGGGAACCGAGGAGTGGCGGCGGACAGGGAAAGAAGGGAGCGAGCGACGGGTCGAGGGAGAGATGCGGGATGGGGGTTAGGGTTGGGAGCGGTCGGCCAGGACCTGATGGGCCGGCTGGATGGCCTAGAAGCCTGGGCCAAAGGAGGAGATGGCTGCTGGGCGGCTGGAATTGGCCAGATGGGCTGGTAAGAGGAGAGGGAGGCCTGGCTATGAGCTGGGCCTGGGAAGGAAGGAAAGGCTGGCTGCAAGATCTCTCTCCTTATTAAAAAAACAATAAAGAGGAGAAAGAAAAGTAAAAAGAGGTTAGGGATGGAATTAGGGCATGAGGTCAAAATCCCTGGGCTCACAAAAATGTCAGGAATTTAAATAAAATAGTTGGGGGGGGGGGGTTTGGAGGAAACTCGAAACAACGGAAAAGAATTATTGGCAAGGTTTTGAAGGTGAAACTTGAATTAAAGAAGCATGGGAAAAAATATGCACGTGTGTTGCGGGTAATTCCAAAGAATGGAATATTTTAATATAGCTCCCTAAAATATTGGGAGGCTTTTATATGTTTTAAAGAGAAGACAATCTTCCCTCGATTTAAATGGACCGAAGGTCCACACGATTTATTTAAGTTGAGATGCAAAAATAAAATGACATGATGGCATGATGACATGATGCAAAGCGAAAATAAATAACACAAACAAAATACAACACACGGGAGAACCCGGAACATCTGGAATCTTCTGGAATCTTCTGGGATCTTCTGGAATCTTCTGGGATGTCGGTCTTCGGGCGTCACAACTCTCCCACACTAGCAGAGGATCTCGACCCGAGATCCTAGAGATAGCACCGGGTAAAAAAAACGGAAGAGGAAGAGGTAAAACAAAGTTGCTTCTTTGACAGACGAGTGAAACCAAAGAACCTTGAGAGGTTGAACAAGATGAAAGAAGAGTACAACGGAGATGAACGAATATGAAAACTCCGTTAGAAAAGAGTAACAAGGAGCATTACGAGAACCCTTAAGGTTGAAAGACATGAAACAATAGCTTACGAACCAAAAGCATATGAAACTGCAATGGTATGGCCAACAGCACTCCGGTTGAAAAGAGAGGCAAAACAAGATAAATGACGGAACTGAATGAAGAATACAACACTCCGGTTAAATAGACAAGCAAGAGAGAATATGATCTTGATAAAAAACGAGATGATGGTTTGGAGAGATCATCATCACAATGCCTTCGGAATGAAAGAATATAAGCCAGATCATTGGGAAGAAAGAACGAAGAAGAAAATGACAACTTCTCTCAAAATGAATTTGGAAATCCTCCTTACGGAGAAGGGTTGAACGGATTTGTTGGAAAAATCCAACAACGAAAAGAATACGCTCGTTGTGGGCTTATGGAAAACATCTCACAATTAAGAGGTGACAACCAGCCACTGACGAAAACATTTGCTTGGATTGAGATCAACAAGGAGACGATAAACTTATTTCACCGGAATGATAAATGAAGAACTTGGGTCATTTCTAAGCACCATAATGGCAACAATCCTTAGGGAAAGCTTTTAGGTGAAATACAACCCAAGATAACTCCAATGAATAAATTGAAGGGTTGAAAAGATCTCCTGAACAAGGAAAATGATGGGTTTAAATATCTCATTCCTGAAAACTTGTGAATCATGAAACACGAAGGAAAATTGTCAAAAATGACATAACACCGTCTGAAAAGATAAGGTAGAAAGGATTGCAATTGGAAAGCATGATGAAAATGCTTGAGCTCCAACAAGAATGTTGATGAAGACTTCAAGGATGAATTAAATGATGATGAACCACCATGAAGAACTCCGATAATGAAAGCATGAGAAGTGAAAGATGAAAGAATAAGATTCAAGGCCTGCGATGAATTAGATGGAGCTTGAAATGATAATAATTGAAATAACTTGGAGCTCCGGAAAACAAGATGAAGAACTTAGGACCGAGAATATGATATGAAGAACAAGCTCCAGACAAAAGAATTAAATCACCTTGAAGGAATAATAATAAGAATTATGTTATGCATCTCCTTCACCAATTTAAATTGATGATAACCAAAGGATTTGGCATACTACTTATTCTCGTTGGAAAGAATTAAAGAGAGATCTAGCACAAGCTCGGATAATTACTCAACGAACCACCGGTAGGATTATGAAAAGAACAAATGAATTAAAACGATAACAACGGAAGGGTAACTTGAATGAGCAACCGTAAGAATATGGAGACGAACGAAGAGACATCAATGAAGAATATTTGGAGGACGAAGTTGAAAACTGAGAACGAAGAAATATTCTGAAATGATGGCCTTCGGAGGATCACAAAGAAAAGAATTCATGAAATGCTTCGGATGGGTATAAAAGAATTCCTCACAATCGGAACAATAATGAGGATGGCATGAAGCTAGAACCACGATTCTTCAAGAGAACGGGTCAAAATTTAAGAGAAACACTTCTCCGGTCTCCAAATGTTGAGAATGAAGACGAGAAATGCCATAAGAATTGTTGAGCACTCCGGAATGAAGAATTAAAAAGGTTGAACCAATTATGAACAAGAATTTGAAAGCGATCTTGGAGATGGCATGTGACTGATGGGAATCATTCTTACGTTACACTTTGAAAAGAATTTGAGTATAACTCCAGAAAAATTAGAAGAGTCAGGTAAGATCCTGGGAAAAGACCTGTGGGTTAGGGCCCACTCAAAGAAATCATCGTTGGAAAAGATTGCTTAAGAGATATTGCACCGGTTGAATTAAATGGCTTGAATAAGAAGACAATGCTCAAAATAATTTGAACGGATTAAGAATGGAATTATGAATCTTCAGCACTCCGGATATGAATAGCAAGAGGAGAATGATTAATTGGTGCACCGGAATAAGAAAGCATTGTGAAATGAGGAAAATGATAAGATCAACACCGAAATCATGAATTACATCCACCAGCAGAATTTGAGAACAAAAGAATGATGAACTTGGAGCTCTCGAGCATCTTCGCGATAAATCACCGGATAAGAACATTAAAGGAAAAGAATGAAGAAACATCACATGAATAAAATGGATACTTCATTTAAGAATTCCAGCTCCAAGAAGAAGAAGGGTGGGAGGGCGGGGAAAACAAAGACAACTTGAGATGAATGAAACAATACACCGTCAGATTTCTCAACGGTGTCCGTATGGAATAACTTGAAGAGAAGGCACACCGGTTGAAAAGGATTAACATGAAAATCTCGATGGTTAAGAAGGACTAGCACTCCCATAGAAATATGAGAACACCGATAAGGAAAGGTATGGAATCAACATTTGACATCGAAGCAACTCGAATACCAGAATCAAAACAAAAACAAAGGATAGATGTGTAGCAGCCTAATCTTCACACTATCATTCGAACAGAGACTTGAACGAATGAATTCCGCAGGTACATCAACTAGTCGAGAAGCCACTTGGAGAACAAAAAGTAAATAAATAAATAAAAGGAACAAGGAACAGATAGAACAAATACAAGATAGAAGCTTCATTCGACATCTTCGTGCTGAAAGCTCATGGAACGTGTTACAAAAGGGTTTTGCAATCCCCGGATCAGCATAGCCAAGGACCCTTTAAGATGCAACTCCCGATCGGAACATCGGCCATAAAACCACTTCAATCAATGTAGAACCCCGAACTTCATATCATGCATCCGTTGGAAGAATGCCTAGAACTACTGGATGAACCCACCTATTAATTTCCGAAAGTTTCCAGTTATGCAATCAGGTGTTGGGGATACACGGGAAGCACCGCGCAATCAACTCTAAACCTACATCCAGGTGTATCCATCCTTCAACACATAACCAGTCTTTCTCGGAAACTGTTTACCTCGGACCTTCGAAACGCATCCACTATACAAGCTATGGCAATACTCCCGAACTACCTCCCCAGTACTGGGTGATGTCGGCGTTATCTTGCCACTAACCGCATAGGAGAGTTTTCGATGTCGGCCGTCTTAAGTATTCTAGTACTGCCGCGATGGATTTGTGACGACAACACCTCGGAGCTCAACTCCCCGGGACACTGCCACAACCCATAATGACAGGAGGCATCGAGAACAATGTTCTCGTCACAAAGACATCGAAACAATCCAAACAATACTCGCGAGAACCTAAAATAAATTTGGTGCAATTTTTGAAAGTAGAAGAGACAAGAGTAATCGTCAGGAGTCCTCACCAGAATGAAAAGAGATGAGAAGCAAAGAAATCCTACTCTCCGATATAAATATATGACTCAAAACATTTTCAAGTGTGTGCCTAGACTCAACCATCAACGATTCGATCAATCAGTGGGGGCTTCTAGGTCGGAGAAGGCTCTGATACCAACTTGTAATGCCCAGGATGGGACTATACCTCCTACGTGTCGAGGAACGACTTAAAGGTATAAGCCCATCCTAGAATGATCTCAAGTTTGGTATCTTTGCACGACTAATGTAAAAGAGGGATTAAATTGCAAAAGGAGATAGTTGGCTTACACTCGCCACTTCACGCAATACAATTCATAAGCAATACATCATTCAAACATCACAACCCGACTACGGGCGAAGATCCAAAAGAAAGATACCAAAACAACATAAAGCCACATGTCAGGATCGAATCCTAGTAGAAACCACTACTGATCGTCGGAACGTCACAAGCATACGGCCACACTCTTCACCGAGCTCCCAGTGAAGAACTTGAACCAGCTCCTGCATCAATCTCGGTTGAACCTGCATCTAGTGTTGTAGTATCTGTGAGCCACGAGGACTCAGCAATCCCATAACCATGGGTATCAAGACTAGCAAAGCTTTATGGGTAGGAAGAGGTAAAGTGGTGAGGTTGCAGCAGCGGCTAAGCAAAAATATGGTGGCTAACTTACGAGTACCAGAATAAGATGAGCATCTACGCAAACGGTCGCAAAAGGAGTGATCGCTAAAGATCATAACTACATACGAGTCAAACATAACCCCACCGTGTTCTCTTCTCAAAGTGAAAAGAGACAGTCACGGTTACTCACACAGTTGTGTGTTTTACTTCGGATCATCTGTCAAGTTTTCTACAACCGGACATTAACAAATTCCAATCTGCCACATAACCGCGGGCACGGCTTTCGAAAGATCATAACCCTGCAGGGGTGTTCCAACTTAGCCCATCACAAGCTCTCACGATTAGCTGAAGTGATAAATATAATATCATCACTCCTTATTTTAGGGAAAATCCGATCAGGCTCGGTATCCCAGTAGCACAAGTCATTTCGAGAATGGTAAAACAAGTCCAGCAAGACCTCCCGGCGTGCCGACACCCTGATAGTAGCCGCGCGTATCTCGTCTCAGGCCACAACCGGATGGGCGATTATACGGGAGCCAATCCTCGAGTTTCCCCGTGGTGGCCCCGCATAACCCCCGTTTGGGACCAACACCATCAGCACTGGCCCCCCCTGCTATGTAGAATTAAGAATCCTCGGGTAGCGCTAACTCCCTATGCAAATTTAATTAATTAATTAAGTTGTTATTATGAGCAAATTAAAACCAATGTTGGGCCTTGCTGGAGGAGTTTTATTCAAAGTCGAACTGTCAAGGGGTCCCCATTTCACCCATCGTGTAAGGAACGCAAAATCATGGAACATAATGCCGGTTTATCGGCGCCTAAGGTGGCATGAGTGGAACAAAACACCGAGCAAAAGGCCAAGCCTTCCACCCATGCCCAATATATAGGTGTGTTAATAATAATTATAGATATTGCGATATATCCAACAACAAGTTCCCTCCTGGAACGAACTTCATCTTCACCTGCAACTAACAACGCTATAAGAGGGACTGAGCAAGCGAGGCTGAGCAAGCGGGTAACATAGCCAAACAGGGGTTTTGCTAGGAAGGTGTCAAGGTTAGAGGTTTCATGGCAACAAGGAGAGGGCTGACATAAAAAATGGGTAGCTCGACATGTAACGATAGCATCGAGACAACTAAGCATGGCAATGGTAGTAAAGGTATCCAAGGGTATGATCATCTTGCCTGGGATTCCACAAGGAAGAAGAACGGATCCATGAAGTAGACGGAGCAACAGTCGAGCGAATCCTCACAACTCCGGAACAAAACCGAAGCTAACAAGAGAAGCAACCGGAAAGAAGCAAACAACACGGTAAACACACAAGCATAAACATGGCATACGATGCACAACCAAGTATGATGCATGTCCGGTTTAAATATGCATGGCATGGCAAAGTGCACAAACAAATCTACAAGTTAAGTGGAGGTCAATATGCAACGAGTTGCATATTGACGAAACACCACATTTAAATATTTAGTTGACTCTCGTTATTTACAAGACAAGATTAAATGTTTTTAGCATGGCAAGAGGTGAAGCATAAAGAAACTACACTATTTAGACATTTTAAATGAGGCCGGAAGAACAACAACAATTCCGGAAAATCCCCATGAGCATGTTTAGTAATTTTAAGCAATCAACAATTCACACATATTAAATGTTGTTAACATGATGCGGATGACATGATCAAGTTTATGCAATTTTATTAAAAGGTGACAAGAAGAAGATATGAAGCATTGTCCCCGTGGTGGAAGGAAAAAGGTGCCACGACAACAATTCCGAAAATGATGCCACGGCAACATATCGGTTCCGGTAACTCGTTGCGAGACCGGTGCAAAAGGTAAGATGGCGTGAGCGAGTCAAACGAGATGAAAGAGGTGGGGTGATCCCGTTACCGGGTTCCCACGAGTCGGCGACGCGGCAACCGAGGAGCACGACAAAAGATGAAACGGCACGGAGCACACACGGGAAACATTTCATACAACCACATCAAGCATGCATTCAGGTCGTCGTCTCGGGGTTATACCTTCGGGACAAGCGTTCTCGGAGCGGCTCGAGATAGTAGAGGGACGTAGTGGAAGTAGGCGTTCTCGCGGGTCGTAGAGGAAGTAGTGGTTCACGTTTCCCGAAGAGGATGTAGTTGATCCGTAGAGGTACACGTGTAGTCGTTCACATCCCGTTCGGAGAGGTACTTGGCGTTCGTCGTCACGTGTAGTCGTTCCCGTCTCGGAGTCGTACACGTTCCGTAGAGGTACACGGGGCGACGGTAGGGGTACTCGGCGGTCTCGATCCGTAGATGTACGGGTCCAAAATTAGATAAGCTTGCTGTTACAAGGTTACTTGAGATAACAAAAACAGTAACAAAACAAACAAAACAAAGGGAAAAGCTGCAGGCGACGACGATCTGGAGAAAGGACGGGGCCTTTGCCCGGAGCTGCTCATGGCGGGGAAGCAGCAGGTAAACGCGCAGGCGCGCGCGAGACAGAGGGCGTCGGGGCGCTGGAGATGGGGTGGTGGAGCTGCTCGATGCCGCGGCTCCATGGCGGGGCGCTTGGCAGGCAGAAGAAGTGTCGCGGCGGCGCTGGAGAAGGGAGCCGCGTCGGCTTGGGCTCCTGGCCGGCTGGCTCGGTCCAGGCGAAGAAGGAGCGAGGCGCACGGGGCCTGGAGGAGGGAGGCCGCGGCTGTGCGACGAGGAGGGGCGCGACGGTGGCCAGGAGGCGGTGCGAGCTCACGAGAGAGGAGGGCTGCTCCCGTTCGAAGAGGGGGCGCGGACGAGGCGCCTGGGTGCGGGCGAGCCAGCGGCCGGAGGGCATGGCCCCCGCGGGTACGGGCGCCCGGGGCCTTGCTGGAGACGCCAGCTCGACGCTGGAGAGGGAACGAAGGGGAGCGCGAGGCGAGGAGGAACGAGGGAATGGCTCGGGCACGGGGTTCGCGAGGGATTCAGAACGAGGGAACCGATGAGTGGCGCCGGACAGGGAAAGAAGGGAGCGAGCGACGGGTCGAGGGAGAGATGCGAGATGGGGTTAGGGTTCGGAGCGGTCGGCCAGGACCTGATGGGCCGGCTGGATGGCCTAGAGGCCTGGGCCAAAGGAGGAGATGGCTGCTGGGCGGCTGGAATTGGCCAGATGGGCTGGAAAGAGGAGAGGGAGGCCTGGCTGCGAGCTGGGCCTGGGAAGGAAGGAAAGGCTGGCTGCAAGCTCTCTCTCCTTATTAAAAAAACAATAAAGAGGAGAAAGAAAAGTAAAAAGAGGTTAGGGATGGAATTAGGGCATGAGGTTAAAATCCCTGGGCTCACAAAAATGTCAGGAATTTAAATAAAATAGTT
>LR738716.1:9245473-9261722 GCA_902687465.1 Secale cereale
GAACCTCGAAACAACGGAAAATAATTATTGGCAAGGTTTTGAAGGTGAAACTTGAATTAAAGAAGCATGGGGAAAAATATGCACGTGGGTTGCGGGTAATTCCAAAGAATGGAATATTTTAATATAGATCCCTAAAATATTGGGAGGCTTTTATATGTTTTAAAGAGAAGACAATCTTCCCTCGATTTAAATGGACCGAAGGTCCACACGATTTATTTAAGTTGAGATGCAAAAATAAAATGACATGATGGCATGATGACATGATGCAAAGCGAAAATAAATAACACAAACAAAATAAAACACACGGGAGAACCCGGAACATCTGGAATCTTCTGGAATCTTCTGGGATCTTCTGGAATCTTCTGGGACGTCGGTCTTCGGGCGTCACACCGAGTTGAGAGATATGATGTCTCCAATGCATTCTACAGCTGTAAGATGGAGGAAAACAGTTCTGTCAGCGAGCACATACTCAAGTTGTCTGGGTTGCACAACCGCTTGTCTCAGTTGGGAATGAATCTCCACGACGAAGCGGTCGTTGACAGAATCCTTTAGTCGCTCCCACCTAGCTACAAGAGCTTCGTGTTGAACTTCAATATGCAAGGGATGGAGAAGTCCATTCCCGAGGTGTATTCAATGCTGAAATCAGCAGAGGTGGAGATCAAGAAAGAGCATCAAGTGTTGATGGTGAATAAAACCACTAAGTTCAAGAAGGGCAAGGGTAAGAAGAACTTCAAGAAGGACGGCAAAGGAGTTGCTGCGCCCGATAAACCAGTTGCCTGGAAGAAGCCAAAGAATGGACCCAAGACTGAGACTGAGTGCTTTTATTGCAAGGGAACGGGTCACTGGAAGCGGAACTGCCACAAATACTTAGCAGACAAGAAGGCCGGCAACGTCAAAGGTATATGTGATATACATGTTATTGATGTGTACCTTACCAGCGCTCGTAGTAGCTCCTGGGCATTTGATACCGGTGAAGTTGCTCACATTTGTAACTCAAAGCAGGAGCTGTGGAATAAGCGGAGACTGGCGAAGGACGAGGTGATGATGCACGTCGGGAATGGTTCCAAGGTCGATGTGAACGCCGTCGGCACGCTGCCTCTACATCTACCCCCGGGATTAGTTTTAAACCTTAATAATTGTTATTTAGTACCAGCTTTGAGCATGAACATTGTATCTGGATCTCGTTTGATGCGAGATGGCTACTCATTTAAATCCGAGAATAATGGTTGCTCTATTTATTTGAGAGATATGTTTTATGGTCATGCCCCGCTGGTCAATGGTCTATTTTTGATGAATCTCGAACGTGATGATACACATATTCATAGTGTGAATGCCAAAAGATGTAAAGTTGACAATGATAGTCCCACATACTTGTGGCATTGCCGCCTTGGTCATATTGGTGTCAAACGTATGAAGAAGCTCCATGCAGATGGACTTCTGGAGTCTCTTGATTATGAATCATTTCACACGTGCAAACCATGCCTCTTGGGCAAGATGACCAAGACTCCGTTCTCCGGAACAATGGAGCGAGCAACCAACTTATTGGAAATCATACATACCGATGTGTGCGGTCCAATGAGTGTTGAGGCTCACGGAGGCTATCGTTATGTTCTCACCCTCACAGATGACTTGAGTAGATATGGGTATGTCTACTTGATGAAGCATAAGTCTGAGACCTTTGAAAAGTTCAAGGAATTTCAGAATGAGGTTGAGAATCAACGTGACAGAAAAATAAAGTTCTTGCGATCGGATCGTGGGGGTGAATATTTAAGTCATGAATTTGGCACGCACCTTAGGAACTGTGGAATTGTTTCACAATTGACACCGCCCGGAACACCTCAGCGTAATGGTGTGTCTGAACGTCGAAATCGTACCCTGTTGGACATGGTGCGATCTATGATGTCTCTCACCGACTTACCGCTATCTTTTTGGGTTATGCTTTAGAGACTGCCGCATTCACTTTAAATAGGGCTCCGTCAAAATCCGTTGAGACGACACCGTATGAACTTTGGTTTGGCAAGAAACCTAAGCTGTCGTTTCTAAAAGTTTGGGGTTCCGATGCTTATGTCAAGAAACTTCAACCTGAAAAGCTCGAACCCAAATCGGAAAAATGCGTCTACATAGGATACCCAAAGGAAACGATTGGGTACACCTTCTACCTCAGATCCGAAGGCAAGGTATTTGTTGCCAAGAATGGATCCTTTCTGGAGAAAGAGTTTCTCTCGAAAGAAGTGAGTGGGAGGAAAGTAGAACTTGATGAGGTGACAGTCACCCCTCCCGAACCGGAAAGTAGCGCAGCGCAGGAAATTGTTCCTGAGGTGCCTGCACCGACAAGGGAGGAAGTTAATGATGATGATCATGAAGATACATATCAAGTTACTACTGAACTTCGAAGGTCCACAAGGACACGTTCCGCACCAGAGTGGTACGGCAACCCTGTCATGGAAATCATGTTGTTAGACAACGGTGAACCTTTGAACTATGAAGAAGCGATGGCGGGCCCGGATTCCAATAGATGGCTTGGAGCCATGAAATCCGAGATAGAATCCATGTATGAAAACAAAATATGGACTTTGGTGGACTTGCCCGATGATCGGCACGCCATAGAAAATAAATGGATATTTAAGAAGAAGACAGACGCGGATGATAATGTGACCATCTATAAGGCTCGGCTTGTCGCTAAGGGTTATCGACAAGTTCAAGGGATTGCCTATGACGTGACTTTATCTCCCGTAGCGATGCTGAAGTCAGTCCGAATCATGTTAGCAATTGCCGCATTCTATGATTATGAGATATGGCAAATGGACGTCAAAACGGCATTCCTTAATGGTTTCCTCAAGGAAGAGCTGTATATGATGCAGCCGGAAGGTTTTGTCGATCCACAGAATGCTAACAAGGTATGCAAGCTCCAGCGCTCGATCTACGGGCTGGTGCAAGCATCTCGGAGTTGGAATATTCGCTTTAATGATGTGATCAAAGCGTTTGGCTTTATACAGACTTGGGGAGAAGCCTATATCTACAAGAAAGTGAGTGGGAGCTCTGTAGCATTTCTCATATTATATGTGGATGACATACTGCTGATGGGAAATGATATAGAATTCTTGGAGAGCATAAAGGCCTACTTGAATAAGAGTTTTTCAATGAAGGACCTAGGAGAAGCTGCTACATATTAGGCATCAAAATCTATAGAGATAGATCAAGAAGCCTCATTGGTCTTTCACAAAGCACATACCTTGACAAGATATTGAAGAAGTTCAATATGGATCAGTCCAAGAAGGGGTTCTTGCCTGTTTTGCAAGGTATGAGATTGAGCACGGCTCAATCCCCGACCACGACAGAAGATAGAGAAAAGATGAGTGTCATTCCCTATGCCTCAGCCATAGGTTCTATCATGTATGCCATGCTGTGTACCAGACCTGATGTGAACCTTGCCATAAGTTTGGTAGGGAGGTACCAAAGTGATCCCGGTATGGAACACTGGACAGCGGTCAAGAACATCCTGAAGTACCTGAAAAGGACTAAGGATATGTTTCTCGTTTATGGAGGTGACGAAGAGCTCGTCGTAAAGGGTTACGTCGATGCTAGCTTCGACACAGATCTGGATGACTTTAAGTCACAAACCGGATACGTGTATATTTTGAATGGAGGAGCAGTCAGCTGGTGCAGTTGCAAGCAGAGCGTCGTGGCGCATTCTACATGTGAAGCGGAGTACATAGATGCTTGCGAAGCAGCCCAAGAAGGAGTCTGGATGAAGGAGTTCATCACCGACCTAGGAGTCATTCCAAGCGCGTCAAGCCCGATGACTCTCTTCTGTGACAACACTGGAGCTATTGCCATTGCCAAGGAGCCCAGGTTTCACAAGAAGACCAAGCACATCAAGCGTCGTTTCAACTCCATCCAGAATTATGTTCAAGATGGAGACATAGATATTTGTAAAGTGCATACATATCTGAATGTCGCAGACCCGTTGACTAAACCTCTTCCACGGGCAAAACATGATCAACACCAGAACTCTATGGGTGTTCGATTCATCACAATGTAACTAGATTATTGACTCTAGTGCAAGTGGGAGACTGTTGGAAATATGCCCTAGAGGCAATAATAAAAGGATTCTTATTATATTTCCTTGTTCATGATAATTGTCTGTTATTCATGCCTGAATTGTATTGTACGGAAACAACGATACATGTGTGAATACATAGACCACAACGTGTCCCTGGTAAGCCTCTAGTTACTAGCTCGTTGATCAACAGATGTTCACGGTTTCCTGACCATGGACATTGGATGTCATTGATAACGGGATCACATCATTAGGAGAATGATGTGATGGACAAGACCCAATCCTATGTCTAGCACGAGATCGTTTAGTTCGTAATGCTTAAAGCTTTTCAGTGTCAAGTATTTGTAACTTAGACCATGAGGTTGTGCAACTCCCGGATACCGTAGGAATACTTTGGGTGTGCCAAACGTCACAACGTAACTGGGTGGCTATAAAGGTACGCAACGGGTATCTCCGAAAGTGTCTGTGGGGTTGGCACGAACCGAGACTGGGATTTGTCACTCCGTATGACAGAGAGGTATCTCTGGGCCCACTCGGTAAGACATCATCATAATGAGCTCAAAGTGACTAAGGAGTTATTCACGGGACGATGGATTACGGAACGAGTAAAGAGACTTGCCATAACGAGATTGAACAAGGTATCGGGCATACAGACGATCGAATCTCGGGCAAGTACCGTACCGATAGACAAAGGGAATAACATACGGGATTAAGTGAATCCTTGACACAGTGGTTCATCCGATGAGATCATCGAGGAACATGTGGGAACCAACATGGGTATCCAGATCCAGCTGTTGTTTTTTGACCGGAGAGTCGGCTCGGTCATGTCTGCGTGTCTCCCGAACCCGTAGGGTCTACACACTTAAGGTTCGGTGACACTAGGGTTGTAGAGATATATGCACACGGAAAACCGAATGTTGTTCGGAGTCCCGGATGAGATTCTGGACATCACGAGGAGTTCCGTAATGGCCCAGAGGTAAAGAATAATATATAGGAAGTCCACTTTCGACCATCGGGAGAGTTCCGGGGGTCACCGGGAGTGTACCGGGACCACCGGAAGGGTCCCGGGAGTCCACCGGGTGGGGCCACCCATCCCGGAGGGCCCCGTGGGCCGTAGGAGGAGGGGGACCAGGCCCTAGTGGGCTGGCGCACCCCTCATGGGCTCCCCCCCATGCGCCTAGGGTTAAAACCCTAGGCGTGGGGGCGCCCCCTTTGGCTTGGGGGGGTAAGAAACACCCCCTGGCCGCCGCCTCCCTAGGAGATTGGATCTCCTAGGGCTGGCGCCCCCTGGCCCCCTATATATAGTGGGGGGGAGAGAGGGCAGCCGCACCTCAGCCCCTGGCGCCTCTCCCCCCCGTTACACCTCCTTCTCCTCCCGCAGGGTCTCGGCGAAGCCCTGCAGTTTTCCCGTTGCATCCACCACCACGCCGTCGTGCTGCTGGATATCCGTGAACCTCTCCTCCCCCCTTGCTGGATCAATAAGGAGGAGACGTCGCTGTACCGTACGTGTGTTGAACGCGGAGGTGCCGTCCGTTCGGCGCTGGGATCATCGGTGACGAGGATCACGACGAGTACGACTCCATCATCCACGTTCCTTCGAACGCTTCCACACGCGATCTACAAAGGGTATGTAGATGCACTCATTTATGCTCGTTGCTAGATGACTCCTGAGATTGATCTTGGTGAAGCGTAGGATTTTTTTTGAATTCTGCTACATTCCCCAACAGCCGCGCTTCTTGCCTTTGGGCAAAATGAGACTTTTTTTGGCTAGTTGGGTCAGAGATGATGTTGACAAAGGTATTCCACGGAGGATAGGTATCGTCAACCAGATGATAACACACATTGTACTTATTACCATTGACAATATAGTGGAAAGGAGTAGCTTTTACTTCCAGTCTGCCTAACAAACTATGGTGATAATTGTAGCACATTGATGTCATTGTGAGACCCATGCATGCCAAAGAAAGCGTACCAAATCCAAAGATCATGTGATGCAACTGGTTCAAGAATGATGGTAGACATCTTAATTAACATGACCATCATAATGCCCTTGTAGTTTGGGAAGTCCTTCCATTTCCAATGCATGCATTTAAGAGATCGAGCAAAACTGGCCACCCTCTTGCTTCTGAGGTTGCCAAGATTCTCTCGGTGTCTGTGATAGTTGGTTTTCTGAGGTACTGATCTCCGAACACGTCAACCACGATAGTTGCAAATCTCACCATGGTATTTAGAAGTTTTTTTATCTTCCGCAGGCATAGCTTCAGTTTCGTAGTCAGGGCCAGGTCATCATGCGGCTGCTGCGACTCCAAAGCTGGCTGCCAGCTGGGAAAGAGTGCGTGGGTTATTCAAGTATGCATGTTCATCAAGTATGTACAATTTTTCATCAAGTAAGTTGATTATTCACATGCTACACAATAAATATCTGGCCCTAAAACAACAAAGAAAGAACCCATTTTAATCTGTGAATTTATCTTTTTTGTATACATTACATGTGAAAATATATGTTCATGAAATTTTATGTGTATACTACAAATATACATCCATGTATATACTTTTTTCAGATTTTTTCAACACGTGGAAATAGTATTTTCACTGGGAAAAAAAAGAACTCTCTGGAGCTCGGCCTCTGTATGCACTTTTCGGTTTGTTTACTGCGTCTCTGAGAACCTCATAACAGTCTCTTCCATGGAACCTACGTAGCTATTGTACGTAAACTAACGAAACAGCTTAGGTGTCTTTTTTCTGTTGGAGGAAATTAGGGGAGGGACCCCACCCAGTTGAAATCGGGGGGGGGGGGGGGGGGGGGGCGGAGGAATTAGTTGTTAGTCAAGTTACGTAAGCGTACGTAGGTTCTTTCGTAAGTCTAGCATTTTTGCTCTTCCATGTTATGCATACAAAAAGGGTGCAATACTGCAAACACACATCTGACGATGATACAACACGCAAAATGGCAAACACACATCTGCCATTCGTACTTCAGTCTATATATCTATCTACGTCAGCTGAGAGCCACTAGCTAGCATCGTCAGCTACCCATGTGGAGAGGGCGTAGAGCACCCGGCCTTTCCATCCCAGGAGAAGCCACCGTTGATCCTCACTGATCAGGAAATTCTTGTGGTACTGCTTCCTCACTTGGTCCTTGAGCACCTTAACAATGTCAGGGTCCAATGGCAGCTGCCTCAGCCCTGCTCGCTGGTTCCGCGTCTGCCACTCCTTGTAGTTCTGAGAGCGCTCTACCCGGTCAGCACCCTCACATGCAATGATATTCATCGCAGAGCGCGCAAAAACGCGCCGCTCCACCAGCAACCTCTTGTCCCTGTTCTGCGGCATGGTGGTCTCCATCATGTCAAACTGCGTTGTGAAGTTGGTGAGCGCTTGGCGGAAACGAGTCATGAAGAACGGCGAGTTGTATGCTCCATTGACAGCAGCATGGATGAACATGGACGGTTTCATCATCTTGATGTTGTTGAGCACCAGGTCCCTTGGGCTCATCGTGTCAAAGGTGAGGCTCTCGTCCATCAGTGTCCTGAAATGGAACATGTTGTTCACGATGAGCACCTCGTCAGGATCGATGCCGATGTCCTCAGCGCGGACATCCTCTAACTTGGCCACAATAGCATGGAACCTGAATGGGACGCCAAACTGCTTTGCACAGTAGCCGAGCATCCGTTTTGCCTCCTTTGCTTGCTTAGCCGGACAGGACCCAAGCTGCGGGCTAATAAAGCCGGTGATCCTCACCTCCGGTGGCCCACCCTCCCTCTCCGCCAGCCACCGTAGCAATTCCGGCCACTGGAACCCATCATTGACACCATAGTGGACAATGTGCAGTTTCTTTCGCCCCGCCACGGCATTGTAGATATTTTTGTTGGAGAAGTTGAGCGATACCTTGAGGCAGCAGCAGGTGGCCATGCAGAGGTGGTAGCTTTCCAAGAGCTCCATGGTGCAGGTGGGCGTCGGCATGGTGATCGAGTGGTACAATTGCCTCCCTTTGCCCGCCAACCGTGCTTCCAGCCCCTCGGCGAAGTAATACGCTAGTCGCTGTGTTGCGTCTCCCGTTGGTGGTGAGTGCCGCTTGATCAGCTCCAGCAAACTGCCGGCGCTGCTCTGGTCGTTGGTAGCCAGTTAGCCACCGCCTCCGCGCACCGGATCAGCAGTGTTTCCAGGTCAGCCACCACCATCTGCCTCGTGCTGCGCCTCACATGGGGCGCCTTCCTGTTCACATGGGGCGCCTCGTGCCCCGTCTCCTTCAACATCTCACTAGGGTACATGTTGTAGCCGCTGAGGATGAGCAGGTCTATCTCCAGCTCGGTGTCTTCCTCCATCGATTTAGTATGCACCAGCATCCTCACCACCATTTGCTTGCTGCTCCTGCCCATGCACACCTCCATCTCACCATCCATGTCCAACCTGTTCTTACGCCCACTACAATCCACCATATCATTGTTTGTAGGCAAGAACCTGTTGGCTTCCTCCATGCCGTTGAAGAAAGCCATGCTCGACAGCATGGCCATGCCGGTGCCGTTGCTGGGCTTCTCTGCTGTGATGGTGTCGTTCAAGAACAAGGTCGGATTTTGTACCTTGCTGGACAAGAACCCGGAAACCATGATGCCCGTGTTGTTGCCTTGACTTGAAAGTAAAGCGGAGGACTCCTGGGGATCTGCTGAGGTGGTGCTGGAGGCGGAGAGGATCTCGGCGAAGGGCTGCTCGGCCTGCAGGAGCGTCGGGTGGTCAGGGTATTGGCAGAAGAACTTGTCCACAATGTCCTCATCCATGAGCATGCGCGAGATGTATGCCAAGGCCAGTTCCTCCTGTGGTTGCTCTGGCGGTGTGTCAGCATTGATCATCAAAGAAAGGTCCGGGAAGATGGAAGGGGATGGTAGCGCGGGCTCGATGAGTCTCGACAACTCCTCCTCGGTGGCAGCCATTGTAGGATGCATGTTTGCTTTGTGATGGTGGATGGTACAGTGGGAATATCATCATGTCCTCTATCCATGACATTCCATGTGAAGCCAACAAGCTCACTGTTGGTCGATCGTTGGAATCATCGCCGAAGCTTTCCATTGCATAGAATCGGTCTAACATTCCAGCAGCGCCTGCAACATATGGACAAATTAAACAAACAAGGGTCCGTTTATTCGTCTTGGTGTTTCAGCCGTCCTTTTGGCTTGTCTGATCAAAAGCACCAATTACCTTGTAGAGACTTTTTAAAACATGGTGGCGAGATGTTGGTTTGACTACTAATAAGTTGCTACTGCTAATAAGGTTCTCCCAACGGAGATTGGGGGTGAATACAATACATACACTAGCTGCTTAATTAACTCGCTATCACTAAGTGACCCAGTCGCTTCATACATGCACATGGTAATGCACTATTATCCATAAGTAAAAATTGTTAGCAATAATCATGATTATTAGGTTTTGTATTTGCTATCTTAGAGGTTGGGTGTGTGTTAGCTTAATTAGCAAAAGAATCCGTGCGGTGCAACGGGAGGAAACAATACAACACACTCTAACCCAATAATCATGACTCAAGACCCCAATAGATCCATGTCCTGTATTTGAACAGGGCATACGATTTATGTGGCCTCTCTCTCTCTCTCTCTCTCTCCATAAGATGAACATCAGCTTTCTTTTTTCCAATGTGATGTTTTGCGGAGGCATGCATGTTTGGTTATTGATGGTTTCTTTTGTCTTCAATCTAACTATGATGAGGTGTTCATTTGCAACACGTACGGGGTGGCCTAGGTATAGAAAATGACGGATTTTACGCTATTGATTAAAATTACACCATAAATAGAATTTTTAAAATATTAAATAGGTAAAATAACATCATATTCAGATTGTACACATCACTATTGATTAAAGTTACATAATAAATATAATTTAAAAATGTTAAATAGGTAAAATAACATCATATTCATATTCTACACATTTTCTAGTCAAATTTAATATATAATAATTTAAAATTGGATTTCAATTTAAAAGATATGATCTTTAAAGCATTTTTCACTTATAGTTGAATTGTTGATTAATTAATAGAAATGGTAGGGGGTTTCTGGAAAACTACGAAAACACTTAGTTTTTTACTTAAGTCCGGTATGTGGTTTCATGAAAATAGAAGGGGGTTTCTGAAAAATATAAAAATATGAATCATTTTTATCACTTAAGTCCGGACTGCGGGTTGATTCAGAAAACACAGGTTTTTTCATAAAATGAGCGCCGGACGACCAGAAGCAGTCCTTGCTTTATTATTAGGTAGAGATTTGCATTAGTGCGGCTAGGGCCAGTACTACGCTTGCTACACATTTTTCTAATCAAATTTCATATATAACAATTTAATATTGGAGCTATGGTTTAAAAGATAAGATTTTTTTAAAAGCATTTCTCATTTATAGTTGAACTGTGAATTCATTGATAGAAACTGTAGGGGGTTTTCTGAAAAAAATACAAAAAATGATTTGTTTTTTACTTTAGCTTGCACTACGGGTTTATTTCATGAAAACAAAAGGGGTTGGTGAAAAATTACAAAAAACTATTTGTTTTTGTCAATTAAGTCCAGACTGCGGGTTGATTTCGCGAAAACACAAGGGAGTTTTGTAAAATGAGCGATGGAAGATAAGCAGTCCTCGATTTATTGTTAGGTAGGGATTATAAAACAACAGATAAAAATGCCTAAAACAACAGATAATACACACTTAGGAATTAATCAAACAGAACAAAAACATCATGCATGCGAACCAGACACACAAAAATGGATATATCTTACCTTGATCGATCATTTCTTGAACTAAAACATCTTCTGAATCCAACTCTAAATCGCCCAAAATCGCGAGTGAAAGGGGCAAGAGAGGTTTTCTTTCGTTTTGTTATAGGTCACTTAGAAAGAGCAGAGAGGCACCGAGGCAACCACAAAGATTCGAGAGAGAGCGTCGGTGTGCGCATACATCAGCATTATTGTGCACAAAAAGAAGAGGTGGAGCACTGTAATCTCGGCACAACGTGTTAAAACTCACGGCAAAAAACACATATATGACCTGACGACGAAAACAATTCAAAGTTTGAGCTGCTCCCAAAAAAATTTCACCCCGCTGACCTTTTCGAGTGGCGTCCGACAGCAGGGCGCTGCACCCTACTATGCAGCGCCTTTGCCATGTGCGCTCACCCCCGTCCAGCGTGGCAGCCTAGGCCCAGGCACGGCCCCACAGACAGTAGTGCAGCACCCAATGCATAGGCGTCACACAGTGTAATGTGCAGCGCCCAGCGCTTAGGCGCTGCACCTGACTTATCAATTCGCCCGCCCGACCCGAGCAGGCAGTTCTTCCCCCTCTTTGCTCTCTGGACAGAGAGCAGCGGCGGCGCCCCCATCGGATCCCCCCACATCCCTCTGAAATCTGAAGATTTGATCCGCGGATTCGATCTCCAACCCCTCCTACTAGGTAAACTCCTCCGTTCCCTTTCTTTTCCTCCGTAAATTTGTTGCCTTTTTAGAGATTTGTCCAAGATTTGATGGAACCCTTGATTTGCTTGATTTGCTTGATTTAGGATGTGTAGTCATAGTGGTACTACCGTAGTGTTGTATATTAGTTCACTATATAGGATGTGTAGTCATAGTGGTAGTACCCTAGATTGTTTAGTTTTTTTAGATATATATGAGATGCCTAATTTTGTAGATAACTATGAGATGTTGAGTTTTGTAGACATATAGGAGATGTGTAGTTTATAGTAGATGTTGAGTTTATTTGAGATATATATGAGATTTAAAATCATTTATTCATTGTGTTAGAAGAAGATGTTGACATTGTTGTAGTTGAACACATATGCGATGTTTAGTGTATACCGATATTTGAGATGAAGGTGAACTCATATATGTGTATTGTTTCAACTTTGTAAGGATGGTTTGGCTTCTCGAGGATGCCGTTGACACACAACACCGGCCCTACATGATGCACGAGAAGGGGAAGGTAATAATGAGTAATGTAAATATTTTGCAAATTTGCGTGTAGTTGAAGTTGACATGCCCTAAGATTTTTCATTACTTGTTTTTTGCAGAAGCTTGAACCTATGAAGATTCGGTATCATGGGGTCTCTGGTCGTGCCATGCCGTACGATGAGCGGTATACACCTTACATCCAGCAGGCAGGACTCCTCCCGTGGATTCAGTTGGTCAGCCAGTCCACGCCGAACCTGAACGCTCCATTGGTGACCTCTCTTGCAGATCGGTGGAGGCCGGAGACGCACAGTTTTCATCTTTGGACTGGGGAGATGACCGTAAAGCTCAAGGATGCCGCCTTGATCACCGGGCTTCCTATCGACGGGAGGCCTCTATGTATGAGCACTGATTCCGATGGGTGGCGCGAGCAGATGATTGCTCTTATCGGTATGGCTTCTATCGAGGCTGAGGCTGATGCAGAGGAGGGAGAAGAGCAGAAGAAGAAGGAAAGGAAAGCAGCCGGAGCTGCTTTCACGTGGATTCAAAGGAACTTTGCGCATTGCCCCATGGATGCCACTGATGATGTGATTCAGACACATGTTCGTGTCTATATGTGGTATGTTGTCTCGAGGACTTTGTTTCCTAACTCCACAGGCAAGAAAGCTCCATGGATGTGGCTGAAGGCGTTGACCGTATTCGATAGCGGATGGAGCTGGGGTTCAGCCACTCTTGCTTACTTGTACCGACATGTGGTTTGTTTGTTTTGCTATCAAGTCATTTCTTCATTAGCAATTCAACCTTGCTGTCAAGTTAACATTGTTTTCTTTCATATGCAGCTAGACGATGCGTGTTGCAGGATCACATGTAGTGCATGCATTGGTGGTAATATGCTTCTGCTTCCTGTATGGAGCTGGGAGCATCTGCCTGTTGGACGGCCTAAGAGCGTCAAGTTCAATCCTTGGGATGAAGATGGCGATTTACGACGCCCCACTTGGGCTTACAAGTGGGATGTGGTATCCGAGATGACGAACGATGTCAATCTCATGTACAAAAAGTAAATTGCCAAGTTGGACACGATTACGCCTGAGCAGGTAATGAGGTCATAACTTCAGTCATTTCTCATGCTTGCCTGAGTGCATAGTCATCAATTTTGCATTGTTGCCATATTTCATAGGTGGTATGGCAGCCATATGGCGCCGGTGACAGACTTGGGAACACCGAGTAGTTTCTCATCAACCCGATGTGCTTGCGGGATAGGGATATCTTTCTTATGCGGTGCCCACTGATATGCAACTGGGCGATTGAGTTTCATTTGCCACATCGCGTGTTTCGTCAGTTTCGTCTGTTCCAGACTCACCCGCCGGAATGGGTGGACACGGACAAAGCACTTCATAGGTAAGAGAGCATGAACCGTATTGACTAAGCATCGCCAGTACTTGTTGAGTGTGCTAATGTTTGGTTCTGTACCATGCAGGTTGGACAGGAGAAAGCAGCGGAAGATAAAGGACTGGGACAAGCATCATGCATCGTATGTTACCCGTTTCCATCTTAGTGTGGAGCAAGCTCGTAAGAGTGCACACGTCCAGCTTCGTGAGCATTCCTCAATTGCTTTTGATAACTACCTACGATGGTTGCCTCCAAATACTCAAGTCGAGATATGCTCGCCGGCATACAACGATGAAATTCTTGAAGAGCTCGTAAACTTTGATGATGTATCGAAGCGGCCCTACAACAAAGATATCAGGGACGGGCAAGATGTCCCTGCTGTTCCGATGATTAACTATGTGGTAAGTGTTCACTTTACTTTCCCGTTGGCAGTACTACACATGTTTGAATGGCTATCGACGTGTACTTCGTTCTCATCCGCAGCGTGACCAAATCAAGAAAGCGGCTGATGAAAGCCAGTCTATTTTAGAGCAGACACCGGTTGGAGAATGCAATGATGAAGGTCCATTACGAAAATTTCTGAAGGCACATATCGCACTCAACTGTCCATGTTACATATGTTGCGGAGTTTGGTATCTTATACACTTGTTCATGTTACAATGTCAGGCCAAGAAGTTAAGGCAGTTATCAAACCTTCTCGGTTGCCGTGACCCAGAATATGATGAACCATCTGCCTCTATGTCTCGTACACCATCAGACCCCTTATCTCACCATGAAGGGGACGATGTGAGTTCCTCATTTGCTTATCTGGATGATGAGGGTGTGGTCACCCAAGAGGTATGACTAATCTTTTAGATTTAAATCTCACTTCATTATGGCGCCGGTCTTCACCATATTGTTTGATTGTGCGATAGATTGACGATGACGAGACTTTGGCGGAGGCTCAAGTTCGGTCCGCATACATGTTGAAGCCTAGGCAGCCCATAAAACGGTTCACGCCCACCGACTTTGACAACAGAGGCAACCCAAAGGTGGACGTAGGGACCTCGCGGATGGCTAGCTTGGATGATGAGGTGGAGGAGGAGGTGGAGGAACAGGTGCCTCGTCCTAGCAGGAAGAAGAAGATTGCCGCCAGGCGTGCCACCAGGAACACGCGCGGAAGGCATTAGTGCTTTTGTTCTTTATTGTGGAAGTGCTCTTGTACTCGTTTCATTAGGATGATGAACTTGTGAGGTCATGTCATATGTTGGTGAACTCTTAGTAGTGAGGTACTTGTGTTTGCGAACTTATAGTGATTTTTAATTGTCCTAAATGATGTGATGTTCAAGTTATTAGCTCTGTGTAGACTTGTGATGTCGAAATCCTTGCTTATTACCTCCGTGTGCACTTGTTAGGTTATCAGTCTCTGCAGTTTAGCATATAACAGCAATGCAGCGCCGAAAACAAAGACGCTGCACTACACAGTGCAGCGCCCGTGCCCGTCCCCTAGGCGCTGCACTACAGGCCATGGCAGTCCAGAGAGCCACATAAACTTTCCATCTTTGAGCACCCACGTAAACTTCTAAGTCAGTGTGCAGCGCCTTAGGGTCAGGCGCTGCACTAGATAGTGTGACGCCTCTCCATTGGGCGCAGCACCGTATAGTGCAGCACCCGTCCCCTAGGCACCGCACTGTTGTTTACTGCAAAAACTGTGTGGTTGACATCAGTTTCAATTCAGGGGACCATCACAATACTTGCAATAACTAGAGCATCACACCAATTTCAACAAACACAATTTTTATGCCGACGAGTTCATAACTTAAGACAAATGAAACATTACCACGACATGGTTCATGACACAAATGGCAGCTTGCCCTAGAAGAAAGTTCACCAACATCGCACATAACCTCACAAGTTCAAGACACATTCACTAGAAGATAGGTGACAGCAAATGGCTTCTTTCCCTAGTCCATGATGAGTGAACCGAAGCGAAGTCCCTACTGAGTCGAGCGAGGCCATTTTCCCTTCTTGTCACATACCTCATCCTCCTCTTGCGCCTCGCGAGCCTTTGCAAGCTTTCTTGCCCTCTCCTCCCGACGAGCAAGTTTCGCTTGGCGAGCCCTCTCCTACTCTCATTTGTTCTGATCCATCCTCTCCTTTTGACGATGCTCTTCCCCCAAGCCTCTTCAAAGGGATTCTTCGAACTGGCGCCGGCGCCTAAGACAATCTTGATATTGGTCCTTTTTGACATCTTCGGGCACTTCATGATCTATCCACGTGAAGTACTTGCATAGTGGAGGGGGTGACTGCAAACACAATTTTAGTTAGTGTCGACACACGTTTGAGAGTAACATGTTACTTGTGTAGCTTACCGGTGGCTCGTCATAGGCGTTAGTTGGAAGTGCACGATCATAAGCATAGTTGGGGAATACAAAGTATCTCCTCCCTTCCGTCCATGACTTCTTTCGGTCGGTGGACACCTTCACCTTGCAAACATCCCCACACCAACATGGTGGGATGTTAACATCTTTCTCCTTCACCTTGTCCAATGATGCACTCTCCCACTTGTTCGGCATGTCATCATGGTTAGCACATGGTGGCATAGTCATTGAACCGGATGAAGCCATTCCTACGAAAGTAGGGTTTCCCCCAAAATATCAACACATTGACATGTATAGAGGGAAATGCATCACCCAAGGGTTTCCCACAAATTACCACAAACATGCCCAAATCCAAGCAAGAACTAGGGTTTCCCTCAACTAGTTCGATTTGAGCTAATGTGACATTTTTTTGGATGAAAAGGAGGAGATCGGAGGAGATTACCTTAAGGGAGGGGTTGGCTTCCGGATCCACAGACAAAATCTCTGGATTTGACAGGGATTTGAGAGGCGGGA
>LR738716.1:9261793-9294689 GCA_902687465.1 Secale cereale
AGAGGGGATACACTGAGCTTCGGGCTTCTGTGTTGGGTGTGTCTGTCTGTGGTGGGGGTAGGTGGGGAGTGGGTGGGGCAGTTGTAGTGGCCAGGTGTGCAGCGCCTATGGCTTAGGCGCTCCACATTAACAAGTGTGGCGCCCAGGTCTTAGGCGCTGCACACTTGGACATGCTAGTCCAGTGGGCAACAGAAGCATTCCAGTAGGTTTGCCTATGTGCAGCGCCTCTCCCTTGGGCACTGCATAGTGCAGTGCAGTGCCCCTCCCTTAGGCACTACACATAGACTTAGCCATTTTTTGGGCAGCAAAACTACTAGAATGCTTCTGTTGCTCTCTGGACTAGCATGTCCAGATGTGCAGCGCCTAAGGTAGGGGCGCTGCACTGTGTGGTGTGACGCCTAGCCTTTAGGCGCTGCACACTTGGACATGCTAGTCCAGAGAGCAACGGAAGCGTTCCAGTAGGTTTGCCAGTGTGCAGCGTCCATGGGTAAGGCGTTGCACTACACATTGCAGCGCCTAGGAGCTAGGCGCTGCACTATCTGCTGTTTGCAAATGACAGTTTTTGTTTGTGTTTTCTGGTTCACACAGATGGTTTTCCTGTTCACACATATGGCACATATTCATATCCAAATCACATTTGGTACTAGATAACACATACAGTAGTCCAAATCACATAGTCATACATAGGTAGCACATAGAGTAGTCCAAATCACATAGTCATACACATAGTCATATTCGTTCATAAGAAGGTCATGGTCCTTGTCCCTTCTTCATCTTCCTTTCTTCTTCTTCTTCTTCCTCGTCCCACCACCAAGGGATCTCACCTTCCCACTCCGTGTCCTCCACCCCCTTCATTGTTTCCATACCTACGAAAATGGCAATATAATAGTTATTCACACATTGCAATATGACAACACAAACATTGAGCCAAAGTAACAAGATCATAGTAAGTCACATACGGCAATGGCCCATTGAGCCAAGAGAACATTCCACCACCACGGCCAACACCATCACCACGGCCTAGATCACCACGGCCTCTACCACCACCACGGCTTGTACCACCACCATGGCCAACACCATCACCACGGCCAAGACCATCACCACGGACTCTACCACCACCACAGCCTCTTCTAAGACGTAGTTGACTCCCTCTTTGTTGCCTAGTTCCTCGTTGGCTTGTTTGGTTTGATTGGTTTGGCACTTGGGCACTTGTTTGACTTGGTTGGCTACTCCTTGGTTGACTTTGTTGGCTATCATTTGCTTGGCTCGTGCTTGCATCATTTTTCTTTGATTTCTTTTTTGGTTTGGGACAAGTTCTTGTGTTGTGTCCCCCATGATTGCACTCCCCACAACGGGATTGCTCACGAGGCTCTTGGAATTGGCCGGCGCCGTATTCTCGAGCGCCACCACAGCCCCATCCGTCCATGTCACCTCTAAGACGCTTTGTCTTACGTCTTCCCCGTCTAATGACCTTCAATTCCGGGTCCGGCCATAGTTGAACTCCATGATACTCCGGCCATTGTGATTGGTCCAAGTATGGCTCAAACCGGGGAGCCCATGTTTTCTTTACCGTCATGATTGAGAACTCGAACTCCCGCACGGTAAGAGGGCGATTGACGTCAACATTCCTAACACGGGATGCGTTTAACAAGTGTGAGCATGGCAGATGAAGCAACGATGGCCTCATGCAGCTGCAATCACACCTTGTTAGGGAGACCTTGAAAGCGCGGCCTCCGTGTTGGTGGCCATCGTTCGAGGTTCCTCCAGGCTCTTTCACTTCATACTTCCACTCGTTGTCGTCATATAGAAAAGCTTCTTGGGAGTTTGCCTTTCGTGATTGAAATTCCAACCATTCTTCAACCTTTGGTGGGAAATTATACTTGTGCTTTTGCTTGTTCTCACCAGCAATCTGCTTATCCGTCTCCATTGAGTGCTTTAAAAAGTATGCATTCATCTTGTCGAATGTGTATTGAATTATTGCCGTCACGGGTAATGCACGAACACCCTTGAGAACCCTATTGAAGCATTCTGCCATGTTGCTTGTCATTTGACCGTACCTCCGACCATCTTCATCGAAAGCACGTGCCCACATATTCCTTTCCACAATGTGCCTATTGATAAAATCAAGACCACCGGGGTCAAATTTCTTGTGTCTAAGCAATGCATTGAACAACGCGGCAAACCGCTTGTTGGAGAAAGCGAGACAACAATCTTGAAGATCATCGGCCAACTCCTTGATACCACATGCCCAATAGAAGTTTGCACAAAAGTGCCTCATGTACCATCGATGGTGCAACTTTGTATGTTCGGGAATGTCAACCACAAACGCATTTAGAATTCCTTGATGGCGATCCGATATGACACAAATTTCCCTTTTGGCCGTTAATATCCTTGTTCTCAAATGACGCAAGAACCACTCCCTGTTATCATTGTTCTCCACCTCAACCAAAGCGAAAGCCAAAGGAAACACCCGGTTATTGGCATCACTTGCTATTGCAACCAAAAGAGTGCCCTTGTATTTCCCGGTCAAGAACTTGCCATCGATGGCGATGACGGGCCGACAATGCTCAAAAGCCCTCACGCATTGCTCAAAGGCCCAGAATGCACGGCCAAATACTCGCACGGTCCTCCCGTTGTGAATCAATGTTTGGTGCCCATGAGGCTCGACCACATGAACCATGCCTAGGTTTGTGGTGGCCATAGAAAACAACAACCTAGGGAGTCGGTTGTATGCTTCCTCCCAATTGCCATATAACATCTTGAGTGCGGCTTGCTTCGCCTTCCATGCCTTCCCATACTTTATCTTGTAATGAAAGATGGCTTTCACAATGTCAATGACACTCTTAATGCTCATTGTTGGAAGTGTGGATATTTGGTTGGAAAGCCTGTAAGCGATGAACTTGGACGTGAGTTGTCTGTGTTGTTGGTACACAAACTCGCCATCCGCATTCTTGTGGTGGCATATGTGAGTTGGTAGACAACTCACTATGCGCCAAGTGGGACCTCCTTTCCATGGCCTTGCACGCACGATCCATGGACATTTTGGCACTTCACACTTAACCGTGTAACGCACATTGACGTCCGAGTTGGCCACTCTATGTGGACGATAATGCGTAACCGAATAGTTGTCGATCCACATCTTCAATTCCAAGAAAGAATCAAACTCGCAACCCAGAAATATCCCGTTCTTACCATCTACCAAATCACGGTGAGAACCTGGCCTAGCTCCAAGAGATATGCATTTGCCACCATCCACAACGGCTTCATTCGCGAGACTAAGATCCTTGAACAATGGTGTCTTGTGATCCCGCCCGAATACCTTCTTGAATGCTTGGGCCTCCTTCGGCGTGAACCCCCCCTCATCAACTTCTTCATCGGGACCATCGTCATCTGAGTCCGATGCATATGCACGGGAAAAAGGGATGGATTGGTCCATTGTCTCCTGCACATGATATTGCTCGAGATCACCCACATTGTTGTCATGGAGATCACCTTCGTTGTCATCCTCCTCGTACTCATCATTCTCCTCTTCAAAATCTTCATTTCGGTTGTTTGGAGTCGGGCTCAATGTTGGCCAATCTTGTTGCGTGAAATGAGGTGCACTCATTTGATCTTGGTTCATGGGTGGGGGAGTGCTAGCAACAAACGGGGAGGGGTTCCGATTCAAGTCCAAATGCAAAGTAGACTCAACCTTCTTGGAGGCAAATAACTCAAGAGCCTTGTCTAGAGATTCAGCAACCGTCTCCTTGTATGCAACCCAACGTTGCTCGGAGTTGACACATTGTCTTCCAACAGATGTGCACTCTGAAACCAACATTATGTCTTCCCTCCAACTCAACAACGTCACTTGGGTCCATCCAATTCAAATCCTTCCTCACTTGTTCCAAGAGCTCCGCATAGCTAGGACTACTCTCAAACACCATGTCAAGCTCATCTGGGTCTGGCTCAACATTGCCTTTCAAAAAGGCTTCTTTATCCACATGATGGACATAAACACATGTTCTTCCCATCCCTACAATAATAAAACACACACATATATCAAGTAAGTACTTAACCAAGTTTTTGCACAAAATACATAATCCCTAACATAGATATGAAACAAAAACCCTAACCCCCACTTAACAATATCAACAAACCTAACAATAGCATAACCCTAACCCTAACCACAACATAAAAACACACATAACCCTAACCCTAACCCTAGCATAGTATGAATCCTAACCCTACCAAATTAGCAAAGAAACATAACATGTTTGAACACAAATTAACAAATTCAAGCAAAAACTAGGGTTTCCCCAAACTAGCAACATTTGAGCCAATGTGACAATTCGTATGGATCAAAAAGAGGGGATCGGAGGAGATTACCTTAAGGGAGGGGTTGGCTTCGAAATCCACGGACAAATACTCCGGATCTGCAAGATTTTAGAAGGATTTGAGAGGGGGGCGCTTTGCTACAGCTTGTGGGGCGGGGTGGGGGTGTGTGGGATGGGGTTGATGGGGTGAGGGGGTGGGGCCACCGAAACTGGATAACAGATAGTGTAGCGCCTAAGAGAAAGGTGTTGCACATTATAAGCGTGGCGCCCAAGCGATAGGTGCTGCACTGCTGTCTATGGGGCCGCGCCTGGGCCTGGGCTGCCACGCTGGATGGGGGTGCATCGCCCATGGCAAAGGCGCTGCATAGTAGGGTGCAACGCCCTTCTGTCGGGTGCCACTCGAAAAGGTCAGCGGCGTGAATTTTTTTTGAGAGCAGTTCAAACTTTGAATTGTTTTCGTCGTCAGGTCATATATGTGTTTTTTGCCAAAACTCACCTACCGCAGCCTCGGATTCCAGCGTCGTGGTGTCTCCTCAGCCGCAACAACAACAAAGATGTCGGGCGTGCAATGTGAGTGCATCGACGAGGGAATCACTCGCATAGGAATTAGTGGCATAATCAAAAAGCGGGCCGCAACACCTACGACAGCGGCAAAATAATCAGCGCCATATGAATCAGTGCCAATAAAAAAGAGGAAACGACGACGCGGTACAGCAGGCAAGAACAATCCTGCCGCCATGCCACCAGGGGCAGGGCCCACCTGCATGTCTTCGTTCCGTCGCGGGAGCAAGTCATCCGTAATCGCCGGTTGCCACCTGCCCGTGTGGCGACAGGGCCTGCCGCCTAACTATGTGGCGGCAGGTGCCACGTGACGGCTGGCGCGCCTGCCGCCCCGGCTGAGGGGGTCTTTTGTATCAATTTCAGCCAAAGGCAATCTTTTTTGGTAATTCTATTCGACAGGAGGTCCTTTTGGTCAAAAATCCTGATGCCGGGTCCGATGGAGCTGCTCCCCACCGCCGCCCGACTCGTCTATATCGAGGCGCGATTGCGGCGAGGATGGGGACGCAGGCGCTCGATCCGCTCGGAGATCGTCACTCAAAGTTGTGGAGTGCATGAACATCGTCACTCAAAGTACATAAAATTGTTTTTTTTTCAAAACTAACATGCTTTTGTAGAAAATTTGGAAACTATTCGACCTAATGCATTATTTTCAGAAGTATGACCCCCGTCGGCCTCTATAACGCCGAAGACCTAGTTATCGGCCAGCACTAGGCTGAAGCGGGCTTGTCGGCCTCCTATTGGCCGAAGAGAGGCCCAAATGGGCCGAAGAGGGGGTGTCCGTGGGCCGCCGACCGAAGAGGTGGTCGTCGTCCTACTAGCGACCAGAGAGGCTGTCTTCGGCCTACGAGCGACCGAAAAGAGTCTTCAACCATCCCGCAACCGAAGAAGTCAAGATAAGGCCGAACCGTGTTCTTCTTCCTCTCTCTCTCTCTCTTGTTTGTCTTTGTTTCTCTCACCACCCCATGCCTATCTCCTCCTTTTTCGCATCTAAGCCGCATAAATAGTTGATCGTAGTAATCCCTGGCGGCCTACGGTCATTTTTTTTCCTATGGGATAGTTTTCTGTGCGTACAAGTGAGGAGGAGCCATGGTGGGGTGGAGGAGGTGTGGCTGGGGAGGAGGTGCAGCTAGTGAGGAGGAGGAGGAGGTGCGGCTTGGGGAGGTGGTGGTGAGGAGGAGGTGCGGTGTTGTTGTCCGGTGGTGCAAGTATTCCGCGAGGTGGCCGATGCCACTAAGCTGAAGAGAGGAGCAAGAAGCAGGGGATACCCGCGTCGAAGGTATAACCATGTCGTCACAATTTTTCTCTAAGTTGTCCATTTTAGTTAGTGTAGATAAGTTATTTTGCAAACTTGGACTATTAAATTTTCTTTGGTGGCATTTAGTGGTTAGTTAGTGTAGAGGGTAATAATTTCGTTTGTTGTGATTAATGAGAAGATGGAAATGTCTGACATGTGAAAATGTCTGAATCGGTAAATTTGACTATTTACTATGGCTCTGGCAATGTTTGATATAACGAGTTGGGGGTTGATCGTAGGGAGTATAAAAATTGAGTCATGATGACACTTTCAGACCCGAACAGACTAGACATTAGACAATTGAAGTACTGGTTGACTACTAGTTTTGGGTTGGATCCTGAAGTATGTTCTGTCGGTATTCATGCATTTTGGACCAAATCTTGTAAAAATGTCAAGTGGGAGTTGATGCCGATAGATAGGAGTCATCATTGGTTGACCCTGTTAAGTCGTTACCGAGACCGAAGAATCCACCCATATGCCCTAGTGCAACCTGTGGCAAAGGAGGAGAATACCGTACAAGTCCTCGTGGGGTATGAACCCGGCCATGGCAGTAAAGTGGCTAACGAGATTTATTTATCTCGGTGACAGCCACTGGATGTGGATGCTAGCCAACCCGAGAAAGAGTCAGACTACATGCCACACAACATGTGTGGTCATGATACTGGGCAAAGTAGTCAGTCGATAATATTAGCTGGTTCTGGTTTTGCCGATGCGGATTAGGAAGGGGAGGAAATGCAGAGGGTGATGGAGGAAGAGGATGAGGATGGATTGGCGGAGGATCTGGATTCTGGAAATTCTGAAGATTAAGTGGAGGTACCCATTCCTTCTGCATGGGATCATGACATATCCACCGGCCTTACGGTCAACGATGGCCACGAGACTCCATGGCAGTATAATCTGAACGAAGTCCAAATAGGGGCTATGTTTGATACAAAGAAAAAATTGAAGTACGCGGTGACAATGTGGGCTATGTGTACGCTGAGTGTTTTCCGGACACACATATCAAGTCCAACAAACTGTACCATCAAATGTGCTGAAACTGGTTGTCCTCGGAAGGTGCACGGGCACGTCCCAAAGTATAGCATCCACTGAGTTGTCACCGATGTCGTCCCACATAATTGTGTGAGTAAAAACCTTTTGGTGAATCATCAAAATCTAACTTCAACTCTCATTCGCAACTCATGTATATTGAGATAGTGGAGAAGAAAGATATGGAAGCAAAGCACATCCAGACGACAGTGAAGGTCACATGGAATTATGAAATTCCTTATGGGAAGACTTGGAGGTCTAAGCAGAACGCTATGGAAGAACAGTTTGGGACGTTCATCGACTCATATGATAATGATGTTCGTCTCCTTTACATATCTAAGGAGAGGAATCCCGTCGCTTATGTTAACGTACAACACAAAAGACTGCCGATTATACCAGATTTCAAGGTGTTGAAACTAGTATTCTTCTCTTTCGCTATGTGCATCAAAGCTTTCCGGCATTGTCCTCCTGTGATGTTTGTCGATGGTACATTCCTGACTGCTATTGGTGTGCACGGGAATCAACAAATCATCCCACTTGCTATGGTATTTGTGGAGCGTGAGAACTTTCCGAGATGGGTATGGTTCTTCCGCCAACTGAAAATTGCCATCGTGAAGGACCGACCAAACGTGTGTGTCATTCATGATAGCCATGCTGGTATATTGAAGGTTGTCACGACACTGAGGGGTCCAACAGAAGATGAACCAACATGTTGGAAGGATTTGCAGAGCCGGTGGTGCATGCGCCATCTTGGTGTATTTTTTTCTCACAGTTCAAGAACATGAGGTTGGTGAACTTGTTCAAAAAATTATGCAAGCAGAACCAGCAGTGCAAATACTATTTTATTTGGTCAAAACTTGACCAGTTTACTAAGAAGAAGGTCCGTGCCAGGAAGAAAATGGAAGAAGATCTAGTTGCATTAGCAACAATCATCGCAAAGCTACAGTAGCCAGTAGGTCTTTGTGACTTGCCAGCAATTGACCCCCCTCCTGGTACTAAGAGAAAGAAGGGGAGGGCAATAAAGTGTTTTTCTCAGTGGATAGAGAAAGAGCCTCCCGTGAATTGGTTTTTATTGCGTGACACTCATGGAACTAGGTATGGCCACATGACAACCAACCTTGCAGAGTTGTATAACTTTGTACACAAAGGGAATAGAACATTGCCACTCACAACTATTGTGGAGGTTGTATTCCATGGCACTTTGAGATATTTCAGAGAAAGGCACGAGTTAGCAAAGAAGCATATTGTAGATAATCACAACACACCTTATTGTAGTTGTGTCATGAAGTACATGCCAAAGAAGATAGAGAAAGCAAAGAAGCACATTGTCAGACTCATATGTAATCAGGAAAGGAGGTATGAGGTTCAACTACCTACCGATGGTTTTGGTTTTGCAAATGAGGTGAAGACGCATGAGGTACAAATTGGAACGAAATTTTATCCAACGTGAAAATGTACATGCAACAAACAGAAGTTGTGGCACTTCCCTTGCTCAACTGTCTCTGTTGTGGGAACAAGACAACATGATGTACGTGCCTTGGTTCTCATATGTGTAGTTTTATCATAACCTGAGTGCTTATAATTGGTTAACTCTTCATGTACATGCGGACTTGACAAACGAGGCTTGAGAGGAGGCTTTCACTTTAATGCGGTGGGTTGAGAGGGGGCATACTATCCCACAGCCATAGCACTTGAGGCGTTTTGATGAGATGCTACGAGGGATTTACGCAGCTATTACATGAAGACGATCTTCAGATATTGCAATTCCTCGTGCCGCACATCGTCTGCCTCGTCCCTTTGTGCATCGTTCAGAACCACGGCGATTGTCTACAACCATGCCACCTCCTTCAGAACCAAGGAGCTCGTCCTGGCATCATCCACCTCCTTCACAATCAAGGACATCTTCCTGGCATCATCAAATGGAACTAGGTAACACTACTTTATACATTATTTTAAACATTGTAGGTTCACAAATCAATTTTACATAATTTACTATATCGCAGTCGGCAACCAGTCGCAACGGTTCATGCAGTCAGTGCAATCATCAATGCTTAGTGGTGCTGGTTCGTTATTAGAGGGCTACGGCGATGACGATGACCAAACTACAAATACTATGACTTCTCTCAGACAGTGTTTCACACTCCTCCACCACCACTGACGTAGGAGACACATACCGTGACATATGAGGTTATCTATGGTTGTGGTTATCGCCTTCCGTTCCTCGTCCAAGGAAGACCCGGATTTGCCGTCGTCCCTAGCAGTGATATGGTTATCTATGTAATTATCTATGTTAGTTTTAGACTTTTCTCATGTGTGGGTTATTATCTATGTATGAGACATGCTTCATGTATGTGTTACTATTGCACTTGCTTCTATCTGATCAGGAGACATATATTTACCTATGTATGCAAGAGACATATTACTATTAATTCACATTGTTATTCCAATTATATTTCCAAAGAGACTGCAAGAGATAATTAAGATACAAGTACTTCCTCCGTCCAGAAATACTTGTCATCAAAATGAATAAAAGGGGATGTATCTAGATGTATTTTAGTTCTAGATACATCCCTTTTTGTACATTTTGATGACAAGTATTTTCGGACGGAGGGAGTACATCTGAATGAAATGATAGGGCTGAACTTAAAAAATACAACTTACAAACTACATGAAGCCATCATCCTCATCCTTCGACGATGCATCACTCTTGCGCTTCGACAATGCGGTACTCTTGCCCTTCGAAGATGTGGCACTCTTGGCCTTACTGCTCGGCGTGAAGATATCGTCTTCGTCTTCGATGTCGGTAGTCCAGAAAAAAGTATGCGCTGCTGCAGTCTTTAGGAAAGTTCCACTCTTATGGTGTTCCTTCATCCACCTTCCACGCAACTTGAGAAGTTCTTTCCGTATCTCCTCGTAGGTCCTTACAGGCCACCCACACCTACTTAATGTGTGACCCAACCCATTCAGTACGGTGTCACTACTAAGGAGTTCATCCCATGGAACTATCCTATTGTCTATCTTGAAATTGTCAGCTAACCTCAAAAGGCATTAGCTCATCCTTGGATGAAAACTACGATCAAAAGGATAACCGGACATCTTGATGAGACTACACTGGACTGCTTATCCACCTTAGTGTGGAGGGTTTTTTATAGGTTGAGAAAACAAGATGGCGGGAAAGAAAGGCGGGAAAGGGTTGGCGGGATTGAGTTGGCTGGAAAGAATGGCGGGAAAGGATTGGCGGGATTGAGTTGGCGGGAACATATGGCGGGGAAAGTATATTTTTTTCGATGTCTAAGACGGGGAATGGTTCTACAAGATTCATAAGTCAAATTGGAAAAAAAAAATCGGCCAAACATAAGCCAAAGAGAGCTGCCATGCAACTTTGGACTGCAGTTTACGCAAAGAGCTGGGCCCTAGAGGACTCTTTGGCCTAAACGAAGCCGAAAACAGCTTCCGGCCCTGTTCCGCCTTTCTTCGGCTAACAGGAGATCGAAGACCCTTCTTCGGCCTACATTCGACCGAAAAGGTCCTCTTCGGCCAACATGAGGCCGACGGGGTCATAGTTTTGATTTTAAATGCACTATGTCATATAGTTTCTGAATTTTCTATAAAAATATGATATTTTAAAAAAATCCATAAAATTGTATGTAGGTAGACCAAGTGTTGAGTTATAGAGATTGCTTACTCATTGTATTCCTTGAGGTGGTTTGTATATATACACGTACATGATCCCTAACTAATCACTAAACCTTTGACACGGTTGGAACTAATTACAGCAGATATACATGTTTAAACAAGGCTATAGATAGGATACGTAGGAGATGATTGGGGCACTCACCTTGTAAGGTTACTAGTATTACCTTATTGCCACGATATGATTGTGTTAGGGCACCTAAAATGGAGATATTAGGCCCTTTCTTCAATGCCATCTCCAAGCCCTTAGCCTGCCTGGAAGCAGCAGCAACATCATTCTTGAATCTTGCATGACATTTCTAGCTACATGTTGATAAATTTTGGTATGTTCATTTTTTTTATCACGGAATAAGCCAGTCAGCTTAGCAAACTCGACGAGCATAGTCAAGGTTTTGGCTGTCAAGCTCTATGTCCTGGCGAGTACTCATCTTTGCTTGCTTTCAATGTCTGATTTGATTGAGATATTATCTAGTCTAGTTTGTAATAGCATTAACATTTCCTCTCATAACCATTTTGCAGTTGTAACAAAATTACACGATGAATAAAAAAAAGAGTCTCAGTGTGACGTGCTACATCCAATTGAATGCCTTCAGACAAATTTCGAAAAGTTAGTGCTTAAGTCATTCGTAAGCTATCTGGAACAAATTGACTTCGCTAGGTTCTTTGTCTTAAAGGCATAAGTGCAAAACAAGTTTGAAATTAGGATACTGTGGCCACAACAGTGAATGGGTGGTTTATCAACACATACTAGTGCAAGTGGAAAACGGAGCTTGTCGAGATGCTCAATCTGAATACAAGAGTAGTCATCTTTATACTGAGTACTATATCGGCGCGCATATACATGGTTTTTCGGTGTCCGACCCCTTCACATAGCCATAGACTGTTGGAAATATGCCCTAGAGGCAATAATAAAAGAGTTATTATTATATTTCCTTGTTCATGATAATCGTTTATTATCCATGCTATAACTGTATTGATTGGAAACTCAGATACACGTGTGGATGAATAGACAGACTTTGTGTCCCTAGTGTGCCTCTACAGGACTAGCTCGTTGATCAAAGATGACCGCGGTTTCCAGGTCATAAGACATGAGTTGTCATTTGATAACGGGATCACATCATTAGGAGAATGATGTGATGGACGAGACCCAAACGTTAACATAGCTTTTGATCGTGTCAGTTATCGCTATAGTTTTCTGCATGTCAAGTATAAGTTCCTATGACCATGAGATCATGTAACTCACTGACACCGTAGGAGTGCTTTGTGTGTGCCAAACGTCGCAACGTAACTGGGTGACTATAAAGGTACTCTACAGGTATCTCCGAGGGTGTCTGTTGAGTTGACATGGATCAAAACTGGGATTTGTCACTCCGTGTGACGGAGAGGTATCTCCGGGCCCACTCGGTAATACGTCATCTCAATGAGCTCAAAAGTGACTAAGTAGTTGGTCACGGGATTATGTATTACGGTAACGAGTAAAGAGACTTGCCGGTAACGAGATTGAACTAGGTATAGAGATACCGACGATCGAATCTCGGGCAAGTAACATACCGACGAGACAAAGGGAACTGTATACGGGATTGCCTGAATCCTTGACATCGTGGTTCATCCGATGAGATCATCGAGAAACATGTAGGAACCAATATGGGTATCCAGATCCCGCTATTGGTTATTGACCTGAGAGTGTCTCGGTCATGTCTACATGATTTCCGAACCCGCAGGGTCTACACACTTAACGTTCGGTGACGCTAGGGTTGTTAGTGAGAAGAGTGCATGGTTACCGAAGGTTGTTCGGAGTCCCGGATGAGATCCCGGACATGACGAGGGTCTCCGGAATGGTCCGGAGACGAAGATTGATATATAGGATGAAAGGTTTCGGAGTACCGGAAGTGTTCCGGGGAGCATCGGGAAATCGGCGGAATACCGGAAGGGATTTCGGGGGGTCCGGAAGTTGTTCTGGGCCTATTGGGCCACAAAGGGGGACACCACAGCCCTCAGGGGGCTGTGCGCCCCCCCCTGGGCCCTCTCCCCATGCGGCTAAGGGGGTGGGACCCCCTAGGGCTGGCCGCACCCCTTGGGACTTGGGGGGCAAGGCACCTAGGGGGGAAACCCTAGGGCCTGGGCGCCTCCCCCTGCCCTGGCCGCCGCCCCCCTCCCCTTGCCCTGGCCGCCGGCCCCTAGGGGGAAACCCTAGGGCGCCCTAGCCTCTCCACCCCCCCTATATATAGTGGGGCAAAGGGAGGGCAGCCAACACAGTTTGTGCCTCGGTGCTGCCCTCCCTCTCCCGTCATATCTTCTTCTCCCGCGGTGCTTAGGCGAAGCCCTGCTGGAGTTCTTCTCCACCATCACCACCACGCCGTCGTGCTGCCGGTTCTCCATCAACCTCTCCTCCACCCCTTGCTGGATCAAGAAGGAGGAGACGTCCCCGAGCCGTACGTGTGAAGAACGCGGAGGCACCGTTGCTTCGGTGCTAGGTCTTCGGCGATCTGAATCGCGACGAGTACGACTCCATCATCCGCGTTCATAACGCTTCCGCTTAGCGATCTACAAGGGTACGTAGATCACACTCTCCCCTCGTAGTTGCATCTACTAGATTGATCTTGGTGAACGGTAGGAAAATTTTTGTTTCCCATGCAACGTTCCCCAACAGTGGCATCATGAGCTAGGATCTTGCGTAGATGCTTTCTCGAGTAGAACACAAAAGGGTTTGTGGCGTTGATGTTTAAATTGCTGCCCTCCGTAGTCTTTCTTGATTCAGCGGTATTATAGGATGAAGCGGCCCGGACCAACTTTACATGTCCACGTACATGAGACCGGTTCCATCGACACACATGTGACTTTTGTTGCATAAGATGGCTGGCGGGTGCCTGTCTCTCCTATCTTAGTTGAATCGGAATAGAACAAGGCGGTCCTTGTAGAAGGTTAAATAGCAACTTGAATATCACCGTTGTGGTTTTGCGTAGGTAAGAAACGTTCTTGCTAGATACCCATAGCAGCCACGTAAAACATGCAACAACAAATTAGAGGACGTCTAACTTGTTTTTGCAGGGTATGCATGTGATATGATATGGCCAATGACATGATGAATTATATTTGATGTATGAGATGATCATGTTGTAATAGTTAATATCGACTTGCATGTCGATGCATACGGCAACCGGCAGGAGCCATAGGGTTGTCTTTAATTTTTGTATGACCTGCGTGTCAATCATTAAGCGCTTTGTAATGCTTTACTTTATCGCTAAACGGTAGCAATAGTAGTAAGAGCATGGTGGGCGCCGACAACCCCGATGGCGACACGATGATGGAGATCATGATGATGGAGATCATGGTGTGGCGCCGGTGACGATGGAGATCATGCCGGTGCTTTGGAGATGGAGATCAAAAGCACGAGTTGATGGCCATATCATGTCACAGATGATTTGCATGTGATATTAATCCTTTTATGCATCTTATTTTGCTTAGGACGACGGTAGCATTATAAGATGATCCTTCACTAAAATTTCAAGATAAAATTGTGTTCCCCCCGAGTGTGCGCCGTTGCGAAGGTTCGTCGTTTCGAAGCACCACGTGATGATCGGGTGTGATAGACTCTACGTTCGCATACAATGGGTGCAAGCCAGTTTTGCACATGCAGAACACTCGGGTTAGACTTGACGAGCCTAGCATGTACAGACATGGCCTCGGAACACGGAGGACCGAAAGGTCGAGCATGAGTCATATAGTAGATATGATCAACATGTTGATGTTCACCATTGACACCACCTCATCTCACGTGATGATCGGACTTGGGTTGGTGAATTTGGATCATGTCACGCTCGAATGACCGGAGGGATGTCAATTTGAGTGGGAGTTATAATTAATTTGATTAGGTAATAACTCACTTATCATGAACAATAGTCTAAAATGTCTTTGCAAATTTATGTTGTAGATGGCTCGCGCAGGAGTTCCCCTGAATTTTAATGCGTTCCTAGAGAAAGCTAAACTGAAAGATGATGGGAGCAACTTTGTGGACTGGCTCCGCAATCTGAGGATCATCCTCATAGCTGCCCAAAAGGTTTATGTCCTAAATGCACCGCTAGGTCAACCCCCCGCTCCTGGAGCCTCTGCGGACGATATGAACGTCTGGCAGACGCGTTCGGATGACTATTCGATAGTACAGTGTGCCATGTTGTACGGCTTGGAAGGAGGACTCCAAAGGCGTTTTGAACGTCATGGTGCATATGAGATGTACACGGAGTTGAAATTCATCTTTGAGAAGAATGCTAAGATCGAGAGGTATGAGACCACCGATAAATTCTTCGCTTGCAAGATGGAGGAGAATTCGTCTGTCAGTGAGCACTTACTGAAGATGTCTGGGTACTATACCCGCATAGCTGATCTGGGACTTGTGTTCCCGGATGAGGCTATCATTGACAGAATTCTCCAGTCACTCCCTCCAAGCTACAAGAGCTTCGTCCAGCAGTACAACATGCAAGGGATGAATAAAACCATCGCCGAGCTGCTTTCGATGCTGAAAGTCGCTGAGGCAGACATCCAGAAGGAGTATCAAGTGTTGATGGTCAATAAGACCACCAGTTTCAAGAAGAATGGCAAGGGCAAGAAGGGTAACTCTAAGAAGGGTGGCAAAGCAGTTGCTAATCCAGTGAAGAAACCCAAGGCTGGGCCCAAGCCAGAGACTGAGTGTTTCTATTGCAAGGGGAATGGCCACTGGAAGCGGAACTGCCCCAAGTATCTGGCGGACAAGAAGGGGGCCAACAACAACAAAGGTATATATGATATACATGTTATTGATGTGTACCTTACCAACTCTCGTTGTAGTGCCTGGGTATTTGATACCGGTTCGGTTGCTCACATTTGCAACTCTAAACAGGAACTGCGGAATAAACGGAGGCTGGCGAAGGACGAAGTGACGATGCGCGTGGGAAATGGTTCCAAGGTTGATGTGATCGCCGTCGGCACGCTCGCTCTTCGATTACCATCGGGATTAGTTATGAACCTGAATAATTGTTATTTAGTGCCTGCGTTAAGCATGAACATTATATCTGGATCTTGTTTATTGCGAGACGGTTGCTCATTTAAGTCAGAGAATAATGGTTGTTCTATTTATATGAGTAATATCTTTTATGGTCATGCACCCGAAGTTAGGGGTTTATTCTTATTGAATCTCGATAGTGATGATACACATGTTCATAACATTGATGCCAAAAGATGTAGAGTAGATAATGATAATACCACTTTCTTGTGGCACTGCCGTCTCGGTCATATCGGCGTGAAACGCATGAGGAAGCTCCATGCTGATGGACTTTTGGAGTCTCTTGATTTTGAATCACTTGACACGTGCGAGCCGTGCCTCATGGGCAAGATGACAAGGACCCCGTTTTCAGGGACAATGGAACGGGCAAGTGACTTATTGGAAATCATACATACTGATGTGTGCGGTCCGATGAGTGTAACGGCGCGCGGTGGATATCGTTATTTTCTCACCTTCACTGACGACTTAAGTAGATATGGGTATATTTACTTGATGAAGCATAAATCTGAAACTTTTGAAAAGTTCAAGCAATTTCAGAGTGAAGTTGAAAATCATCGTAACAAGAAGATCAAATTCCTACGATCTGATCGAGGGGGAGAATATCTGAGTTATGAGTTTGGTGATCACTTAAGAAAATGTGGAATTGTTTCACAGTTGACACCACCTGGAACACCACAGCGTAATGGTGTGTCCGAACGTCGTAATCGAGCCCTATTAGATATGGTACGTTCTATGATGTCTCTTGCCGACTTGCCACTATCGTTTTGGGGATATGCGTTAGAGACAGCTGCATTCACTTTAAATAGGGCTCCATCTAAGTCCGTTGAGACAACACCGTATGAACTGTGGTTTGGTAAGAAACCTAAGTTGTCTTTTCTCAAGGTTTGGGGTTGCGATGCTTATGTCAAAAGGCTTCAGCCAGAAAAGCTCGAACCCAAAGCGGACAAATGTGTCTTCATAGGATACCCAAAAGAAACAGTTGGGTACACCTTCTATCTCAGATCCGAGGGCAAAGTGTTTGTCGCTAAGAACGGGTCCTTCCTCGAGAAAGAGTTTCTCTCGAAAGAATTGAGTGGGAGGAAGGTAGAACTTGATGAGGTTATTGAACCTCTGCTTCAACCAGAAAGTAGCGCGGCACAGAAAGATGTTTTTGTGGAGCCTACAGAGGTTGAAGAGGAAGCCAATGATGATGATCAAGAAGCTTCCGATCAAGTTACTACCGAACCTCGTAGGTCGACAAGGGTACGCACTGCACCTGAGTGGTATGGTAACCCTGTCTTGGAGGTCATGTTGTTAGACAACGGTGAACCTACGAGCTATGGAGAAGCGATGGTGGGCCCAGATTCCGACAAATGGTTAGAGGCCATGAAATCCGAGATGGGATCCATGTATGAAAACAAAGTATGGACTTTGGAAGTATTGCCTGAAGGGCGGAAGGCCATTCAGAATAAATGGATTTTTAAGAGGAAGACGGACGCTGACGGTAATGTCACCGTGTATAAAGCTCGACTTGTGGCAAAGGGTTTTTCACAAGTTCAAGGGATTGACTACGATGAGACTTTCTCACCCGTAGCGATGCTTAAATCCGTCCGAATCATGTTAGCAATAGCTGCATTTTTCGATTATGAAATTTGGCAGATGGATGTCAAAACAGCGTTCCTTAACGGTTTTCTTAAGGAAGAGTTGTATATGATGCAACCAGAAGGTTTTGTCGATCCAGAGAATGCTGACAAAGTATGCAAGCTCCAGCGCTCCATTTATGGGCTGGTGCAAGCATCTCGGAGTTGGAATCTTCGCTTTGATGAGGTGATCAAAGCATTTGGGTTTATACAAGTTTACAATGAAGCTTGTATTTACAAGAAAGTGAGTGGGAGCTCTATAGCGTTTCTAATATTATATGTGGATGACATATTGCTGATTGGAAACAATATAGAATTTTTGGATAGCGTGAAGGGGTATTTGAACAAGAGTTTTTCGATGAAAGATCTCGGTGAAGCTGCTTTCATATTGGGCATCAAGATCTATAGAGATAGATCAAGACGCTTGATAGGACTTTCACAAAGCACGTACCTTGATAAAGTTTTGAAGAAGTTCAAAATGGATCAATCCAAGAAGGGGTTCTTGCCGGTATTACAAGGTACAAAGTTGAGTAAGACTCAATGCCCAGTGACTGCGGATGATAGAGAAAAGATGAGTGTCGTCCCCTATGCTTCAGCCATAGGCTCTATCATGTATGCAATGCTGTGCACGAGACCAGATGTCAGCCTTGCCATAAGTATGGCCGGAAGGTTTCAAAGTAATCCTGGTATGGATCACTGGACGGCGGTCAAGAATATCCTGAAGTACCTGAAGAGGACTAAGGATATGTTTCTCGTTTATGGAGGTGATCAAGAGCTCGTCGTAAAGGGTTACGTTGATGCAAGCTTTGACACTGATCCGGATGACTCTAAGTCACAAACCGGATACGTATATATTCTCAACGGGGGAGCGGTAAGCTGGTGCAGTTCCAAGCAGAGCGTGGTAGCTGATTCTACATGTGAAGCGGAGTATATAGCTGCCTCGGAGGCGGCTAAGGAAGGTGTCTGGATGAAGGAGTTCATGACAGATCTTGGAGTTGTGCCTAGTGCACTGAACCCAATGACTCTGTTCTGTGACAACACTGGTGCCATTGCTCTAGCCAAGGAACCAAGGTTTCACAAGAGGACCAGACACATAAAGCGACGCTTCAATTCCATCCGCGATTCGGTCAAGGAGGAGGACATAAACATTTGCAAAGTACACACGGATTTGAATGTTGCAGATCCGTTGACTAAGGCTCTTCCACGGGCTAAGCACGATCAACACCAAGACTCTATGGGTGTTAGATTCATTACCTTGTAATGCTAGATTATTGACTCTAGTGCAAGTGGGAGACTGTTGGAAATATGCCCTAGAGGCAATAATAAAAGAGTTATTATTATATTTCCTTGTTCATGATAATCGTTTATTATCCATGCTATAACTGTATTGATTGGAAACTCAAATACACGTGTGGATGAATAGACAGACTTTGTGTCCCTAGTGAGCCTCTACAGGACTAGCTCGTTGATCAAAGATGACCGCGGTTTCCAGGTCATAGACATGAGTTGTCATTTGATAACGGGATCACATCATTAGGAGAATGATGTGATGGACGAGACCCAAACGTTAACATAGCTTTTGATCGTGTAAGTTATCGCTATAGTTTTCGGCATGTCAAGTATAAGTTCCTATGACCATGAGATCATGTAACTCACTGACACCGTAGGAGTGCTTTGTGTGTGCCAAACGTCACAACGTAACTGGGTGACTATAAAGGTACTCTACAGGTATCTCCGAGGGTGTCTGTTGAGTTGACATGGATCGAGACTGGGATTTGTCACTCCGTATGACGGAGAGGTATCTCCGGGCCCACTCGGTAATACGTCATCTCAATGAGCTCAAAGTGACTAAGTAGTTGGTCACGGGATTATGTATTACGGTAACGAGTAAAGAGACTTGCCGGTAACGAGATTGAACTAGGTATAGAGATACCGACGATCGAATCTCGGGCAAGTAACATACCGACGAGACAAAGGGAACTGTATACGGGATTGCCTGAATCCTTGACATCGTGGTTCATCCGATGAGATCATCGAGAAACATGTAGGAGCCAATATGGGTATCCAGATCCCGCTATTGGTTATTGACCTGGGAGTGTCTCGGTCATGTCTACATGGTTTCCGAACCCGCAGGGTCTACACACTTAACGTTCGGTGACGCTAGGGTTGTTAGTGAGAAGAGTGCATGGTTAACCGAAGGTTGTTCGGAGTCCCGGATGAGATCCCGGACATGACGAGGGTCTCCGGAATGGTCCGGAGACGAAGATTGATATATAGGATGAAAGGTTTCGGAGTACCGGAAGTGTTCCGGGGAGCATCGGGAAATCGGCGGAGTACCGGGAAGGTTTTCGGGGGGTCCGGAAGGTGTTCTGGGCCTATTGGGCCACAAGGGGGGACACCACAGCCCTCAGGGGGCTGTGCGCCCCCCCTGGGCCCTCTCCCCATGCGGCTAAGGGGGTGGGACCCCCTAGGGCTGGCCGCACCCCTTGGGACTTGGGGGGCAAGGCACCTAGGGGGGAAACCCTAGGGCCTGGGCGCCTCCCCCTGCCCTGGCCGCCGCCCCCCTCCCCTTGCCCCGGCCGCCGGCCCCTAGGGGGAAACCCTAGGGCGCCCTAGCCTCTCCACCCCCCCTATATATAGTGGGGCAAAGGGAGGGCAGCCAACACAGTTCGTGCCTCGGTGCTGCCCTCCCTCTCCCGTCATATCTTCTTCTCCCGCGGTGCTTAGGCGAAGCCCTGCTGGAGTTCTTCTCCACCATCACCACCACGCCGTCGTGCTGCCGGTTCTCCATCAACCTCTCCTCCACCCCTTGCTGGATCAAGAAGGAGGAGACGTCCCCGAGCCGTACGTGTGAAGAACGCGGAGGCACCGTTGCTTCGGTGCTAGGTCTTCGGCGATCTGAATCGCGACGAGTACGACTCCATCATCCGCGTTCATAACGCTTCCGCTTAGCGATCTACAAGGGTACGTAGATCACACTCCTTCCTCGTAGTTGCATCTACTAGATTGATCTTGGTGAACGGTAGGAAAAATTTTTGTTTCCCATGCAACGTTCCCCAACATAGACAGCCTTGGTGCCTATATATTTCGCTTTATTCAGCTTATTTCGTGGACGGTTTTGATGCCTGAAGATTGCATGGTCTTCCTCATAACTCTGCAGTATTCCTAGTCTAAAGTTCCTTCCTCATATTGGGGCAACCACACATATAAAACATTTTATGGACCCATGATCACACTCATTGTGTGTAACAGGTTAATTATCACTACCACGGTTACTCATTATAAGTAGTCACTTCAAATGACACGTATGGTCTGGGAATGTTAGATATCTATTGGATATTATTTCTCCTTGTAAGACATCATATCATCTCATTTCTTCAACCTGCATTTCCGGTATGCTTATGAGATGGTGTGGGATAAGAAAGGATTACTTCCCTATGAAAATTAGAAACACTTAACCAATTTTCTCAATTAGCCACATGTACTACTACATATGAAGGTTTTTCTTTCGAATAAAGGAGCTCTCCGGCCCCAAATTTGATTACGAAACCAAAAAAACAAAACAAATATAGCAGTTCATGCATCACACAGACACACGAAACACCACAGGTAACTGGCCAATGGGCGACTACAAGTTCCCATCACGCGCCGGGAGACCACTACCTTATTACAGTGCCAAGAGCCCAAGACACACACAGTTCAAAACAAAACATCCCCTTTATTTGTTAGAAATAATGGTTACATCTTCAATAGGGAGATTTACAATATCATTCATAGGTTCCTCGAACTAACCCCTAGTCCCAGAAAATATCGCTAATCTAGCAAGTTCATCAGTTACTTTATTTGGTTTTCTATTACAATGTTCGAATCTAATACGTGGAAAATCCCAAGCCATAAAATAACAATCATCTAATACTGCCGCCGCCGCTCTCGCTGAATGTCCTCCATTCTTCATTGTGTCAATTACTTACATATTGTCGGAGTTAACAACAATATTATTGCTTCCTGTCTTCTATGCAAGTAATAGGCCAAATCGTAGAGCCAAAGCTTCTATTGTTAATACATCTGCACACCAATCCATCCTCCAATTCCCACCAGCAATGAATCTTCCTTTGTCATCTCTAAGTACAGCCCTATCATCTATGCCTCTAAGCATGTCTTGATCGAACGAAACATCGACATTTAATTTCACAAAACCCATAGGTGGTCTTGTCCATCCATGTCTTCTACTTGTTGGCCTTGGGGATTGGGCAATAACATAGTTTGCGGTTATAGCATGGGCTCCCATCGAAATTTAGTATGCATTTTGGGATTTTCCCTGATAAACTAGCATACGTCTGTCCCACCATAAGTACCAAGTTGTACTAGCGATCAGTCGACGTGCCCACTATAGATAGCTCATGTTCTGGCATAAGAAGAAGGAACACAAGGACTACGTCTCCCGCACGGTCGATAGCACAAGGTTTTTTAATGGCCTCGTGCAATACCAGCCTTTCCCAAACCTCTTTCACCGACATATAAATAACATATGTTTTGTATCTTCCAGCCGGTTCGAACATGATTGGCAGATGGCCGAAACTTTCGTATGCCTATTTGCAAGTGTAACACGACACGGAAGGGTTCCGTGTAAAGTACACAAAATAAAAATCTTCACCTTAGCTGGACAAGATAATTTTCAAATCTTACTCCAAATAGAATTGGGAATTTGTTCTACCCATGCCATTTGTATGTTGCAATTTCCTCCCATATTGTTTGTTCCATTCCTCCAAATAAGTCGAACGAACTGTGAAACATCCATCCTTTGTAAAACTCCAAGCAATGAAATCCGACATGTTATGCATAACGAGGGGGATCACGAGCACCCTTTGAGCATCAATTGGCCACAATGTTTGTCTTACTAAATCTTCATCCCATAAATTGGTGACTGGATCGATAAGATAATGACTTTTGAATTATATGTACTCACTTGAAATGACACATGAGATCTAGGAATGTTAGATATCTATTGGATATTATTTCCCCTTGTAAGACATCATATTATCTCATTTCTTGCACCTGCATTTCCGGTATCCTTATGTGATGGGGTGGGATGAGAAGGGATTTCTTCCCTATGACAATTAGATACGCTTAACCAATTTTCTCAATTAGCCACACATGTACTACTCCCTCTGTACCATAATATTTGTCTTTCTAGCAGCTCAATTTGAACTGCTAGAAAGACAAATATTATGGTACGGAGGGAGTACATATGATGGTTTTTCCTTCGAATAAAGGAGCTCTCCGGCTCCGAATTTCATTAAGAAACCGAAAAAACAAAACAAATATAGCAGTTTATGCGTCACACAGGCACGCAAAACACCACTGGCCAATGGGCCATTACAAGTTCGAGACCACTACCTTATTACACTGCCAAGACTCGCACACACGATAAAACTTCAAGTAACAAGGCATCATATACCAGAAGAGAGAGAGAGAGAGAGCTAATAAATAGAACATCTTGATACGCAATGAGACTCAGAATCCCAGCAGCAGCAGCACCCATTGTCAATCTTGGCTGTCCTCGATCCCCAACCTCTGCTTCTTGCGAAGAATTCGGTTGCTACCCTGCTAGATAGCAGCATTGTCGTGTCTTGTAACACCTGTTGGCCTTCTCCTTCCTACATACCAGCCCAATACGTAATCCCATCAGAAATCAGGAAGATTATTTGATTTGGATGATGCGGGTATACGATCAAAAGTAGCATCATTCATCTAGTGTACAGTAAGGGTATATGTACGTACCTGGAGTGTAAAAGGTGGAGTAGGGATAAACATGGCCGGAAAAGCGTTGATCCGGTTCAAGCACTCTCTGATGCTGCCCGGACTCCAAGCTGATCATGAATACACCCGGTTCTGCCTGCAAGAAAATGCAATCCAGCTGCTCGGAGAACCCGATGACGCGCGGTTTCACTATCACGCCTAGTTGTTCATCCTCGTCCTCCTCATCATCAGGGTAGTAGTCGACAACATGAAAAATATCATTGTTGCCACCATTCCCGTGATCGCCATACGCCTGGATCGGAAGGAAATCTTCAAATCTAACAAGGGTACGGCTAACCCAGGCACCTTCATGCAACGAAAACAGCATGACGGAGTTGTCAACGACGCCGGCCAAACGCAACCGCGCGTCCATGGCCGGGGCGAGAAAGAAGTCATTGCCGCGTATAACCTCCGGTGTATCAATCAGTACAAGCCTCTGCGTCTCCAAGTGAAATTCCACCACCGTCCTATCCAGTTCAGTCAACCAGTACACAGCAGCGCCGTTGCCGGCCACGGCGCTCGGATTCCGACCCAAGTGGCACTGCTCTCCCATGGTCGCAGCCAGGCGGCCGTCCCAACTTCCTGTCCTGGAGCTGTAGATGCGGGCGAAGATGTGGATCGATATCGGCGGTTCACCCCAGCCCCTCCAGCCGTCATAATCGCTGTACGCGAAGACGATGCGGAACGGCGACGAGTGACAGTCCCCGTGGTGGGCATGATCGGCATCGCAGACCAGAGCCGCGCCGTACCTCTGCGTGTGGTGGAAGCCAGGCCCAGGCGCCGGCGGGATGAGGTTCTGCTCACCGGTTAGGGGGTCCCACACAATTAGCTCACCTTGGTGGTTCTTGTCCCACTCCCAGGTGCGGTAGAGGAGCACGCGGCCGTGGGTGCAGCCGCACGCGCGGAACCATCCATTGTCGGCCAACGTCGGCGGCCTCAGTTTCACCGCGGTGGCCGTGGTGGGCGTGAACTTGAAGTGGAGCTCGTCGTCGTAGACGTCGGGGATGAGGCCGAGGAGTGGTGGGACGCTCTGGTGCGCCGCGCGGAAGTGACGGAGGAAGTTCTCCTCGTCGTTGACGAGGCACCGCCAGTGTTTGTGGGCCATGGAGACGAGTGCCAAGGCACTGGGATCCGTCGGGAGGCGGTGGAAGATGTGGCGGAGCAGGTCGTCGGGAAGCTCTTTTGGTGGTTGCGTCAGCAGGGTAGGCTGGTCGCCGCTGTCAAGAGTTTCATTCTCCATCAGGGCTTGAGGCTGGCTAGCTATGGAGATGGGAAGGAGAGGAGAAACCTGACTGCTAGGGAGATGCGAGGGAGATCTCATATAAGCAAAAGCAAGTGATAAAACGGGAAAGAAACACACGTCAAGTAGAAATGGAGAAAGTGATGAACGAGAAATAAAAGCATGCCTTATTTTGTTTTTAAATTTAGAAAGAAACGCATGTCAATTATGAAACATGGTCAGAATTAAAGAAATTAAAGAATGCCTTTTTTCGTTTTTGTAGAAAGAAACGCATGTCGATTTTGAAAGATGGTCAGAATTAAAGAAATAAATTATTACGTGCCACACAACAAAATATTATGTTTCCACTGTTCCGTGGGGATATTCTCTATTCACTATTGTATGTCCGAGTGGAAAAACAAAGACCACTATCATTCTAGTATGAACGAAGTGTGTACCTTTTTCTTCCATGTTTTATTTAAACCAGCATGGTAGCCCGCACAAATACGTTGCCAACATATATTTAACTCTATGTATGCGTACGTAGCTATTGTTTGAATCGTAGAGAAACCTTATATGAAGAGTACTGCTCTATAGATAATTATATTTTTTATCGATAAGTTTTAATAGTTTCAAGACAAATATTTATGCTGTTAACATGCATGATGCGCAGTTCTATGGTTTATTAGCAATAACATAAATATCATGTATCAAGCAGCTGGAGTGCTAAGCTATTTTAGCAATGAACAATAATATGATGTTCCAGAGACGAATATAGATTATTTATGCTTATTTGTTTTGATATTATTTCAGTTCATCTTTGGGGGTGTAGCTATTAAATCATAATGAAAGGATCAGTAGTATTACTATTGATTTGTGTCTGAACTAAATATTTGGGGTCTTATTTCTGACCACGACTTGACCTTTCCAATCGACTAAGCTTCCTCTCTTTTACCATCTAAATCTATTATGTTGTGGCCTCTTCATGCCATCTCCCTCTCGATGTATATCTCTATTTCTTACGACTGTGATGTCTCGCCAATGGGCTATGGTTGGCAACCTAAGCCATGTTTGTTATGGCACAAGTACCTTTGTACGTAGCTTCACTTAGACTCGAGGCGAGAGCATCTAGTAGCGGTGCACTACTACATACACATCACAAATTATATCCATTGTTATGATGGCTTATAGGATATGTTATGACTTAAATACCGTTAGAAATATGATCTACAATGGTCACTTTTTTGTTGCTAACTACTCTTGTGTTATGTGTGGCATGTGGGCACTTGTGACGAGGAATAATTTATTTTCCTATTGTCCATTTGCTAGGATTTGTTGGACATATCTCTGTCCAACCTGGACCCCTAATTATTCGGGCATTCAGGAGGAAGACAATGCTAGGGGAGCGGGAAGCAGGTGGAGTGATACGTCTCCAATGTATCTATAATATTTTATTTTTCCATGTTACTATAGTATCAATTTTGGATGTTTTATATGCAATTATAAGCAATTACATCTCATTTTTTGGGACTAATCTATTAACTTAGTGCCAAGTGCCAATTGCTATTTTTGTCTGATTTTGGTTTTCCAGAATATCGGTACCAAATGAAGTCCAATTGCCACGAAAGTTTTTGGTGATTTTTTCTAGACATAAGGTACCCTGGAAGCTTCGGGAGAGGGCCCGAAGATGAAGGAGGGGCCCATGAGCCACCAGGGCGCGACCAGGGGGTTGGCGTGCCCTGGTGTCTTATGGGGCCGACGTTCACCCGTTTGACCTAATTCCGCCTCTATAAATTCTCTAAAATAGGGAAACCAAAATAGAGACATCTGAAATACTTTTTCTCCGCCGCAAGTTCCTATTCTTGAAAGATACCATCTGGGGCCTTTTATGGCACTCTGCCGGAAGGGGAATCCACCATGGAGGGGTTCTACATCAACCTTGCTGCCCCTCCGATGATGTGTGAATAGTATACCACAGACATACGGCTCAATGGCTAGTAGCTAGATGTAGGGATGGCAATGGGGACAATCCCCTATGGGGATACCTACAACATCGCCATCCCCATCTATTCCCTATCATCCCATCCCCATCCCCGTTTACATGACTGGGGATGAAATTTCCCCATACCCATGCCCCACTGGGGAACGGGGCCCCATTAGGGTCCCCATCCCCATAAACAAATACTCATATATATAATATGACACCCTATAATCAACATACATAAATGGTGTTGTCCTTGTCCTGCTAATGCATATCTAGGTTGTACTAAATTCTTGGTCATGGTGGCAGCTGAGATGAGGACGTGAGATAGGTTTAAAGTTATTTTCCAGAGCTTTTTTTGTTTTCGCAAGGTTGTTTGTCCCCATCCCCATTGTACCCTATGGGGAATAAATTGGTTTGGTAAATATCCCCATGGGGATGTTTTTCACCCATCCCCACCCCCTAATAGATGAAATCCCCATGGGTTTGGCGGGTATGGGGCCCCGTTGCCATCCCTAGCCTGATGGCTTCTTCTCTCTCTTTGATCGTCAATACAATGTTCTCCTTGATGTTCTTGGAGATCTATTCGATGTAATACTTTTTGCGGTGTGTTTATTGGGATCCGATGAATTATGAGTTTATGATCAGATTATCTATGAATAATATTTCAGTCTTCTCTGAACTCTTTTATGCATGATTATTATAGTTTTGTATTTCTCTCCGATCTTTTGATTTGGTTTGCCCAACTAGATTGATTTTTCTTTCAATGGGAGTGCTGCTTTGTGATGGGTTCGATCTTGCGGTCCTCAATCCCAGTGACAGAAAGGGACACGCCAGGTATTTGTATTGTTGCCATTAAGGGTAAAACACCGGGGTTTATCCATATTAATTAATTTTACTTTGTCTACATCATGTCATCTTACTTAAGGTATTACTACGTTTTTTATAAACTTAATACTCTAGATGCATGATGGCTAGCGGTTGATGTGTGGAGTAACAGTAGTAGATACAGGTAGGAGTCTGCCTACTTGTCTCGGACGTGATGCCTATATATACATGATCATTGCCTTGGATATTGTCATGATTATTCACTTTTATATCAATTGCCTGATAGTAATTTGTTTACTCGTCGTATGCTATCTTCATGAGAGAAGCATCTAGTGAAAACTATGGCCTCGGGTCTTTTTAAATCATATATTAAAATCCAAAACTATATTTTTGAACTTTTATTTACTTTGTGTTTTTATTTATCTATCTATCACTATGAGATTTGATCTTTGAAATTAACCCCCTAGGGATTGACAACCCCTTGTTCGCGTTGGGTGGAAGTATTTGTTATTTTGTGTGTAGGTACTGCTAACGAGTTGTTGCGTGGTTCACCTACTGGATTGATAACCTTGATTGTTAACTGAGGGAAATATTTATCTCTACTATATTGTATCATCCTCCCCTCTTCGAGAAAATCACAACGCAACTCACATGTAGCAGGAAGAATTTATGGCACCATTGCCGGGGAGACAGCACCAACATATATCAAGTACCTAGGCATAAACTTTTATCTCCTTACATTTACCTCTCGTTTTCGTCTCCCTCAATTCTAAAAAATTAAAACAAAAAACCAAATCTATTTTCTGTTTGCGTTTTTGCTTGTTTGGTTGCTTTTTGCCTTCATGTCAACACTCAAAAGAACAGAAAAGAAATAAGAAAAATAAAGATGGGTCCTCGTCCTCTTGCTAATATTTTTAAAATATCCAATTATGACGAACCAATTACTAGTGAGTTGAGTACACTAGATTATGTTTATGAAGTTCTGCTTGAAATTCGTGAATCTGAAAATTGTGATGATGTGTTAGAAAGAAAAAATTATGAAATGATTCATGATATTTCCTTGAATAGAAAGCATGATTGCAATGATGTCAATATAAATTCTATTAATTTCAATTGCGCTAATGATGTGCAAATCTACAAGCTTGGGGATGATAATTTTGTTACGTCCACTACTTATTGCAATGATCATGATTGGGGTGATAATGCTTCTTATGATCATGACATTTCATTTAAGCCTCGTGATGAATATGTTAGCGATAATATTGAAACTGGGTTTGGAAGAGTGTAAAATTTAGGTAAAAATAATCCCATATATTTGGAGAGTGTTCAATATTATGATTTTTTTATGGAAGTGGGTTTGGATAGGTCATGACTTTAGTTGATGTTAATCCCACTATCTTGCAAGATTATGAGATTATAGTACTTTTATGCATGTGGATCATGAAGAGAATATTTTATGTGATAGCTATATTGTTTAGTCTGATTATGATCCTACATGTAATATTATGAGAGAGGAAAAAATGGTTGTAGAAATTTTGATTTTACTAAAATACCTCTTGTTATGTTGAGATTGCTATTATTTCTTTCTTCTTCCTTGCATATGCTAGTTTTTCCTTGCATTGATAATTTCTTTTGCTTATAAAGTGCATATGCATAGGAAGTATGTTAGACTTAAATGTTTTTGTGATATCCTACATGATGCTCTCTTTGTGTTTCAATTACCATCTTTCATGTGAGCATCATAAAAATCTCAGGACTATCTTAATGGCTATGAAGAAAGAGCTTGTTGAGAGACAACCCAATAGTTATCTTATTTTCTCTTGCAATTTTTCTGTTTTTGGTGTGTACACAATTATGCTACTGTTATGGTTGTGTTTTAGTTAGTTTTTGTGCCAAGTAAAGCCTCTGGGATGATTTGGTTGATAGTTGATCTGTTTTTGTGCAAAAATAGCACTACTAGGAAAAAGGCTACTAGTAGCGCGGGTAAATTGGCTACTAGTAACTCGGGTACCCGTGCTACTAGTATCGCACTACAGCTAAAAGTTAGTAGTAGCGCGGGGTAAACCCACGCTACTACTAGCATTTTACTAGTAGCGCGGATGTCACCCGCGCTACTACTATTTCGCACCCACACTACTACTAACGAAATAGTAGTAGCGCGTCTATAGTGCCACATGCTACTAGTATCCTAAGTACTAGTAGCGCTCTGCCCCCCCCCATGCTACTACTAACTAATTAGGAATTAAAATATAAAATTCATCAATTTCCTTTTATGCATACAATTCTAACAACTGAAACAAGCCCAGATTTGTAATAAACCAGCAGCATTACACATCATTACAAATCGAAGATTTATAGTAAACCAGGAGCATTAGAGCATATCCATACATCTACACTTATTGCCTAGTCACTTATTCCCAGTTAGTGCAAACACAGTTGAAAGCAAGCAAAAATGCATAAAAACACCAAACAGTGGCATTCTATCCCTCCAAATGATTTGCTCCCACTCCATTCTTGCAATCATCTTATTCTCCGTTATGTGCTTCTCCCATTTATGAATCCAAGATTTCTGTAAAGAGCAAATAAAAAATAAAATTAAGTTTCAGCAAACATATATTTCCTTGCATGTTATGCTGTACAGTAGCTACGGGAATAAATATACGAAAACAAAAAAGTGAGTGATTTCTAATAAGAAGAGATTGTCTATGTAATAGCTACAATAAATGAACCTGCTGCACCAACTCATATCATGTCTTACATTGATATTCTCCACGTGTTACACATATACACCATCAACTATTTGTCAATGACTAATTGGGTTCTTTAAACTTCTATGGGAAAGAAAGATGCCATGGCCTTGCTCGCTGCTAACCTGAATGGATGAAAGGGGCATGCTTTGGAGTCTGGAGTACTTTGGAATGAATTTGAGAGTGTCACTTATAGTACTGGATGCCACCATTTATTTTCAGTAATGTAACTTCAGTAAGGGATAATCTCACTAACCTCTGTAACTTTCTTTGACTGGCGATTATAAGGGTTGTCATCAGTCGTAAACTTTTCCATCTAAGATGGGCTTAAGTCATAGAGGAATTGAGGAACGTTCTTGTAATTATCCATTACTGCAAGAAGGTTAAAAATAAAGCTTTAAAGCCACACGTAAAATAATTGGCATGGAAAGCATTAGGGATATGGTAATGTTGCTTATCAGCTCACCATAAAAAGCTAGAAACTGCTACAGTTTGTAAGCATGCATAGGTGTTTCATATGAGGGCATTTTACATCAAGAGTTTGATGAGACAAGACCACCTAGGAAGACAAATCATGGACATAGCATGTCTGGCACTTATGCATAGTCAACTTGCAAATGACTACCATTTCTCCCCTGCGGGTTTCCTTAAAAAAACTTCTAGCAGTAAAATTGCCATATGCATACATATTTTCCTACCATTTGGTAGAAAATATGAAGATGATATATTGTGCATGTCCGGTAAGGCGAGGAGCCAGGCATGCTACAAACTATGCATCCACAAACTACATTAATCTACATGCATAAAATTAGGAAGAGAGTTAAAGAAAGCATGTTGTTACGCACCTGTGAACAGTGTTATTGTTGTGGTCGATCGTGGTCTGTCTCTCTCTCTCTCCTGTGAATTTCATCGAGTAACTCAAGAAAATATGCTATTCTGCTGCTGCTTACCCAAATAAGCTCGCAACTCGACAACATCTACAGTAGCTCCCAGGCCTCAACCTGCCAAAAGCAACGACGACCACAGTTGAACCACGCATGAGTAAATTCAACAATACTACCCTTTTACATTACAATAAACATTGATTTTGGTTCATCACAAGACAAGATAGTGTGTGTTCATAAACGTTGATTTTGAACCTTTGTTTATTGAACCTGGGTTACCTGCTGCCAAAGCTTCACTGAAGAATGTTACACTAAAGAACTGAAGCACAGCGCGGCTCACTTAAGTTCAGTTAGCAGATGGCCTGGATGGGATAAGTGAAGACCGATGGCTACGTCGCTGCTGCCGGAGTTGATGCCATCAAACTGGAAATACAGAATGATGGTCGTAATGCAAATGCAGACACAGAATGCATGAACATGGGTTACTTGCTGTCAAGAGAGCCTATAGCCAAAGCTTCACTCAAGAAAGGTGGTACTTTGAAGAATGGAAGCACATCGCGGCTGAGTTAAGTTCAGTTAATGGATTGCCTAGATGGGATAAGTCAAGACCCGATGGTAGCGTTGCAAAAACAGAGGAGGGGCTACTCTGTTTCGGGTGACAACAATGCCTTTTATTTTAATATTTTTCAGGTACGTGACAGGATTGTTTCGGGCAACAACAACAATGCATGTTTTGCTACTGCTAAGCATGTGTCTATAAGGTATTTCCTAGTAGTATAGAAATTTTGCACTAAGTCGAGAAAAATATGAAAATCACTGGAGGTTGCTAATTTTCTAAAATGTTTACACATGATTGATATAGAAATTTGCCACGTTATCCTAATTTTTTAGAATTTGTAGAGTTGCATAAGTTTGGTCTTGTTACAATCATTACAAACTGTTATGTTTTTGACTGATTTTGTTTTCGTTGCGTTGTTTGCTTGTTTTGATGAATCTATGGTTTGTATGGGGGTGGGGTATAAGCCATGGTGTAGTTAGAATATAGTAGGTATAACCCAATAATAAAATATGAATGGGTTTACAACAGTACTTAAAGTGATGATTTTTTTTACTATACTGATAGATCTCACGAAGATTTTGTTGAGTTATGTGTGCTTAATTTTTCAAGTTTTGAGTGAGATCAAGATGGATGAAGGAATAAGGAGTGGCAAGAGCCTAAGCTTGGGGATGCCCAAGGCAGCCCAAGATGATATTCAAGGACTCCCAAGCATCTAAGCCCGGGGATTCCCCGGTTGGCATCCTCTCTTTCTTCTACCAACTATCGATAATATTATTTGGAGTTATTTTTTTTCATCGCATGATATGAGTTTTTCTTGGAGCATCGTGCATTATATGAGTCTTTGCTTTATTCGCTTTTTAGTTTGTCACAATCATCCTTGCTAGACACACCAATTTGAGAGGGATACACATTTATCGTGATTCATTAGAATACTCTATGTGATTCACTTATATCTTTGGAGCTAGAAAGTTCCTCTAGAGCTTTACTTACATATTTTAGAGCACAACAGTGATTATATTTTGAAGAAATACATGAACTATCATGCTTCACTTACATTATTTTGAGATTTTATAATCACTAGTAGAAAACGGGCCATTAGCCCCGGTTCAAGAGGCCCTTTAGTCATGGTTCTGCAACTGGGACAAAATGATCGGGACTAAAGCCCAATACTTTTAGTCCCGGTTGGCTTACGAACCGGGACGAAAGGGGCTCCACGTGGCTGCTGTGTAGTGCTCAGGTAGGAGGACCTTTAGTCTCGGTTGGTAACACCAACTGGGACCAAAAGGCCGCCACGCGTTAGCATCCCCCAGGCGCTGGAGTTTTTTAATTGGGGGG
>LR738716.1:9294703-9344126 GCA_902687465.1 Secale cereale
GGGGGTTGTTTCGGAGTTTTGGAGGGTTTAGGGGTTTAATATTGTGTTAGCTAGCTATTACTACGCACAAGAAAGATGGCTGACGCGTGCGGGGACATCTCATGTGCCGTCGTGCGGCTCGCCGGCCGGTGTGCCCACCTACTGCTACGCGCAAGAAAGGAGCTGGTGTTGTCCGCGGGGGCAGGGGGTTGATTTCTTTTTTTATAAGATCTAAGGGTGTGTATGTTTTTTGCCAAGTCAGCTCCTGACAATTCGGTCCCACTTGTTAGAAAGTGATTAAACAAGGCAAATCACCCTATTAGTGTTTTTTTGCAAAAGGATTACTGAATACACTGTGTGTTTCCAAATAAGTAGGGACTAGGTAGTTATTCGCAAACGAAGCCCCAAATGTGGTGGTTTTATGCAATTAACTCCCTTTTTCATTTTTAAAATATTTTTGCGTTTTTGCTTGTTTGGTTGCTTTTTTCCTTCATGTCAACACTCAAAAGAACAGAAAAGAAATAAGAAAAATAAAGACTGGTCCTCGTCCTCTTGCTAATATTTTTAAAATATCCAATTATGACGAACCAATTGCTAGTGAGTTCAGTGCACTAGATTATCTTTATGAAGTTTTTCTTGAAATTCGTGAATCTGAAAATTGTGCTGAAGTGTTAGAAAGAAAAAAATTATAAAATGATTCATGATATATTTCCTTGAATAGAAAGCATGATTGCAATTATGTTAATATAAATTCTGTTAATTTCAATTGTGCTAATGATGTGCAAAGCTACAAGTTTGGGGATGATAATTTTGTTACGTCCACTACTTATTGCAATGATCATGATTGGGGTGATAATGCTTCTTATGATCTTGAAATTTCATTTAAGCCTTGTGATGAATATGTTAGCGATAATATTGAAACTAGGTTTGAAAGAGTGTAAAATTTAGGTAAAAATAATCCCATATATTTGGAGAGTGTTCAGTATTATGAATCTTTTATGGAAGTGGGTTTGGATAGGTCATGACTTCAGTTGATGTTAATCTCACTATCTTGCAAGATTATAAGATTATAGTACTTTTATGCATGTGGATCATGAAGAGAATATTTTATGTGATAGCTATATTGTTTAATCTGATTATGATCCTACATGTAATATTATGAGAGAGGAAAAAATGGTTGTAGAAATTTTGATTTTACTAAAATACCTCTCGTTATGTTGAGATTGCTATTATTTCTTTCTTCTTCCTTGCATATGCTAGTTTTTCCTTGCCTTGATAATTTGTTTTGCTTATAAAGTGCATATGCATAGGAAGTATGTTAGACTTAAATGTTTTTTTGATATCCTACATGATGCTCTCTTTGTGTTTCAGTTACCATCTTTCATGTGAGCATCATAAAAATCTCAGGCCTATCTTAATGGCTATGAAGAAAGAGTTGTTGGGGAACGTAGCAGAATTCAAAAAAATTCTATGCTTCACCAAGATCAATCTAAGGGTTCATCTAGCAACGAGGGAGAAAGGAGTGCATCTACATACCCTTGTAGATCGCGAGCGGAAGCGTTCAAGAGAACGTGGATGATGGAGTCGTACTCGTCGTGATCCAAATCATCGATGATCCCAGCGCCGAACGGACGGCACCTCCGCGTTCAACACACGTATGGTGCAGCGACGTATCCTCCTTCTTGATCCAGCAAGGGGGAGGAGAGGTTGATGGAGATCTAGCAGCACGACGGCGTGGTGGTGGATGCAACGGTATTTCTGCAGGGCTTTGCCAAACGCTGCGGGAGGAGGGAGAGGTGTAACGGGAGGGAGAGGGAGGCGCCAGGGGCTAGGGTGCGGCTGCCCTACCTCCCCCCACTTTATATAGGGGGCCTAGGGGGTGCGCCGGCCCTAGAGATGGGATCTCTAGGGGGCGGCGGCCTAGGGGGGGGGACTTGCCCCCCAAGTCACAAGTGGCGCCCCCCACCCCTAGGGTTCCCAACCCTAGGCGCAGGGGAAGGGCCCAAGGGGGGCGCACCAGCCCACTATGGGCTGGTTCCCTTCCCCTTTCAGCCCATGGGGCCCTCCGGTATAGGTGGCCCCACCCGGTGGACCCCCGGGACCCTTCCGGTGGTCCCGGTACACTACCGGTGACCCCCGAAACTCTCCCGATGGCTGAAACTGGACTTCCTATATATAATTCTTTACCTCCGGACCATTCTGGAACTCCTCGTGACGTCCGGGATCTCATCCGGGACTCCAAACAACATTTGGGTTACCATGTGCATATATCTCTATAACCCTAGGGTCACCAAACCTTAAGTGTGTAGACCCTATGGGTTTGGGAGACACATAGACATGACCGAGACGACTCTCCGGTCAATAACCAACAGCGGGATCTGGATACCCATGTTGGTTCCTACATGTTCCTCGATGATCTCATCGGATGAACCACGATGTCAAGGATTTAATCAATCCCGTATACAATTCCCTTCATCTATCGGTATAGTACTTGCCCGAGATTCGATTGTCGGTATACCGATACCTTGTTCAATCTCGTCATGGCAAGTCTCTTTACTCGTTCCGTAATACATCATCCCGTGACCAACTCCTTAGTCACATTGAGCTCATTATGATGATGTCTTTACCGAGTGGGCCCAAAGATACCTCTCCGTCATACGGAGTGATAAATCCCAGTGTCGGTTCGTGCCAACCCAACAGATACTTTCAGAGATACCTGTTGCGTACCTTTATAGCCACCTAGTAACGTTGTGACGTTTGGCACACCCAAAGTATCCCTACGGTATCCGGGAGTTGCACAACCTCATGGTCTAAGGAAAAGATAATTGACATTGGAAAAGCTTTAGCATTACGAACTACACGATCTTGTGCTAGGCTTAGGATTGGGTCTTGTCCATCACATCATTCTCCTAATGATGTGATCCCGTTATCAATGACATCCAATGTCCATGGTCAGGAAACCATAACCATCTGTTGATCAACGAGCTAGTAACTAGAGGTTTACCAGGGACACGTTGTGGTCTATGTATTCACACATGTATCACTGTTTCCGGATAATACAGTTCAAGCATGAATAAGAGAAAATTATCATGAACAAGGAAATATAATAATAACCACTTTATTATTGCCTCTAGGGCATATTTCCAACAGTCTCCCACTTGCACTAAAGTCAATAATCTAGTTACATTGTGATGAATCGAACACCCATAGAGTTCTGGTGTTGATCATGTTTTGCCCGTGGAAGAGGTTTAGTCAACGGATCTGCCACATTCAGATCTGTATGCACTTTACAAATATCTATGTCTCCATCTTGAACATAATTCTGGATGGAGTTCAAACAACGCCTGATGTGCTTGGTCTTCTTGTGAAACCTGGGCTCCTTGGCAATGGCAATAGCTCCAGTGTTGTCACAGAAGAGAGTCATCGGGCCCGACGCGCTTGGAATGACTCCTAGGTTGGTGATGAACTCCTTCATCCAGACTCCTTCCCGTGCTGCTTCACAAGCAGCTATGTACTCCGCTTCACATGTAGAATGTGCCACGACGCTTTGCTTGCAACTGCACCAACTGACTGCCCCGCCATTCAAAATATACACGTATCCGGTTTGTGACTTGGAGTCATTCAGATCTGTGTCGAATCTAGCATCGACGTAACCCTTTAAGACGAACTCTTCGTCACCTCCATAAACGAGAAACATATCCTTAGTCCTTTTCAGGTACTTCATGATGTTCTTGACCGCTGTCCAGTGTTCCATACCGGGATCACTTTGGTACCTTCCTACCAAACTTATGGCAAGGTTCACATCAGGTATGGTACACAGCATGGCATACATAATAGAACCTATGGCTGAGGCATAGGGGATGACACTCATCTTTTCTCTATCTTCTGCCGTGGTCGGGGATTGAGCCGTGCTCAATCTCATACCTTGCAATACAGGCAAGAACCCTTTCTTGGACTGATCCATATTGAACTTCTTCAATATCTTATCAAGGTATGTGCTTTGTGAAAGACCAATGAGGCGTCTTGATCTATCTCTATAGATCTTGATGCCTAATATGTAAGCAGCTTCTCCAAGGTCCTTCATTGAAAAACTCTTATTCAAGTAGGCCTTTATGCTTTCCAAGAATTCTATATCATTTCCCATTAGCAGTATATCATCCACATATAATATGAGAAATGTTACAGAGCTCCCACTCACTTTCTTGTAAATACAGGCTTCTCCCCAAGTCTGTATAAACCCAAACGCTTTGATCACATCATTAAAGCGAATATTCCAACTCCGAGATGCTTGCACCAGCCCATAGATTGAGCGTTGGAGCTTGCATACCTTGTTAGCATTTTCAGGATCGACAAAACCTTTCGGCTGCATCATATACAGTTCTTCCTTGAGGAAGCCATTACGGAATGCCGTTTTGATGTCCATTTGCCATATCTCATAATCATAGTATGCGGCAATTGCTAACATGTTTCGGGCGGACTTTAGCATCGCTACGGGAGAGAAAGTCTCGTCATAGTCAATCCCTTGAACTTGTCGATAACCTTTAGCGACAAGCCGAGCCATATAGATGGTCACATTACCATCCGCGTCAGCCTTCTTCTTAAATATCCATTTATTTTCTATGGCGTGCCGATCATCGGGCAAGTCCACCAAAGTCCAAACTTTGTATTCATACATGGATCCTATCTCGGATTTCATGGCTTCAAGCCATTTGTTGGAATCCGGGCCTGCCATCGCTTCTTCATAGTTTGAAGGTTCACCGTTGTCTAACAACATGATTTCCATTACAGGGTTGCCGTACCACTCTGGTGCGGAACGTGTCCTTGTGGACCTTCGAAGTTCAGTAGTAACTTGATCTGAAGCTTCATGATCATCATCATTAACTTCCTCCCTAGTCGGTGCAGGCACCTCAGGAACAACTTCCTGCGCCGCGCTACTATCCAGTTCGGAAGGGGTGATTGTCACCTCATCAAGTTCTACTTTCCTCCCACTCACTTCTTTCGAGAGAAACTCTTTCTCCAGAAAGGATCCATTCTTGGCAACGAAGACCTTGCCTTCGGATCTGAGGTAGAAGGTGTACCCAATAGTTTCCTTTGGGTATCCTATGAAGACACATTTTTTCCGATTTGCGTTCGAGCTTTTCAGGTTGAAGTTTCTTGACATAAGCATCGCAACCCCAAACTTTTAGAAACGACAGCTTAGGTTTCTTGCCAAACCAAAGTTCATACGGTGTCGTCTCAACGGATTTATACGGAGCCCTATTTAAACTGAATGCGGCAGTCTCTAAAGCATAACCCCAAAAAGATAGCAGTAAGTCGGTGAGAGACATCATGGATCGCACCATGTCCAACAGAGTGCGATTACGATGTTCGGACACACCATTACACTGAGGTGTTCCGGGCGGTGTCAATTGCGAAACAATTCCACAGTTCCTTAAGTGCGTGCCAAATTCGTGACTTAAATATTCTCCTCCACGATCTGATCGTAAGAACTTTATTTTTCTATCACGTTGATTCTCAACCTCATTCTGAAATTCCTTGAACTTTTCAAAAGTCTCAGACTTGTGTTTCATTAAGTAGACATACCCATATCTACTTAAGTCATCCATGAGGGTGAGAACATAACGATAGCCACCGCGAGCTTCAACACTCATTGGACCGCACACATCAGTATGTATGATTTCCAATAAGTTGGTCGCTCGCTCCATTGTTCCGGAGAACGGAGTCTTGGTCATCTTGCCCAAGAGGCATGGTTCGCATGTATCAAATGATTCATAATCAAGAGATTCTAGAAGTTCATCTGCATGGAGCTTCTTCATACGTTTGACACCAATATGATCAAGGCGGCAATGCCACAAGTATGTGGGACTATCATTATCAACTTTACATCTTTTGGCATTCACACTATGAATATGTGTAACATCACGTTCGTGATTCATCAAGAATAAACCATTGACCAGGGGGCATGACCATAAAACATATCTCTCATATAAATAGAACAACCATTATTCTCGGATTTAAATGAGTAGCCATCTCGCATTAAACGAGGTCCAGATACAATGTTGATGCTTGAATTTGGTAATAAATAACAATTATTAAGGTTTAAAACTAATCCTGAGGGTAGATGTAGAGGTAGCGTGCCAACGGCGATCACATCGACCTTGGAACCATTCACGACGCGCATCGTCACCTCGTCCTTCGCCAGTCTTCGCTTATTCCGCAGCTCCGGCTTTGAGTTACAATTGTGAGCAACTGCACCGGTATCAAATACCCAGGAGCAACTACGAGCGCTGGTAAGGTACACATCAATAACATGTATATCATATATACCTTTGACGTTGCCGGCCTTCTTATCTGCTAAGTATTTGGGGCAGTTCCGCTTCCAGTGACCCATTCCCTTGCAATAAAAGCACTCAGTCTCAGGCTTGGGTCCATTCTTTGGCTTCTTCCTGGCAACTGGCTTACTGGGCGCGGCAACTCCTTTGCCGTCCTTCTTGAAGTTCTTTTTACCCTTGCCTTTCTTGAACTTGGTGGTTTTATTCATCATCAACACTTGATGCTCTTTCTTAATCTCCACCTCCGCTGATTTCAGCATTGAATACACCTCGGGAATGGACTTCTCCATCCCTTGCATATTGAAGTTTATCACGAAGCTCTTGTAGCTAGGTGGGAGCGACTGAAGGATTCTGTCAACGACCGCTTCGTCTGGGAGATTCATTCCCAACTGGGACAAGCGAGTGTGCAACCCAGACAATTTGAGTATGTGCTCGCTGACAGAACTATTCTCCTCCATCTTACAACTATAGAATGCATCGGAGACGTCATATCTCTCGACTCGGGCATGAGCTTGGAAAACCATTTTCAGCTCTTGGAACATCTCATATGCTCCGTGGTGCTCAAAACGCTTTTGGAGCCCCGATACTAAGCCGTAAAGTATGCCGCACAGAACCAGGGAGTAATCATCACAACGCGACTGCCAAGCATTCATAACGTCTTGGTTCGCTGGGGCGGGAGCGTCACCTAACGGTGCTTCAAGGACATATGTTTTCTTGGCAGCTATGAGGATGATCCTCAAGTTACGGACCCAGTCCGTATAGTTGCTACCATCGTATTTCAGCTTGGCTTTCTCTAGGAACGCATTGAAGTTGAGGGTAACATGAGCGTGGTCCATTTGATCTACAAGACATATTGTAAAGATTTTAGACTAAGTTCATGAAAATTAAGTTCATTTAAAAAAATTTAATGAACTCCCACTCAGATTGACATCTCTCTAGTCATCTAAGTGATACATGATCCGGATCGGCTAAGCCGTGTCCGATCATCACGTGAGTCGGACTAGTCATCAATGGTGAACATCTTCATGTTGATCGTATCTTCTATACGACTCATGTTCAACCTTTCGGTCTTCTGTGTTCCGAGGCCATGTCTGTACATGCTAGGCTCGTCAAGTGAACCCTAAGTGTATTGCGTGTGTAAATCTGGCTTACACCTGTTGTGTGCGAACGTTAGAGCCTATCACACCCGATCATCACGTGGTGCTTCGGAGCAACGATCCTTAGCAACGGTGCACAGTTAGGGGGAACACAATTCTTGAAATTTTAGTGAGAGATCATCTTATTTACTACCGTCGTTCTAAGCAAATAAGATGCATAAACATGATAAACATCACATGCAATCAAATAGTGACATGATATGGCCAATATCATCTTGCTCCTTTGATCTTCATCTTCGGGGCTCCATGATCATCACCGTCACCGGCATGACACCATGATCTCCATCATCGTGTCTTCATGAAGTCGTCTCGTCAAAAATTACTTCTACTACTATGGCTAATGTTTAGCAATAAAGTAAAGTAATTACATGGCGTTATTCAGTGACACGCAGGTCATACAATAAATAAGACCAAATGTGTGTGTCATTCATCACAGACATGCTGGTATATTGAAGGTCGTCAGGACACTGAGGGATCCAACAAAAGATGAACCAACACCTTGGAAGGACTTGCAGAGCCGGTGGTGCATGCGTCGTCTAGATGCTAATTTGTTCTCACAGTTCAAGAACATGCGGTTCATGAACTTGTTCAAAAAACTATGCAAGCAGAACCAGCAGCGCAAATACGATTTTATTTGGTCAAAACTTGATGAGTTTACTAAGAAGCAGATCCGTGCGAGAAAGAAAATGGAAGAAGATCTAGTTGCATTAGCAACAATCATGGCAACGCTAGAGCAACCAGTAGGTCATTGTAACTTGCCAGCAATTGACCCTCCTAGTACTAAGAGAAAGAAGGGGGGCAATAAAGAGTTTTTCTCAGTGGATAGATAAAGAGCCTCCTGTGAATTGGTCTTCATTGCACGACACACATGGAACTAGGTATGGCCACATGAAAACCAACCCTTCAGAGCTGTATAACTTTGTGCACAAAGGGAATAGAACATTTCCTCTCACAGCTATTGTGGAGGTTGTATTCCATGGTACTTTGAGATATTTCAGAGAAAGGCACGAGTTAGCAAAGAAGCATATTGTAGATAATCACAACACACCTATTGTAGCCGTGTCATGGAGTACATGGCAAAGAAGATAAAGAAAGCAAAGAAGCACATTATCAGACTCATATGTAATAAGGAAAGGAGGTATAAGGTTCAACTACATAGCGATGGTTTTGGTTCTGCAAATGAGATGAAAACGCATGAAATAAAAATTGGAACGAAATTTTATCCAACATGTGAGTGTACATGCAACGAACCGAAGTTGTTGCACTTGCCTTGCTCAACTGTCTCTGTTGTAGGAACAAGACACCACGTGGTACGTGCCATAGTTCTCATATGTGTAGTTTTATCATAACCTGAGCGCTTATAATTGGTTAACTCTTCATGTACAGGCAGAATTGACAAGAGAGGCGTGAGAGGAGGTTTTCGCTTTAATGTGGCGGGTTGAGAGGGGGCATACTATCCCTCAGCCAGATCACCTCTCATGGTTGAGGCGTTTTGATGAGAAGCTACGAGTATTTACACAACTGATACATGTATACGATCTTCGAATGTTGCAGTTCCTCATCCAACACATCGTCTGGCATGTCCCTCTGTGCATCGTTCAGAACCACAACGGCTGTCTACACCCCTGGGACCTCCTTCACAACCAAGGAGCTCGTCCTGGCATCAGCCACCTCCTTCACAACCAGGGAGCTCGTCCTGGCATCATCCACCTCCTTCACATCCAAGGACCTCTTCCTGGCATTATCAAATGGAACTAGGTAACACTACTTTGTACATTATTTAAAACAGTGTAGGTTCGCAAATCAATTTTACATGTTTTACTACAACGCAGTCGGCAACCAGTCGCAACAGTTCATGCAGTCAATGCAATCATCGATGATTAGTGGTGTTGGTTCGTTATTAGAGGGCTACGGCGATGATGATGACCAAACTGCGCAAACACTTATGACTTTTCTCAGACAGTGTTTCACACTCCTCCACCACCACTAACGCAGGAGACACAGACCATGAGAGACGAGGTTATCTATGGTCGTGTTTATTGTGGGCCTCCCCAACCGCCTGAGCGCTTATCGCCTTCCGGTCCTCGTCCGAGGAAGACCCAGATTTGCCGTCGTCCCTAGCAGTGATATGGTTCTCTCTGTAATTATCTATGTTAGTTTCAGACTTTTCACATGTGTGAGTCATTATCTATGTATTATACATGCTTCATGTATGTGTTACTATCGCACTTGCTTCTATCTGATGAGGAGACATATATTTACCTATGTATGCAAGAGACATGTTACTATTAATTGGCATGGTTATTCCAGTTATATTTCCAAATAGACTGCAATAGATAAATAAGATACAAGTACATCTGAATGAAATTATAGGGCTGAACTTAAAAAATACAACTTACAAACTACATGAAGGCATCATCCTCATCCTATGAAGATGCAGCACTCTTGCGCTTTGACGATGCCGTACTCTTGCCCTTCGATGATGTGGTATTCTTGGCCTTACTGCTCGGCGTGAAGATATCGTCTTCGTCTTCGTTGTCGGTAGTCCAGAAAAAGTATGCTCTGCTGCAGTGTTTAGGAAAGTTCCACTCTTATGTTGTTCCTTCTTCCACCTTCCATGCAACTTGAGAAGTTCTTTTCGTATCTCCTCATAGGTCCTTACATGCCACCTACACCTACTTAATGTGTGACCCAACCCATTCAGTATGGTGTCACTACTGAGGAGTTTGTCCCATGGAACTATCCTATTGTCTATCCTGAAATCGCCAGCTAACCTCAAAATAGATTGGCTAATCCTAGGGTGAAAAATACAATCAAAAGGATAACCGGACATCTTGACGAGACTACACTGGATTGCTTACCAACCTTAGTGTGGAAGTTTTTTTATAGGTTGAGAAAAGAAGAAGTCGGCAAAGAACGGCGGGAAAGGGTTGGCGGGAAAGAATGGCGGGAAAGGATTGGCAGGAAACATTGGCGGGATTGAGTTGGCGGGAACATATGGAGGGAAAGGGTTGGCGGGAAAGTATTTTGTTTCAATGTCTAAAATGGGGAATGGTTGTACACGATTCATAAGTCAAATTACAAAAATAAAAAAATCAGCCTAACATAAGCCGAAGAGAGCTGCCACGCAACTTCGGACTGCCGTTTGCACGAAGAGCTGGGCCCTAGAGGACTCTTCGGCCTAAAGATTACTGAAGACCACTCTTCAGCCGAAATGAAGCCGAAAATAGCTTTCCGGCCCTGTTCCACCTCTCTTCGGCCAACAGGAGATCGAAGACCCTTCTTCGGCCAACATTTGATCGAAAAGGTCCTCTTCGGCCGACACGAGGCCGACGGGGTCATAGTTCTGATTTTAAATGCATTAGGTCATATAGTTTCTGAATTTGCTATAAAAACATGATAGTTTAAAAACATCCATAAAATTGTATCTAGGTGGACCAAGTGTCGAGTTATAGAGATTGCTCACTCATTGTATTCCTTGAGGTGGTTTGTATACATACATGTACATGATCCCTAACTAATCACTAAACCTTTGACACAGTTGGAACTAATTACAGCAGATATACATGTTTAAACCAGGTTATAGATAGGATAAGTGGGAGATGATTGGGGCACCCACCTTGTAAGGTTACTATTACCATATTGCTACAAGATGATTGTGTTAGGGCACCAAAAATGGAGATATTAGGCCCTTCCTTCAATGCCATCTCCAAGCCCTTAGTCTGCCTGGAAGCAGCAGCAACATCATTCTTGAATCTTGCATGACATTTCTACATGTTGATAAATTTTGGTATGTTCATTTTTTCATCACGGAATAAGCCAGTCAGCTGAGCAAACTCGACGAGCATAGTTAAGGTTTTGGTTTTCAAGCTCTATGTCCTGGTGAGTACTCATCTTTGCTTGCATTCAATGTCTGATTTGATTGAGATATTATCTAGTCTAGTTTGTAATAGAATTAACATTTCCTCTCGTATCCATCTTGCAGTTGTCCCAAAATTACAAGATGAATAAAAAATGAGTCTCAGTGTGACGTGCTATATCCAATTGAATGCCTTCAGACCAATTTCGAAAAGGTAGTGCTTAAGTCATTCGTAAGCTAACTGGAACAAATTGACGTTGCTAGGTTCTTTGTCTTTAAGGCATAAGTGCTAAACAAGTTTGAAATTAAAAGGATACTATGGCCACAACAGTGAATGGGTGGTTTATCAACACATACTAGTTCAAGTGGAAAACGGAGCTTGTCGAGATGCTCAATCTGAATACAAGAGTAGTCATCTTTATACTGAGTACTATATCGACGCGCATATACATGGTTTTTCGGTGTCCGACCCCTTCAGATAGCCATAGACAGCCTTGGTGCCTATATATTTCGCTTTCTTCAGTTCATTTCGTGGACGGTATTGATGCCTGAAGATTGCATGGTCTTCCTCATAACTCTGCAGTATTCCTAGTCTAAAGTTCCTTCCTCATATTGGGGCAACCACACATATAAAACATTTTATGGACCCATGATCACACTCATTGTGTGTAACAGGTTAATTATCACTACCACGGTTACTCATTACAAGTAGTCACTTGAAATGACACATATGGTCTGGGAATGTTAGATATCTATTGGATATTATTTCTCCTTGTAAGACATCATATCATCTCATTTCTTCAACCTGCATTTCCGGTATGCTTATGAGATGGTGTGGGATAAGAAAGGATTACTTCCCTATGAAAATTAGAAACGCTTAACCAATTTTCTCAATTAGCCACATGTACTACTACATATGAAGGTTTTTCTTTCGAATAAAGGAGCTCTCCGGCCCCAAATTTGATTACGAAACCAAAAAAACAAAACAAATATAGCAGTTTATGCATCACACGGACACGCAAAACACCACAGGTAACTGGCCAATGGGCGACTACAAGTTCCCATCACGCGACGGGAGACCACTACCTTATTACAGTGCCAAGAGCCCAAGACACACACAGTTCAAAACAAAACATCCCCTTTATTTGTTAGAAATAATGGTTACATCTTCAATAAGGAGATTTACAATATCATTCATAGGTTCCTCGAACTAACCCCTAGTCCCAGAAAATATCGCTAATCTAGCAAGTTCATCAGTTACTTTATTTGGTTCTCTATTACAATGTTCGAATCTAATACGTGGAAAATCCCAAGCCATAAAATAACAATCAACTAATACTGCCGCCGCCGCTCTCGCTGAATGTCCTCCATTCTTCATTGTGTCAATTACTTACATATTGTCGGAGTTAACAACAATATGATTGCTTCCTGTCTTCTATGCAAGTAATAGGCCAAATCGTAGAGCCAAAGCTTCTATTGTTAATACATCTGCACACCAATCCATCCTCCAATTCCCACCAGCAATGAATCTTCCTTTGTCATCTCTAAGTACAGCCCTATCATCTATGCCTCTAAGCATGTCTTGATCAAACGAAACATCGACATTTAATTTCACAGAACCCATAGGTGGTCTTGTCCATCCATGTCTTCTACTTGTTGGCATTGGGGATTGGGCAATAACATAGTTTGCGGTTATAGCACGGGCACCCATCAAAATTTAGTATGCATTTTGGGATTTTCCCTGATAAACTAGCATACGTCTGTCCCACCATAAGTACCAAGTTGTACTAGCGATCACTCGACGTGCCCACTATAGATAGCTCATGTTCTGGCATAAGAAGAAGGAACACAAGGACTACGTCTCCCGCACGGTCGATAGCACAAGGTTTTTTAATGGCCTCGTGCAATACCAGCCTTTCCCAAACCTCTTTCACCGACATATAAATAACATATGTTTTGTATCTTCCAGCCGGTTCGAACATGATTGGCAGATGGCCGAAACTTTCTTATGCCTATTTGCAAGTGTAACACGACACGAAAGGGTTCCGTGTAAAGTACACGAAATAAAAATCTTCACCTTAGCTGGACAAGATAATTTTCAAATCTTACTCCAAATAGAATTGGGAATTTGTTCTACCCATGCCATTTGTATGTTGCAATTTCCTCCCATATTGTTTGTTCCATTCCTCCAAATAAGTCGAACGAACTGTGAAACATCCATCCTTTAGAAAACTCCAAGCAATGAAATCCGACATGTTATGCATAGTGAGGGTGATCACGAGCACCCTTTGAGCATCAATTGGCCACAATGTTTGTCTTACTAAATCTTCATCCCATAAATTGGTGACTGGATCTATAAGATAATGACTTTTGAATTATATGTAGTCACTTGAAATGACACATGAGATCTAGGAATGTTAGATATCTATTGGATATGATTTCCACTTGTAAGACATCATATTATCTCATTTCTTGCACCTGCATTTCCGGTATCCTTATGTGATGGGGTGGGATAAGAAGGGATTTCTTCCCTATGACAATTAGATACGCTTAACCAATTTTCTCAATTAGCCACACATGTACTACATATGAAGGTTTTTCCTTCGAATAAAGGAGCTCTATGTATCCGTACGTAGCTATTGTTTGAATCTTAGAGAAACCTTATATGAAGAGTACTGCTCTATAGAATTCTATTTTTTATCGATAAGTTTTAATAGTTTCAAGACAAATATTTATGCTGTTAACATGCATGATGCGCAGTTCTATGGTTTATTAGCAATAACATAAATATCATGTATCAAGCAGCTGGAGTGCTAAGCTATTTTAGCAATGAACAATAATATGATGTTCCAGAGACGAATATAGATTATTTATGCTTATTTGTTTTGATATTATTTCAGTTCATCTTTGGGGGTGTAGCTATTAAATCATAATGAAAGGATCAGTAGTATTACTATTGATTTGTGTCTGAACTAAATATTTGGGGTCTTATTTCCGACCACGACTTGACCTTTCCAATCGACTAAGCTTCCTCTCTTTTACCATCTAAATCTATTATGTTGTGGCCTCTTCATGCCATCTCCCTCTCGATGTATATCTCTATTTCTTACGAGTGTGATGTCTCGCCAATGGGCTATGGTTGGAAACCTAAGCCATGTTTGTTATGGCACAAGTACCTTTGTAGCTTCACTTAGACTCGAGGCGAGAACATCTAGTAGCGGTGCACTACTACATACACATCACAAATTATATCCATTGTTATGATGGCTTATAGGATATGTTATAACTTAAATACTGTCAGAAATATGATCTACAATTGTCACTTTTTTATTGCTAACTACTCTTGTGTTATGTGTGGCATGTGGGCACTTGTGACGAGGAATAATTTATTTTCTTATTGTCCATTTGCTAGGATTTGTTGGACATATCTCTGTCCAACCAGGACCCCTAATTATTCGAGCATTCAGGAGGAAGACAATGCTAGGGGAGCGGGAAGCAGGTGGAGTGATACGTCTCCAATGTATCTATAATTTTTTACTTTTCCATGTTACTATAGTATCAATTTTGGATGTTTTATATGCAATTATAAGCAATTACATATCATTTTTTGGGACTAATCTATTAACTTAGTGCCAAGTGCCAATTGCTATTTTTTTGTCTGATTTTGGTTTTCCAGAATATCGGTACCAAATGAAGTCCAATTGCCATGAAAGTTTTTGGAGATATTTTTCTGGACATAAGGTACCCTGGAAGCTTCGGGAGAGGGCCCGAAGATGAAGGAGGGGCCAATGAGCCTCCAGGGCGCGACCAGGGGGTTGGCATGCCCTGGTGTCTCATGGGGCCGACGTTCAACCGTTTGACCTAATTCCGCCTCTATAAATTCTCTAAAATAGGGAAACCAAAATAGAGACAATCGAAATACTTTTTCTCCGCCGCAAGTTCCTATTCTCGAAAGATACCATCTGGGGCCTTTTATGGCACTCTGCCGGAAGGGGAGTCCACCATGGAGGGGTTCTACATCAACCTTGCTGCCCCTCCGACGATGTGTGAATAGTTTACCACACACCTACGGCTCCATAGCTAGTAGCTAGATGGCTTCTTCTCTCTCTTTGATCGTCAATACAATGTTCTCCTTGATGTTCTTGGAGATCTATTCGATGTAATACTTTTTGCGGTGTGTTTATTGGGATCCGATGAATTATGAATTTATGATCAGATTATCTATGAATAATATTTCAGTCTTCTCTGAACTCTTTTATGCATGATTGTTATAGTTTTGTATTTCTCTCCGATCTTTTGATTTGGTTTGCCCAACTAGATTGATTTTTCTTTCAATGGGAGTGCTGCTTTGTGATGGGTTCGATCTTGCGGTCCTCAATCCCAGTGACAGAAAGGGACACGCCAGGTATTTGTATTGTTGCCATTAAGGGTAAAACAATGGGATTTATCCATATTAATTAATTTTACTTTGTCTACATCATGTCATCTTACTTAAGGTATTACTATGTTTTTTATAAACTTAATACTCTAGATGCATGCTGGCTAGCGGTTGATGTGTGGAGTAACAGTAGTAGATACAGGCAGGAGTCTGCCTACTTGTCTTGGATGTGATGCCTATATATACATGATCATTGCCTTGGATATTGTCATGATTATTCGCTTTTATATCAATTGCCTAATAGTAATTTTTTTACTCGTCGTATGCTATCTTCATGAGAGAAGCCTCTAGTGAAAACTATGGCCCCGGGTCTATTTAAATCATATATTAAAATCCAAAACTATATTGTTGCACTTTTATTTACTTTTTTTACTTTGCTTTTTTTATTTATCTATCTATCACTACGAGATTCGATCTTTGAAATTAACCGCCTAGGGATTGACAACCCCTTGTTCGCGTTGGGTGGAAGTATTTGTTATTTTGTGTGTAGGTACTGCTAACGAGTTGTTGCGTGGTTCACCTACTGGATTGATAACCTTGATTGTTAACTGAGGGAAATATTTATCTCTACTATACTGTATCATCCTGCCCTCTTCGAGAAAATCACAACGCAACTCACATGTAGCAACAAGAATTTATGGCACCATTGCCGGGGAGACATCACCAACATCTATCAAGTACCTACGCATAAACTTTTATCTCCTTACAGTTACCTCTCGTTTTCATCTCCCCCACTTCTAAAATATTAAAACAAAAAACCAAAAATATTTTATGTTTGCGTTTTTGCTTGTTTGGTTGCTTTTTGCCTTCATGTCAACACTCAAAAGAACGAAAAAGAAATAAGAAATATAAAGATGGGTCCTCATCCTCTTGCTAATATTTTTAAAATATCCAATTATGACGAAGCAATTGCTAGTGAGTTGAGTGCACTAGATTATCTTTATGAAGTTTTGCTTGAAATTCGTGAATATGAAAATTGTGATGAAGTGTTAGAAAGAAAAAATTATGAAATGATTCATGATATTTCCTTGAATAGAAAGCATGATTGCAATGATGTTAATATAAATTCTGTTAATTTCAATTGCGCTAATGATGTGCAAAGCTACAAGCTTGGGGATGATAATTTTGTTACGTCCACTACTTATTGCAATGATCATGATTGGGGTGATAATGCTTCTTATGATCATGAAACTTCATTTAAGCCTCGTGATGAATATGATAGCGATAATATTGAAACTGGGTTTGGAAGAGTGTAAAATTTAGGTAAAAATAATCCCATATATTTGGGGAGTGTTCAATATTATGAATTTTTTATGGAAGTGGGTTTGGACTGGTCATGACTTTAGTTGATGTTAATCCCACTATCTTGCAAGATTATAAGATTATAGTACTTTTATGCATGTGGATCATGAAGAGAATATTTTATGTGATAGATATATCGTTTAATCTGATTATGATCCTACATGTAATATTATGAGAGAGGAAAAAATGGTTGTAGAAATTTTGATTTCACTAAAATACCTCTCGTTATGTTGATATTGCTATTATTTATATCTTCTTCCTTGCATATGCTAGTTTTTCCTTGCCTTGATAATTTGTTTTGCTTATAAAGTGCATATGCATAGGAAGTATGTTAGACTTAAATGTTTTTGTGATATCCTATATGATGCTCTCTTTGTGTTTCAATTACCATCTTTCATGTGAGCATCATAAAAATCTCAGGCCTATCTTAATGGCTATGAAGAAAGAGCTTGTTGAGAGACAACCCAATAGTTATCTTATTTTCTCTTGCAATTTTTCTGTTTTTGGTGTGTACACAATTATGCTACTGTTATGGTTGTGTTTTAGTTAGTTTTTGTGCCAAGTAAAGCCTCTGGGATGATTTGGTTGATAGTTGATCTGATTTTGTGCAAAAATATCACTACTAGGAAAAAGGCTACTAGTAGCGCGGGTAAATTGGCTACTAGTAACTCGGGTACCCGCGCTACTAGTATCGCGCTACAGCTAAAAGTTAGTAGTAGCGTGGGGTAAACCCACGCTATTACTAGCATTTTACTAGTAGCGTGTATGACACCCGCGCTACTACTATTTCGCACCCACGCTACTACTAACGAAATAGTAGTAGCGCGTCTATAGTGCCACATGCTACTAGTATCCTAAGTACTAGTACCGCTCTATTCCCCCCCCCATGCTACTACTAACTAATTAGGAATTAAAATATAAAAGCCATCAATTCCATTTTATGCATACAATTCTAACAACTAAAACAAGCCCAGATTTGTAATAAACCAGCAGCATTACACATCATTACAAATCCAAGATTATAGTAAACCAGGAGCATTAGAGCATATCCATACATCTACACTTATTACCTAGTCACTTATTCCCAGCTAGTGCAAACACAATTGAAAGCAAACAAAAATGCATAAAAACACCAAACAGTGGCATTCTATCCCTCCAAATGATTTGCTCCCTCTCCATCCTTGCAATCATCTTATTCTCCGTTATGTGCTTCTCCCATTTATGAATCCAAGATTTCTGTAAAGAGCAAAGAAAAAATAAAATTAAGTTTCAGCAAACATATATTTCCTTGCATGTTATGTTGTACAGTAGCTACGGGAATAAATATACGAAAACAAAAAAGTGAGTGATTTCTAATAAAAAGAGATTGCCTATGTAATAGCTACAAACAAATGAACCTGCTGCACCAACTCATATCATGTCTTACATTGATATTCTACGTGTGTTACACATATACACCATCAACTATTTGTCAATGACTAATTGGGTTCTTTAAACTTCTATGGGAAAGAAAGATGCCATGGCCTTGCTCGCTGCTAACCTGAATGGATGAGGGGCATGCTTTCGAGTCTGGAGTACTTTGGAATGAATTTGAGAGTGTCACTTATAGTACTGGATGCCACCCTTTATTTTCAGTAATGTAACTTCAGTAAGGGATAATCTCACTAACCTATGTAACTTCCTTTGACTGGCGATTATAAGGGTTGTCATCAGTCGTAAACTTTTCCATCTAAGATGGGCTTAAGTCATAGAGGAATTGAGGAACGTTCTTGTAATTATCCATTACTGCAAGAAGGTTAAAAATAAAGCTTTAAAGCCACACGTAAAATAATTGGCATGGAAAGCATTAGGGATATGGTACTGTTGCTTATTAGATCACCATAAAAAGCTAGAAACTGCTACAATTTGTAAGCATGCATATGTGTTTCATATGAGGGCATTTTACATCAAGAGTTTGATGAGACAAGACCACCTAGGAAGAAAAAACATGGAGATAACATGTCTGGCACTTATGCATAGTCAACTTGCAAATGACTACCATTTATCCCCTGCGGGTTTCCTTCAAAAAAACTTCTACAGCTTCTTAACAACCACCAGGCAGTAAAATTGCCCTATGCATACATATTTTCCTACCATTTGGTAGAAAATATGAAGATGATATATTGTGCATGTCCGGTGAGGCGAGGAGCCAGACATGCTACAAACTATGCATCCACAAACTACATTAATCTACATGCGTAAAATTAGGAAGAGAGTTAAGGAAAGCAGGTTGTTACGCACCTGTCAACAGTGTTATTGTTGTGGTCGATCGCAGTCTCTCTCACTCTCTCTCTCTCTCTCTCTCTCTCTCTCTCTCTCTCTCTCCTGTGAATTTCATCGAGTAACTCAAGAAAATATGCTATTCTGCTGCAGCTTACCCAAATATGCTCGCAACTCGACAACATCTACAGTAGCTCCCAGGCATCAACCTGCCAAAGGCAACGACGACCACAGTTGAACCACTCATGAATAAATTCAATAGTACTACCCTTTTACATTACAATAAACATTGATTTTGGTTCATCACAAGACAAGATAGTGTGTGTTCATAAACGTTGATTTTGAACCTTTGTTTATTGAACCTGGGTTACCTGCTGCCAAAGCTTCATTGAAGAATGTTACACTAGAGAACTGAAGCACAACGCGGCTCATTTAAGTTCAGTTAGCAGATGGCCTGGATGGGATAAGTGAAGACTGATGGCTACGTCGCTACTGCCGGAGTTGATGCCATCATACTGAAAATACAGAATGATGGTCATAATGCAAATGCAGAAACAGAATGCATGAACGTGGGTTACTTGCTGTCAAGAGAGACTATAGCCAAAGCTTCACTGAAGAAAGGTGGTACTCTGAAGAACGGAAGCACATCACGGCTGAGCTAAGTTCAGTTAATGGATTGCCTAGATTGGATAAGTGCAGACCCGATGGTAGCATTGCAAAAACAGAGGAGGGGCTACTCTGTTTCGGGCGACAACAATGCCTTTTATTTTAATATTTTTCAGGTACGTGACAGGAGTGTTTCGGGCAACAACAACAATGCATGTTTTGCTACTGCTAAGCATCTGTCTATAAGGTATTTCCTAGTAGTATAGAAACTTTTGCACTCAGTCGAGAAAAATCTGAAAATCACTGGAGGCTGCTAATTTTCTGAAATGTTTACACATGATTGAGATAGAAATTTGCCACGTTATCCTAATTTTTTAGAATTTGTAGAGTTGCATAAGTTTGGTCATTGTTCAAATCATTAGAGACTGTTATGTTTTTGACATATTCTGTTTTCGTTGCGTTGTGTCAGTGTACTAAAGTAGGGGTACCTTAGTATCCCGAACTTGTGCACGGGCAGTTGCAGCGTCCCGCGGTAGGGCTTGCCGCGCGACCACCAAGGTCCACTGTGGTTCCTTTGGAGCCATTCAAGAACAAAGTATTCAAGTTAAAGAAACAAGGCCCCGGCAAGAGGAGCTTGCCGGGAAGGCCGCTCAAGGCTCGAAATCATTTCTTCGGCGCAAGACCCTGGCATGAGGAGCTTGCCGGGGAGGCCGAACAAGACATTCCAAGAGAACTTGCCGCGACGCACCACACGTCCCGGCAAGGCCTGGCGAACGACAAGCTCCCGGGCGCGACAAGATGGCGGCCGCGGCAAGGCGCTTGCCGCGGCAAACTTCCACTAGGTACCTGCGCTCCAGCTCATCCGCCCACGCGTCGCCCTGGGACCCTTCCAGGCGCACGTGGCGGAAGGCTGTGCAGCCTGGGGTACACGGTGGCAAGCTCTGATGACAAGGCCACCGTCGTGGCGGACGGTGGCGCCCTGACGGACGCTTTTTGCACTGTTTGGGGCGACGGCGACGGGCATTTAATGCCCTTGTCCCCTGCCGTCAGAGTTAGGTATAGAGCACTATGCAAACACTGTTCCAACTACCACCATTTTTACATTTTTACCCTCAACTGCGTTGCCACCTGTCGGTGACCCCTTTGACCTATAAAAGGAGGCCCGTGTGCAACGTAGAGGGGGTTCGGATCATCGATCACTCTCACGCTCGGTCTTGCCAGCGGTTAGAGCACACTGTAGCTCTCCTCGCTCCCGAGCAAGAACTCAATACAAACCAAGGCAGGTGTAGGGTTTTATGCATCCGTGCGGCCCGAACCTGGGTAAACTGCTCGCGTGCTTGCCTCGATCCGCTCTTTGTGCATCCTCCGCCCCCTTGCCGTACCGAAAAGGGGCTCCGGTCCCATAGATGTTCGTGGGCGATCAGTTTCCCTCGACATCTTTGGCGCGCCAGGTAGGGGGTGCGTCGAGGTTGTGTGAACCTGATCCGGCGTTCACGCGAGCGAAATCTCCATCAACTTCATCGACTTCATCGACATGCCGCCGAAGAAGAAGGCTTCGGAGGCAGCAGGCCCGTCCGCATCGATCCCACCACCGCCGGAGCCAACGGCTGGTGGGGTAGACGCCGGCGGAAGGGCGGACGTCGGCGAGGAAACTCACGGCACCGCCAAATCCAAGGACAAGACAGATGACCGAGCGCACTCCAAGGCCTCGGCGACCGTACATGCACCGCGCCCGTCTCAGGAGGCGCGGGACCGGCAACGACGTGGTACTCAAGGTACCATACGCTTGCTGGGCCAAGGTCAAGCTGGCGGTTCGCGGGACGCTCAAGGCCAACATGCTGGCACGAGCAAGGCGCGGTCGCCGGGAAGAGACGCTGCTCCTTCCAACGCAGTTAGAAGTCCGAGCATATCTCGCTCCTCGCACTGCTCGCAACCGCTCCCCGCCACTCCAGCAGAAGCTCTAGCTCAAGCTCAACTGCTCCTCGATTTCCCTCCAGCGGCAGACAAGGCCGACGACTGGAGGGCCACCATCCAGAGCCTCATCGTCTTCGCCAATGGTGACACTCCGCAGCAGCCGACCACGTCGCGGCCGCGGCAAGTTAGCCAGGCGCGGGCTGACAGCGACAAAACTGCCAGGGGTGCAACCACTGTGCACTCCCCGCCCCGAAGGCCGAAATCGCCGACTCGCCGGATCAACATCGACGACGACTCCACTGCCTCGTCGGATCCGCGAGCTTGCCACGATCAGCGCCAAGTCCTTGACGACAGACAACAAGAGGACGCTCGAACCCGCATCGAGCGTTGAAGAGAAGCGCGGCGACAATCCGACCAGCGCGCTGGGCCCGCTGTCGACATGCAAGCGCCAAGGGGACCAGGCGACTTGCCGTACACGGCAGGTTGCCCTGCGTTCACTCGTGAGCTGCGGCAAGTCCAGTGGCCCAGCATGAAGAACTTCAAGCCCGACGTACCCGAGAAGTACGACGGCAAGACTCATCCGTCAGAGTTCCTCAGCATCTACACCATCGCGGTGCAGGCTGCCGGGGGACGAGACGAGAAAATACTCGCAAACTACTTCCCGCTAGTGCTCAAGCCAAACGTCAGATCTTGGCTCATGCACTTGCCGGAGAACTCTATCTCTTCTTGGGCCGACCTGTGCCATCAGTTTGTCGGTGCCTTCACAGGTGGCCACAAGCCCCATGTCCAGGAGAGCGACCTTCATATTCTTGCCCAGAAGGAAGGAGAGTCCCTGCGGAAGTATATCCCAAGGTTCAGCCGCGTGCAGCACAACATCCCAGACGTCCACCCTGCCGCGGTTATTAGCGCGTTCAACCAGAACGTGCGTAACCGTAGGATGAGGGAGGAGATGGCGATGTGCAAGATCCGAGACGTCAGTGAGCTTTATGCCCTGGCCAACAAGTGCACACGCGCTGAGGAGGGGAGGAAACTCCCCGGAGAGGATACTTGAGCGGGGGGAACAAATAGCGAGGATGCCGCCCCGGCAAAGAAGAACCGACGGCGGAACAACAGAAAGAAGAAGAACAAAGAAGTGCTGGTCGTTGAGTAGTCCGGCAAGGAGGCTGGCGCCAAGAAAGCCTAGGCTGGCAGCTCTGGCAAGGAGGCTGCCGCGTGCACCAACTGCCAGACTATGGCAGCCGCCGACAAGCAGGACAGCTCCGACAAGCAGTACTGCAAGATCCACCGCACCAAGGGCCACGACCTCCAGAACTGCAAAAGAGTCGAGTACCTGGTCGAGCAGCAGAAAGCTGAGTACGAGCGGCGCGACAAGGAGAAGGCCCAGGGAGGTGGTGGAGAGCCCGGCAAGAAGCGGCCGTTCAACGGCCGGGGAGGACGCCGCGACAAGGCCAAGCAGCGGCAAGGGGACAGACCTCCCCGCAGCCGCGACAAGGACGGAGATGAGGACGAAGATGAAGACATGGATGACGGAGACAACAGCGAGCAGGAGTTCCAGAAGGCCACGGAGGTTCTGTGCGTTGACGGAGGTGCTTCTCTGCATACTTCCCACCGCCAACTCAAACAATGGGTGCGGGAAGTTAATGCATCAGAGCCACCCATCGAGTCGCGCAAACTTCTAAAGTGGTCCAGCACGCCCATCATCTTTGACATTGAGGACCACCCTGATCGCACAACTGCGGTCGGGTGCTTGCCGATGTTGGTTTCACCAACTATCCACAACCTCAAGGTCACCAAGATGCTGGTTGACGGCGGGGCCGGCCTGAACCTGATCTCCTACGCTGTGGTACGGACACTCCAGATCCCCGACAGCGAGCTCGAAGAAACCGCCACGTTCCAAGGAATCAACCCGGGAAGGAGCAAGCCGAAGGGGAAGATCACGCTGCCAGTGACATTTGGCGGAGAGCTGAACTTCAGGACTGAGAGGATAACCTTCGACGTTGCCGATATTCCTTTTCCCTACAATGGAATACTCGGCCGTCCGGCTCTAGCCAAGTTCATGACAGCGTCCCACTACGCCTACAACATGCTCAAGATGCCAGGCCCGATAAGCGTCATCTCTGTCCCCGGCGACAAGAAGGACGCCCTTGTCTATGCCGACAAGATTTACCGGGATGCAGTAGCCGCAACAGATAGCAAAATACTTGCCGCTGAAGCTCCCGGGGGGAAGAACAAGACCAAGTCCGGCAAGAGCTCTGGGGCCCACTCCGGCAAACGCACCTCTTCGGAGTGCTGCGCTGCCGCCGAGGACGACCCATCGAGCTCCATCGGCAAGTGCAAGAAGGTAATGGCAGCTCCACCAGAGACGAAGAAGGTGTCCGCCAAGGAGGACGGCACTGGTGGTACTTTCACCATCTGTGCCACGCTTGATCCTAAATAGGAAAGCGCGCTCGTTGCTTTCCCGCGGGCGAATGTCGACGTGTTTGCATGGCAACCGTCTGACATCCCCGGTGTTCCCAGGAAAGTAATTGAGCACAGGCTTGTCGTTCGTCCTCACGCGCGGCCCGTCAAGCAGAAGGTTAGAAAACAAGCGGTGGAGCGCCAAGAGTTTATCGCAGAAGAGATCAAGAAGCTGGAAGCGGCAGGCCTTGTCAGAGGTGTACTCCATCCTACGTGGTTGGCCAACTCTGTTGTCGTGCGGAAAGCGAACGGGAAGTGGAGGCTTTGTATTGACTTCACTGATGTGAATAAAGCTTGTCCCAAAGATCCATTTCCCTTGCTGCGCATTGACCGGATCGTTGACTCCACGGCCGGATGTGAGTTGCTTTCGTTTCTTGATGCATACTCCAGATACCACCAGATATTTATGGCTGAAGAGGATGAGGAGAAAACTGCATTCATTACTCCATGTGGCTCTTACTGCTTCATACGCATGCCCTTTGGATTGAAGAATGCTGGTTCAACTTTTGCAAGAGTAGTCCACACTGCTTTTGAGCCACAGATACACAGAAATGTAGAAGGTTACATGGATGATATAGTGGTCAAGAGCAAGGATAGGGCTACTCTGATTCAAGATCTAGATGAGACCTTTGCGAATTTGCGCAAGATCCAACTCAAGCTCAACCCCGAGAAGTGCGTGTTTGGAGTCCCCTCCGGCAAGCTTCTCGTGTTCTTTGTGTCCCAGAGAGGGATTGAAGCCAATCCCGACAAGATCAAAGCCATCGAGCAGATCGAAGCTCCGAAGCGCGTCAAGGATGTACGAAGACTCACCGGCTGCGTGGCTGCTCTCAGCAGGTTTATCTCTAAGTCAGCAGAACGCGCCTTGCCGTTTTTCAAAATTTTGAAAAAGACGGGTCCAATGAAATGGACTCCGGAAGCAGAGGCGGCGCTGCAGGACTTGAAGAGGTACCTGTCCTCCACTCCAATACTTGTCGCACCTAAGCCACAAGAGAAGTTGCTGCTATACTTAGCAGCAACCAATCAAGTGGTTAGTGCTGCGTAAGTAGGGGAAAGGGAGGCAGATGATGAGCCAACAGCCCCGGCAAGCACGTCCAGCGACAAGCAGGGGGCTTCCCCGACAAGCTCTGGTCCCGACAAGGATGGAACTGCGCAGGTGCAAGAGGAAGTGTGGAAGAAGATGGTGCAGCGCCCAATTTATTTTGTCAGTTCCCTCTTGCAGGGGGCTAGGTCAAGGTACTCTGGGGTGCAAAAGATGCTTTTCGGCCTTCTCATGGCCTCGAGAAAGCTGCGCCACTACTTCCAAGCACACGAGATAACAATGGTCACTCGCTTTCTGCTGAAGAGGATACTGCAAAATCCAGAAGTGACAGGCAGGATTGTCGAGTGGGCACTGGAGCTGTCAAGCTTTGGCCTCAAGTTTGAAAGCACTTCAACTATCCAGAGCAGAGCATTGGCAGAGTTCATAGCAGAATGGAAGCCAACGCCAGACGAAGAGATTCCAGAGACGAGCATTCCCATCAAAGAAGCAAGCAAAGAATGGATAATGTACTTTGATGGGGCCTTCTCGCTGCAAGGCGCCAGTGCCGGCGTGCTGCTTGTCGCACCCACCGGAGAGCACCTCAAGTACGTTGTCCAAATGCACTTTCCCAAGGAGCAAGCAACGAACAATACTGCAGAGTATGAAGGTTTGTTTGCCGGCCTCAGAATCGCAGCAGAACTTGGGATCAAGAAGCTGATTGTGCGGGGTGACTCGCAGTTGGTCGTCCGACAAGTGAACAAGAGCTACCAGAGTCCGTTGATGGAAGCCTACGTCGACGAAGTGAGAAAGCTTGAAGAGCACTTTGAAGGCTTGCAGATGGAGGACGTTCCAAGAGCTCAGAACGACATCGCAGATGGCCTATCAAAGTGTGCTGCACTAAAGCTACCTGTGGAACCGGGGATCTTTGTGCTCAAGCTAACTCAACCATCCGTAACACCGTCGATCGGACAAAGTAAGAAGAGAAAGTTGGTTTCTGGTGACTACTTGCCGGCAGAGCTTCCTGAAGCCGCCGCCAACAAGGTCCCCAAGATCAACGACAAGGTTGCTGAGGAACAGTCTGCTCCTGCGGACCCTAGGGTTTGTACAGTTGAAGCAGGCATTCCCGACAAGTTTTGCTCCGGCAAGCTTGCCGGGGAACGTCAAGCTTCGGCTGAGCCTCAAGTTCTTGCCGTGAAAGCTGACGTTCCCGCAGCAGCACAGATGCCTTTAGTCCTTGTCGTCGAGCCGCAAGCTCCGGCATGGGCACAACAGATCGTCCGTTTCCTCGAGACAGGAGAACTTCCCGAAGAGCCAGAAGAAGCTGAAAAAGTAACCCGGCAGTCGAGTATGTACCAGTTTGTCGGTGACGAACTGTACAGAAGGAGACTCAACGGTGTGAAATTAAAGTGTATCCCCCGGGAAGATGGTGATGGCTTCTCGCCCCTCGTTGGTTACCCCAAGTGGAAGGTTTGAGATGCAGTGTAGCGGAAGTTTTCCCTTGGCAAAGATACCAAGGATCGATTTCCCCTGAGACTCCCAGTTTCAACAAGAAGGTGTCAACTGCTAATGGCGCCAGATATTAGCAATCAACGTGGACCTGCACACAGATACAAATAACATTGCTCCCAATGAGTACAGAGAGGTTGTCAATCCCTCCGGCCTTGTCGTTTACAAAGGATTAAACGCAAGTGATAACAGTGATAGGTTTTGCTGCAAATAGTAAATAAAAACGGAAAGTAAATAGCGGATGTGATCAGTGATGGTAATATGGACCGGGGTCCCATGATGTTCACTAGTGATGTCTCTCTCTCCCAAAAGACGATAAAACAGCTATGTGAGGTAAACGAATTACAGCTGGGCAATTGACAGAATTATGTGTGCAAACCAATGCTAACTATGTTGCAAGAAAGGTAGAGGTTCAAAGCATGGGCGGTACGCCAAGGCAAGTACACCGAAATCCATCTGCATCTACTACTAATCATCCACCTTGAGATATCTATCCAGAACATCTCGCTGGTATTAAGTTGCGAGTCCCACCCATAGTGTAAACTCAAAGCAACAGACAACTGCATTAAAAGAACTTTGCGTAAAGTAAACAATCCTTGCACCCGCGGGCACAAGCACCGTTGTTTTCCCCCTTGTGGCAACAGCATATCCCCTAGAATCATGTTTCTGTCACTCAAGCTAGTCATCGAGGGGCATGAACCCACAATCAAGCATAACGTTCCCTCTTGGAGTCACTACCTACTACTCGGCCAAAGCAATAAATAGCAACGGAGAACATGCAAGAATTACTTACGAACATAAATATAAAAGAGGTGAATCAAATATATTACTCAAACACAATCTGAACATAATCTCACAATCCATCGGATCCCAGCAAACTCAACATAGCAACAACATAAGGATTACATATGTGCCTCGATCATGTAGGGCAGCTCACGAGGTCTAATTAGTGAAACACAAGAACGGGAGGAGAACATCACATAGCTACTGGTCATGGACCCATGGTCCAAGGGAGACTACTCACAACTCATCCGGCAGGCGTCCATGGTGGTGGAGAGGTTCCCGGTGGTGATCCTCCCCTCCGGCAGGGTGCCGGGAAGAGTTCTCCTGGTGCTCCCGATCTTGGAAGCGCGGCGGCGGCGGAACAGAGATGAGATCGCGAAAAAGGGTTCCCGTCTCGAGGGTTTCGGGACACGATATAAATATATGCCAAAGGGGGGCATCAGCGGAGGCCTGGGGGGCCCAGGCGCCCCCCCCCGGCGCGGCCAGGAGGGGGGCCGCGCCACCAGGGCGCCTGGAGCCCTGGTGGCCCCCCTCCGGCTCTACTTCGGGTGTCGGGAAGCTTCTGGAACGCTGATTTTTTATATAATTTTTCCGGGATTTTTCTGGCAGTTCTCGTAATGGGAAAACCTGAAATACAAAAACAGCAGAAAACAGAAACTGGCACTGGGGTGCACTGAGTTAATAGGTTAGTCCAAATATGATCAGAAGTGTATGGAAGTGTATAAATATCATAGCAATATCACCCAAAAGAGGCATGGAGCAAGCAGAAATTATAGATACGTTTTGTACGTATCAACATCCCCAAGCTTAATTCCTGCTCGTCCTTGAGTAGGTAAATGATAACAAGAATAATTTCTGTGTTGACATGCTATTAACCATATAGGACTTTTCATAGTCATATGACAAAGGCTTACTGAGACAATGAATCTGTAGTAATTAAGTTGCCTCATGAGAATATCACAAAGAACTGAAAGTTTTACAACATGATACTGAAACATCAAATAGATTTGTAATGAGCATGGTGTGCAAATATGATAAAGTGATATCTCGCTTGCCCTCTTTAGTGAAGCAAAACATAAATGCAGGGGCACCTCCAAGGTTTAAGTGATGACTAGATACAATGATTTCATAATAAAAGATATCACAGTCATGCAAAAAACAATGCTACTTTGGGACAATGCACATTACACTCAGAATGACAATCATGCTCTCAGTAGTTGGTGCTTTAAAAGAAGGTGGAGACTCTCGAACCGTGGCTTTTGTTGGCAAGGTTGAAAACCCGTAGTTGGAAACAAAGACAAAGCATGTACCAGAGCTCTTGGTTTTAAAAACAGAAGTAATAATTATTTTTGGATATGCATGTTTCGTCAACGAATGCTAGCAGACAACTCAATCACTTCTTGAGATGGACAAGTTTCGAGGAACAGCTCCCGAATGAGGACGATCACATCCTCTTAATCTCCTTTGTTTATCACTGCCAAAGTTTTCTGATTTCTCATGAACAAAGCGTGAAGGAGGGTTTGTTTGTTATATTATTTTTGAGCCGGCCGCACTCAATGCCAATTCCTTCTCGTATTATGGGTTTGCACATTAGACATGCAATCCCGAGGTGAAGCTTGTCCAACTTAAAAAGATCATGAATTAACTACTACTTCCTCATGAACTTAAAACAGAGGCACAAAACAGAAATGCATTTTTTTGAATAATTTCGAGATGGTACATGAAAGTCTTCGTTAGGAATGGCAGGTAAATACCATGTATAGGAAGGTATGGTGGACTCTTATGGCGTAACTGGTTTAAAGGATTTTGGATGCACAAGCAGTCAGTCCGCTAAGTAAAGGTGGAGGTTAGCAAAAGACTGGGAGCGACCAACTAAGAGAGCAATGACGGTCATAATCATGCAAAGCGACAAAGCAACATTGAATCAGGCATGGAAGTTATATCGCTACTCAGAAATAAAAGATCATCAAGGCTTGACAGACTTTCTTTACAGTCTTAAATATGCGTGAGCATACGCCAAGTCAACCAAAATAAATTCTCGAAGGAAGATATTACTAAACCATACCACATCATAGGCAAACAAATCACGTTGGTACTCCAATAACACATTGGGAACCCCCCAGCTATTTGAGACTAACCATAAGAAAACATGAACTACTAAGCACCATTATGCACGTAGCATCTTTATCATAGACATATCAACCAATGCAACAGAAGTAAACTCTCTTAATAAGATAAGCATGATAACTAAAGAGAGTTCAAGAAACCAGCTAAACAAAAGCTCTTTAAAAAGATAAGCATGAAAACTAAGAGCTGAGCATGATAGTAGCTATTGAAAGACAAAGAACACACACAACAAAGATAGACATGAAAATTCTATGTTATGTTCTAGGTAGAAGTGGAGCGTGTTTCTCTCCCACACAAAGAAAGCTGAGTTCCGACTCGTTATGAAAAGCTAAAGAAAACTAAAAAGGAAACTAAGAGCAAGAGGCTCCAAGCATAGCACATAACACATGAAGTGATAAAAATATAGTGGAACGAAAGACGAACTGATAATGTTGATGGAGAAGGGGATGCACGGGGGCATCCCCAAGCTTAGATGCTTGAGTCTCCTTGAATATTTCTTGGGGGTGCATGGGGGCATCCCCAAGCTTGAGCGTTTGACACTCCTGAATCTTTTTATCATCTTCCCTCGCACACTTGAAAACTCCCTTCATACATAACTCATCATAATCTGATTAGCGAGGTTAGTACCTGTCAGGGATATGGTTAATAGGTATAAACCGGATATTGTAAACCGGTTTAACTATATCGTACTTGATTTATTATTAGTAGAGATTACGGCCCATGAGATTTTAAGGCCCATGTATAGAAATACGGTTTGTGAGCCGCCAAAGAGATGTAACTTGAGAAATAAGAAAGGAAGAGCAGAGACCGAGGCGGACACGATTATGAGCCGGCCTCGGGATTCTGTAAACCGGACCAGGCGTCACCTCTATATAAAGGGACGACCCGGCACCGGTTCAAGGACAAGCAACAATCAATCCGTCGAGACGCAGGCAAGCGATTCCGCTCCCTGTAATCCGACGCCCAAGTAATACCAAACCAACTAGACGTAGGCTTTTACCTTCTCGAAGGGGCCGAACTAGTATAAAACCCTTTGTGTCCTTTGTGCGCCATGAACCCTTTCAAGCTAACCCGTGCGATGGTTCCATCATCAAGTCCGTTAAACCAGACATCTGCCGTGTTAATTCCACGACAGTTGGCGCCCACCGTGGGGTCTGCGCACGATGGTTTCGAGTTCTTGGAAGGCGGCCTAAAGGGGTTAAAGGGCTACGCAGTCGGCCGGATGATCAAGAGTCGTCGCGGCCGGATCTACATCGACGACGCAGGTTGGGGACCGGAAGCCGATTCGATTGAATACGGGTACCGGGTCCCCTTCGGCAGCATCCAAGTCTTCATCGGCAAAATCGGTGGACTGGGACCTGAGCCGGACACCTTCCCCAACATCGTCGAGCCAGCACAGCGTGCGGGATCGACCCAGATTCAACCTGCCGTGAAGCGTGTGTTCGTTGGAGCGATTCACGGAGGACAAGCTGAGGACGGGTTGGAATCTGATGGTGCAACTGTCGTCTATTCAGATGACGAATCTTCGTCCGGGGAAACTGAGTCTCTGTATCAGTTGCGGGACGGCCGGTCTGAGGGCGAGTCCGACGGAAACAGTATTCCGGGCCCCTCCGACCCGCCAAACCGGGTGGCGGTTTTTATGGCCGGTTCACAACCCCCGACGAACGGAACAACAGCGGAGGCTGGCGCAGGGGGAAGCGGTTCAAATCCCTCCGTTACTGCGGTTCTATCCACCTTGATGGAGGAGTTCGCGGCTAAGGCAGTAGAGGTCGTAGCTCCAGCAGACAAGGCGCAACATGATGCAGTGCTTCTTCAGTTGAAGGCCCGGATCGATCAGTTAAAGGAGGATTTAAAGGCAGAAGGAGAGATGCTGGCGATAAGACAAGCAGAGTTGGATGAACAAGCTTTTCACTTAAGGATGGAACAGGCTTCCATGGAAGGGGTAAAAGGACGAAAATATCGATCCCGCCTGCCGCCGGGTTACGAATCTGCGAATTTGTTCAGAACACCGGGGGCGGGGGCCAGTAACAATCCGATCTTAACCCGGAGAAGCCCACCGGCTCGAGGGGAACCGGTTCAGCAACCCGCCGCAGAGCGAGAGCGACGGATTACATCGGTGCCTTATATTCCGGTCCCCCCGGGGCACTATTCAAACCCTGTGGATAATATCGCTGCAGCGGCAGCACGGTTGGCCGCTTTACCTGTGGAAGAAACATCCCCTGTAGCGATAGAGGCGCGCAGGGCCCAGAGGTTACTCAACACGGCGTTAATACAACAGCAAGCGTACTCTCACAGCAGGGAAAGGTTGCATTCAACACCACGTCCCAACCGAAGTTACTCTAGACATTGGGAGGAGCCCGAAGTATCTAGCAGCGAACGGAGGAGACATCAGCACAGGCAGAATAATCCGGCAAGGGCAGAGATGCCATCCCCGGATCGAAACCGGCCTAGATCGGAGGCCAGGGAGGAGATCCGCCAGTCGACGCCGGTTTACACCGGCGCTACGGGGACAGGAGCGACAGCGAGCGGTTTTGGGATACAGTGTCTTGTCCCGGCCCTACGGAGTGTTAAGCTGCCCAAGGATTTCAAAGGACCTCGCAAGGTGCCCAATTACACAGCCGATTTACCGCCCGAGGCTTGGGTGGAAAGCTACGAGATGGCTATGGAGATGCTAGACGTGGATGAATCGGCTTGTGCCAAATATTTCACTATGATGCTTGAAGGAACGGCCCAGACTTGGCTAAAGGGACTTCCTCCGAATTCCGTCGGATCATGGGGGGAGCTGCGTAGTCAGTTCATCAAAAATTTCAAGGATACATGCAAGCAACCTATGTCGGTGATAGATTTAGCAGCATGCGTGCAGGGAGAACAGGAGTCTACAGCAGCTTGGGTACGCAGAGTGGCAGAGATCTTGCACTCCTCAAACGGTATTAATCCGAGCACCGCAATTGTAACTTTGGAAAACAATTGCCGGTTTGAATCTTTGAAATTGAAACTCGGACGGCTCAAACGAGAGTGCAATGACATGGGGACTTTAATGAGTGCCTTGGTGAAGTACGGAGACTCAGATAATACCAAGTATCCGGAGCCAGATGGAGATAAAGCGGGAAAGGCCAGCAAGACTGGTAAACCGGCTTCAGCCAGTCCGATCACTTCAGGTGTGTTGGGCAAACGGAAACCGGAAAGCAGTTCTGATTTTGTGGCTAATACCCAGGTTCAAGGCGGTTTTCAGGGAAATCAGTGGGGTCCCGCTCGCCAAGCCGGCGGAGGAAATCCGGGTTGGGAGCAGGATTTGGATCAACCCTGCATAAAGCATAGCGGGAATAAGGGGCCTGCACGGCACACTGCGAGAGAATGTCTGAACCCCACGATAGCAGGGAACGGCCGTTTTAATCCTCATAGCCGGCCCCCGAATGCCGGTTTAGGGCCCGGGTTTTATGGCCCGGGTTACCAGGGGAACAATTTCGGTTCAGGATATAGGGGCAACAGCGGTTATCAAGGGAACAACGGCGGGTATCAATCCCGGCCAGGCGGCCCAGGCGGTCAAGGAAACTATAATGGTCAAGGAAGCCAATCACATTATCAAGGTGGTTATCAGAATCTGGGAAATCAGCCGTATCATCAAGGTGGTTACAACAATCAGAATAATCAGCAGCAGGGCCAAGGGGGTCACAATAACCAAGGAAATCAGCAGCAGCAGCGCCCGCAGCAACAACAGCAATCCGGGTACCAGAGTAATCCAAAGGAGTTGAGCAGTGGCCAATATCATGTTTTCACCACAAGTCTATGCAAAAGAGACCAGAAGGTTTTAAAGCGGACTGTTAATGCGGTAGAACCGGCGACACCGCAGTTTCTACGATGGTCAGAGCAACCCATTGTTTGGAGCAGGGAGGACCACCCGTTACGGGTAGATAATCCGGGACATTTAGCCTTGGTAGTGGCACCTCAGGTGGGAGGATACCGGTTCACTAAAGTCCTCATGGATGGAGGTAGCAGTATCAATATATTGTATTACGAGACTTTCCGTCGTATGGGTCTGACAGATAAACAATTAAGGACGTCAAACACAGTGTTTCACGGGGTGGTTCCAGGTAAGTCAGCTTATCCGGTTGGTAAGATTGACTTAGAAGTTACCTTTGGAGATGAGCATGACTCTAGATCGGAGATGATCACCTTTGAAGTTTTCAAAATCAAAAGTCCATATCATGCTTTGTTTGGGAGGACGGTTTATGCTAAATTTATGGCTAGGCCATGTTATGTTTATCTGCAGCTCAAGATGCCGGGTCATAAAGGCACGATTACGGTGCACGGCAGTCGTAAGATAGCAGTGGAATGTGAAGAAGGTGATGCAGCTTATGCAGAAGCGGTATGTTCCGCGGAAGAGTTAAAATTTTATAAAGATAATGTTGATCCGGCGGACATGACTCCGCTGAAGAAGCCAACCACTGAGCATGATCCGGCTTTGAAGTTCAAATCAGCGGAAGAGACTAAACAGGTCGATTTTGTGCCCGGAGATTCATCCAAGCAGTTCACCATCAGTGCTAACTTGGATCCTAAATAGGAAAGCGCGCTCATCGAGTTCATCCGTGAGAACCGGGATATCTTTGCATGGAAGCCCTCTGACATGCCTGGTATACCGAGGGAACTCGCTGAGCACAAGTTAAATATTGATCCGAAGTTTAAACCGGTAAAGCAGTATCTGCGCCGCTTCAATGAAGAGAGGCGCAAGGCTATAGGAGAAGAAGTGGCTAAGCTTTTGGCGGCAGGGTTCATAGTGGAAGTGTTTCATCCGGAATGGTTGGCCAACCCGGTGCTAGTTCTAAAGAAGAATGGGAAGTGGAGGATGTGCGTGGACTACACAGACCTCAATAAAGCTTGCCCAACTGATCCTTTTGCTCTACCTCGCATTGATCAGATTATTGATGCTACAGCAGGGTGTGAGCGGCTGAGTTTCCTGGATGCGTACTCAGGCTATCACCAGATCAAAATGGCAGTTGAAGACCAAGAGAAGACGGCATTCATAACCCCTTTTGGTGCTTTTTGCTATGTGTCTATGCCTTTTGGGCTCAAGTGTGCGCAGGCGACTTATCAGCGCTGTGTTCAGAATTGCTTGAAAGGGCAGATAGGAAGGAACGTACATGCTTATGTGGATGACATTGTGGTTAAGTCAAAGGAGGAGAGGACAATGATAGAAGATCTCAGAGAAACCTTTAATAATCTTCGGGCTTACAAGATGATGCTCAATCCGGAGAAATGTGCTTTTGGTGTCCCGGCCGGTAAGCTTTTGGGATTCCTGGTCTCAAACCGGGGAATAGAAGCCAATCCGGAGAAGATCAAGGCCATCACATCTTTGAAAAAACCGGCTTGCATTAACGATGTTCAGCGCATAGCTGGACGGATCACGGCTCTGAGCCGGTTCATCAGTCGCTTAGGAGAAAAGGCGATCCCGCTTTATCAAATGTTGAAGAAAACGGACCGGTTCATCTGGAGTGATAAAGCGAATACAGCGTTTGAGAATCTGAAACAGCAACTAGCGAAGCCGCCGGTTTTAGCCGCCCCTATTGACAAGGAGCCTTTGCTACTGTATGTTGCTGCAAACACACGGGCAGTTAGCGTTGCAATTGTGGTTGAGCGCAAGGAAGCAGGGAAAGAACATCCGGTTCAGCGTCCGGTTTACTATGTGAGTGAGGTACTCATCGAGTCCAAGCAAAGATACCCTCATTGGCAGAAATTGGTGTATGGGGTGTTCATGGCGAACCGGAAGTTGAAGCATTATTTCCAAGGGCATCCGATAACTGTGGTCAGCTCGGCTCCGTTGGGAGATATAATCCAGAATAGAGAAGCAACAGGCAGAATAGCCAAGTGGGCCATTGAGCTCAGTCCACATGAATTGAAATATGTACCACATAATGCTATCAAATCTCAGGTACTGGTGGACTTCATCAACGACTGGACAGAATTGCAGACCCCGGAAGAAAAGCCGGATCTCACTTATTGGACGATTCACTTCGACGGTTCGAAACAGTTGGAGGGCTCAGGGGCCGGAGTGGTTTTAACTTCCCCCAGAGGTGATAAATTTTGTTATGTCCTCCGGTTGTTATTTCCTTGTACTAATAATGCAGCGGAATATGAAGCACTACTTCATGGTTTGCGATTGGCAAAGGAGATGAATTTAAGCCGGGTTAAGTGCTTGGGCGATTCAGACCTAGTGGCACAGCAAGTTTCGGGCAAGTGGGATTCAAGGGATCCCCTCATGGCGGCTTATCGGTGAGAGGTTGAAGCGGTGGCAGGTTACTTCAAAGGGTATCAGGTGGAACACATAGACCGGCGGAAGAACGAAGCAGCTGACGCTTTAAGCCGGCTAGGGTCGCAGCGTAAACCGGTACCGCCGAACACCTTTTTGGATGAATTGCACAATCCTTCGGTTCAAGTACCTTCAGAGGACGATTTGGCTGTTCCGGATCCAGAGGCACAGTTGGTTGCGGCAATCCATGTTATTCCGGATTGGACGATACCTTATTTGGTATATTTAAGCCGGGGAGAATTGCCAGAAGACGAAGGTGAAGCACGGCAGATAATCCGGCGTTCCAAGGCTATGACAATTGCCAATGGGGAGCTGTATCATCGTAGCACCTCTGGAGTATTTCAACGGTGTGTTTCAGCTGAGGAAGGTTGTGAGATTCTAAGGGAGATTCATGAAGGGGATTGCGGTCATCATGCCGGATCAAAATCTTTAGTGGCTAAGGCTTTCAGACATGGCTTTTATTGGCTAACCGCACATGCAGATGCAGCAGACCTGGTCCGCAAGTGTGACGCTTGTCAGAAGTTCTCAAGACGTGCCCTTGTTCCGGCACAAGAACTCCGGATGATACCAATCACTTGGCCTTTTGCAACTTGGGGGCTTGACATGGTTGGTCCTTTCAAGAGGTCCCAAGATCAAAAAACTCATCTACTAGTGGCAGTAGACAAGTTTACAAAGTGGGTTGAAGCGGAACCTATAAGCAAGTGTGATGCGGCAACGGCGGTTAAGTTCATCAAAAAAGTAATATTCCGGTTTGGTTTTCCACACAGCATCATCACCGATAACGGTACCAATTTATCTCAGGGTGAGATGGAAGAATTCTGTCAACGAGAGCATATTCGTTTGGATGTATCTTCTGTGGCTCACCCCCAATCCAATGGTCAAGCAGAAAGGGCAAATCAGGAGATTTTGCGTGGAATCAAGCCCCGGCTTATGACACCCCTGCAGAGAACCCCAGGGTGTTGGGTGGAAGAATTACCCTCTGTCCTTTGGAGCATTAATACTACACCAAACCGGTCTACAGGTTATACACCTTTCTTCATGGTTTACGGGGCAGAAGCAGTTCTTCCAAGTGACATACGCCATGATTCCCCAAGTGTGGCGGCCTATGTAGAAGCTATCAACGAAGAGTCAAGACAGGATAGTTTGGATCGGTTGGATGAAGAGCGTGACATAGCTGCAGCACGGTCAGCGATTTATCAGCAAGACCTGCGCAGATATCACAGCCGCCGGATCAGAACCAGGACATTCCTGGAGGGTGACTTGGTACTCCGGCTTATCCAAGATCAAACAGACATGCACAAGCTATCTCCGCCATGGGAAGGGCCCTTTGTGATCAGCAAAAATTTACACAACGGGTCATACTATTTGGTGGACATTCGAGAGCACAAAGATTCACGGACATCAGAAGAGGAGACGAAAAGGCCGTGGAACATTGCTCATCTACGGCCGTATTATACTTGAGCCATAGGCTCCCATGTATCCTATGTATATATTATGAATAATGAATAAACCGGCACCCTCGGTAAACCGGGGGTTCAGCCCTTTTTCCACATACATCAAATTTGCGGCAAATGTCCATATCAGTTTGTTATCAAGGAAACATATTTCAATATTAACTGGTTTTTAGAAACTAATCTTTGCAGGGTATGTGAAGGAGCGGTAAAATTCACAGGAACAAAAGATCACGTCCGGTTCAGGAAGAAGAAAGCCCTGTATAAAGAAAAAGAAAAAAGAGGAACATTAGAGGCCCCTGAGGACAGTGGTTCGTCCACACACCTCTTGAATGGCTATGTTATGAAATTTTGGGTTCCCTGAACAGTGGTATCGCCCACGTTCAAATGATGACCCGGCCCCTGAGGACAGTGGTTCGCCCACACACCCCTTGAATGGCTATGTTATGAATTTTTGGGCTCCCTGAACAGTGGTATCGCCCACGTTCAAATGATGACCCGGCTCCCTGAACAGTTTTTGAGCCTGGCAGCTCTTTGAAAAAGCCTCGATTGCATAGTTTGATTTACAATAATTATGTGTTTCTTGATGATTTCTGTGTTTCATAACCTTTCTAACCAAGGGGAGCAGCTCTAGAAGTTGACCGTATATTTAGTGTTATAAGTCTGGATCATGAACACCAGAGAAAGTTAAACCGGCGTTCATCGTAACCCGGTTCGACTTCATGATGAGCTAACAATTGGCAGCACGAGGTCAGATACAAGTTACAAATTGCTGAACCAAGAAAAGAAAAATTCATGGACAAGTTAAGACTGAAGAGTTTCAAGGGCTTATTAGAATAAATGAAGGCTGATTAAGGTAATTTTAAAAACACCTTGCCGGTTTAAGGTATTTTGGCTAAATGCAATTAAGGTATCACAGTTATTTATCAAAGATATGCTTGTTTATTATATCAAGAGAGCAAGTTAATCCGTCCAGTGGTCAAACCACTAGGACATATTTTTCATCTTTTTTATGGACAGGGCAAGAAATCCGCATCAATCAACAAGTCAACGAAAGAGTACTTTATAAACGACCAAAAGCCGGATCACAGTGCATTAAATTTCAGCTAAAGCCTATTACAAGGCATGAAAGCCAAATAGTTGGAAGCATTGTTTATGGAATAGCAATTGTGATTACAGCAATAACACTTAAGATTCCGTTCCTCCCTGCCGGGATGATTGGCCACCATCTGGTTCCGGAACATCTTCCTCCTCGTGAAGCGGCGGGAAATCTGGTGCACGCCAATCAATCTTGGCCAAGGCACGGAAATACATTTCATCGTTGATCAACTCAGCAGGATCAATATCAGGAGCAAAAGTGTGAGGACGAACCGGCGGAGTTAAATTTGCAACATCGTAAACCGGTCGTTCCACACGCTCGTTTTGCAGATCATATGCTGGGTGGTATCGAGACAAATCAGTTTCCACCGCAATCTTGCTAGAAAGTGGACGCATTTCCTTTGTCAGAGCGTACAGATCTCTCTCACCAAATGCTGAACCGTCTTCCTTGGTGTCAGGAAAACCGGTCAACACTTCTGCCGGATCAATGTCTGGAACCCAAGCTTTAGCCCTTGTCAGAGCCAGAAGAGCACCTCCTCGGGCAGCCGATTTCTTCACCTCTTCAAGACGAGTTGGCAGAATTGACAAGCTGTTCAAAGTAGCCTTGATGGTTGAAGGAGCCGGTTTACCAAAGGAGGTAGCGCTGATAATCCTTTGCGCTCCAGAGTATAGTTGCTCCACCAAAGTATAGCAGGCCTTCAGTTTCTTCCGTACATCATCCCCAAGATGGGAGACACGGCGTCCTACATGCAACAAGAAAAGTTAAACCGATACAAATCATAGATTGCAAAGATAACAAACAAGAATTCAGATTATGTTTACCAAAGATAGCAGAGGTCATCAAATCAATCTGGCATTTTAACCCGGTCAATTCTTCATTAACCGGGTTAAGTGCTCCTTCGGCATCCTGAATACGTTTTTCAAGATCCTTCTTCTGGACTTCAAAAGCAGTCCGTTCTTCATCAAAGAACTTCTTCAAGTCCTCGGCAGTTTTTAAACTGACTTGAAGTTCTTTCTTCGCATTTGAAGCGGCTGCCTCAGTCTCTATAAGCCGGCTTCGAAGCTCACTGTTTTCCACAGCATTCCGGTTCAGCTCAGCCTGTAGACAAAAGTTCAAAGGTAAGATTAGAAATTACAAGTCTCAAGCATACAAGCAAGTTGTATACTTGACACTTGGGGGCTAATGGCAGTTGAAGCAATGCATCAGAGATAATTTTTACAAGTCTCAAGCATACAACCAAGTTGTATACTTGACACTTGGGGGCTAATGGCAGTTGAAGCAAAACATCAGAGACAATTTCTACAAGTATCAACTACATAACCAAGTTATCTACTTGATACTTGGGGGCTAATGTATGGATCAGCAGTTAAAAACTACAAAGTTCCGGATTACCTTCAATGAAGAAGATAAACCGGAACTTGGGGGCTGTTAGAAGATAAAGATGCGTCAAAGCAAAACAAAGTCAGAACAGGAAAACTTACTTCGTATTTCTCTCTCATCATGTTTACTAAGCTGGCTTCAAAATCCCGGCTACTGTGGAGCCGGCTCAAATATCCGGAATAAATGTCTTGAGCACTCATACTCGAAAGACTGGATAAGTCTGTACTCCATTTCCCTTTTTCCTGAGTTACTTTCTCCCCTTTAGCAGTGTGCTTTGCTAAAACGGTGGGTTTGGCTGGCGCAACATAAGCAGCGCCAGTAACCACAACGTCAGGGGAAGTGGGTGCATTGGGAGGTGTAACTTCAGCTTGAGCCGGATCAGGAGACCCCGGGTTAACTTGAGGAGAGCTAACCCGGGCCGGACTTGGTGGATCTTGGGCAGCATCAGTAGCAGGAGTATCAAGAACAGGTTCTTGAACCGGAGTGACAGGAGTATCTTCAGGGGGGATAGCTGTTGACGGCTCAATTATTGGTTCATCAGTAGAAGGATCAGCAACAGGCTTCTTACCCTTAGCTCTTTTGCTGGGTTTCGGTTTGCTGGAAAAACAAGCAAAGATAAGTCAGCATTATAAAGAAAAAGAAGATTATAAACCGGAAGAAGTAAGGAGAATTACCCTGGGACAGTCTTCAAAGGTGGAAGCTGTGTAGCGGTTGATTCGCCAGATGAAGAAAGTGGAGTTTCCTGATAATCAGGATCAGTCGGTTTAAGTGGTTTTCTGATAAGACCGGCCTTGGGGTGAAGAAGAGTTGGAGAGAGCATCACCTCAGCGCGGCGTTTTCGAGCCGGAGTTAACGAAATTCCAGAGGACTCCACTGCCAAGCCGCTATGGCGAGTGGTCCGGCGCAAGGCTTCGTGCTGTTGTTTCTTCAAAGTAAAATTGGGATCCAACTTAGCATAAGGATGAGAAAATTGATACTTTCTAACAGTCCGATGGCTCTTTTGAGGAGGGGGTTCTGAATCGGAAGAAATAAGGGTTACCTCAATCTCCGCCGGGTTATCACCTTCGAGTGGATCCTGTGAAAAGGGCATCATTAGAGATATGAACAAGTATATAAAGATAAAATGTAAACCGGAGTAAGGCGTACCTCGGAGTCCGGATCATCATCCTCAGAAGGAGAACCGGCGTCAACGGCAGCTTTCCTTTTCTTATTTGCAGGAGTTTTTCGGCGAGTTTGCCTTGCAGGTTTTTCCTGAGGTTTCCTCCTCCAGAAAGGGTCGTCAGCCTAAGTTAAAAAAGGGAAGGCAAGTAAAAGACGGTTCAAAAAGGACGGTTTATAAAGTACAAGTTAAAGACACTTACCTCAGGCAGCTTATTTTTCTTGAAGTATGGGGCCAAGCCAACTCTAGTGCAGTCTGTTAGAGCAGGATTGACAATCTTCTTGGCCGATTCAATTACTTCCGATTCAGACAACTTCTCCTTAGAAAACCTCTGAGGGTCATCCGATTTACCGGAGTAATTGCACATCAAATCAGGGCGCCGGCTTAAGGGAAGGATACTCCATGATAACCAGCAGCGAAGGAAATCTGTGCCGATCAGGCCATTCGCCATGAAAGCTCTCAGCTTGGAGAGTTGAGGAGAAAACTGGATCCGTTCAGCAGCGCTTAATCGTTGCGGCAAGGGGTGATTTGCCGGGATACGAGTTTCACGATAACCCGGCAAAGGGTTTTCACCTTCAGGGGATGTGTCTATGCAATAAAACCAAGACTTATTCCAGTCCTTGGGGTGAGTGTGTAAAGAGGCGTGAGGGAAAACTGCATCCCTCCTTTTCTGAATACTGATACCACCAAGCTCTTGGTGAGGCCCGCTGGTGAACTCAGTACGCCGGTTTGCATGGAAGAAATCCCGAAAAAGATCAACCGAAGGCTCTTCTTGCAGATACGCTTCAGAAAAAACTTGGAAATCACAAATATTGGAAACGGAGTTTGGCCCGATGTCCTGTGGATGCAGCTGGAAGGTGGCAAGGACGTCCCGGAAAATTTTTGAACCGGGGGGAGAGAAACCCCTGGAGATGTGATCCAGAAATACAATCACTTCCCCGGACCTAGGAGCGGGAGGACACTCATTACCCGGAGCGCGCCATTTTAATTCGGCCTGAGGACCTAACGTACCAATGCTTGATAGTTTGACTAAATCCTCTTCAGTCACGACAGAACGAACCCAGTCGCACGAAACATACTGCTTAGCCATTTGAGCAAGGTGCTGAAGAAGAGAAAAGTGCAAAGACGGATTATGAAAAAGCAACGATCCGGGATTTGTTCATGATATGCAATGGTTAAAACGGAGAACTATTTGGCAAGATTAAACCGGTAATTATGAAACAGAGTTTTATCATTTCCGGTTTAAATGGCAGTTGAAGAAGAATAGTTTAAAGTTATTGCATCAGGTTACATCATTTCCGGTTTATGACATGATGATCTAAACCGGAGCATACTTAGCAGATCTATTGAAGAGAAAAACAGGTTTTTCATGCATTGTTAAGAAGGAATAGATCTGAGCATAAGGGGATAAAGAAACGAAAATTGGGCGGAAAATCTACAGAGGTCCAGGTCAGAGCAGATAAGTTTACAAGATGTACATAGAAAGGAGACCTAAAACAGGCAACAGCAGAAATAAAAATGGCAAGATCTAAAGTACCTGACGCATCTACAGCAAGATCAGAAAGGTAAAGATATTACGGAGTTGCAGGTTTCAGAGAAAGAGCAGTATGAAGCTCGCGGAGAACTCTAATGGCGGAACGTATAAAGCTACAAGGTCACTATGACGAAGATCTAATCTGATGCTAAGCGAGAGACCTATGGACTAGGGTTTGAAGATTACAAGATTTCTATGAGAAAAAGATCTACGAAGGGACGGAGCTTCATCGGAAGCCCTAATGGCGGAAGAACACAAGCGAAGCAATGGCGGACACATATCTACAGAGAGGTGGATAAACGTACCAGGGACAGCGAGAATCGGCGGCGGAGAGAATCTGGTCAAAACTCAGGTTGATGCAGCGGCCGGTCGAAGGCTGAAGATCCTGCGGTCGTCGGTGGCGTTCTTGAGCTCAAGCAGCAATGGAGGTTTGCGGGTCAGGAAGCGGAAGGAGGAAGAAGACGCGAGAAGGAAGAAGGAGGAGGAGCAGCACTATTTATAGACAGAGAGGCAGATATGAAGCGACAGGTGCGGTAATCAAGGGAGAAAAATCGGATAAAGATCCGTTGAACGCCTCGATTCTCGGGATAACCATTAAAAACAGACTACAGTACAGCTCGCGGCGTTGAATGCGGAGATGATGTCATTGTCAGACTTTAATGATTTTGGAGGATGACGTCAGAGCCGGTTTACAAAAAATGAAGACAGAAGAGAAATTGCAGGAGACGATGGAGACTGATATGAACGAGTTCAAATCATTCTGGGGCCTAATGTCAGGGATATGGTTAATAGGTATAAACCGGATATTGTAAACCGGTTTAACTATATCGTACTTGATTTATTATTAGTAGAGATTACGGCCCATGAGATTTTAAGGCCCATGTATAGAAATACGGTTTGTGAGCCGCCAAAGAGATGTAACTTGAGAAATAAGAAAGGAAGAGCAGAGACCGAGGCGGACACGATTATGAGCCGGCCTCGGGATTCTGTAAACCGGACCAGGCGTCACCTCTATATAAAGGGACGACCCGGCACCGGTTCAAGGACAAGCAACAATCAATCCGTCGAGACGCAGGCAAGCGATTCCGCTCCCTGTAATCCGACGCCCAAGTAATACCAAACCAACTAGACGTAGGCTTTTTACCTTCTCGAAGGGGCCGAACTAGTATAAAACCCTTTGTGTCCTTTGTGCGCCATGAACCCTTTCAAGCTAACCCGTGCGATGGTTCCATCATCAAGTCCGTTAAACCGGACATCTGCCGTGTTAATTCCACGACAGTACCCATAATAAAATAATTGTTCCTTGCTGGAAATAAGGATATTCTTGAAGGTCTACTGTTTCTCAAGATTGCCAAAAGGTTTTTGCAAAGAAAAAGCAAGCTCAAGGTTTGCAAAATGAAGGAAAGGCAAAACAGGACAAAATCGGTGAAAAACAGAACAGCAGGTAGTAAATGATTTTTTCGGGGCACTTCTGCAACTCTAATAAAAAAACTCAAAACAGATGCACGAAAGACAATTTTATAGAGCACGCTGTCGAAAAAATTCAGACCAAAAAGATGGTCCGGTGATTTTATACGAATTTTTCTATCCAAGGACAGAATCTGTTTCCTGGACAGCACGTCACAACTTTTGAACTTTCTTGCAATCAGAGGCTACACTTGGCACAAAGTTGAAAAGCAAAGATACAATGATGATGCTACTGTAGTAATAACATCAAGACACAACAAAAGCAAAAATAAAATTTTTATTCATGTGGGCTGCCTCCCAAAAGCGCTTTCTTTTATGCCTTTAAGCTAGGCATAATGCATAGAGATCAAGTTTTATCAAGAGTAAAAGAATACCTAGCCCGTATAACGGACTCAAAAGGTAACTTAATCTTCTTTCTAGGGAAGTGTTCCATCCCTTTCTTGAGAGGAAACTGGAATTTTATATTCCCCTCTTTCATGTCAATGATAGCACCAACATCACATAAAACATAGCAAGAGAAGTTATTCAACTTAATTTTTATCATAGGATCCCAACCATCTTCTAGCTTTCTAGGTATGGAGGCTTCTACTCTAAGTTTCTCCTCCCTAGCTTTGATGAGAGCATTAGTGATATGCTCTGTGAAGGCAAGGTTAAGCGTGCTAGTGCGGGGATCTCTAGAGATCTTGTGAAGGAAATCAATAACTTCGGTAAGAGTGCAATTATCAAAATCAAGGTCACTACTATCAAGTAAAGTGGTAGTGGTGTCCTTTAGGTTCACTTGTTTGGTAGTTTCTATGGTCATAGCATCACCATTAATAGGTCCATTGGGACTAGGAGTGCATTGGGTGCTGAGAGTTTGGATATCCTCAACAACTTGGATAGTAGCAACAGTGTGGTGGGTAGGAAGGTTCTTAATTATATCTTCTTCCTCCCTTTCTCTAGCCCATCTCTCTTTAAGTTTAGCCAACATCCTAATGTTTTCATTAATTTGCACTTGAATAGCATTCATAGGAGTGACCTTCCTCTCCTCAAGAGGAGAAGTTCTAATTTTAAGCAATTCTACCTCATGGGCTAAATTGTCTACCTTCGAAGAGAGATCATCTAGTTTGTTTAGTTTTTCTTCTACACTCTTATTAAAGGCTTTTTGGGTAGTGATGAAATATTTAAGCATAATCTGTAGTTCAGTAGTGGAGTTCTTGGTGCTAGGATAAGCATTGTTGTTCCCATAAGAATTAGAGGGGAACGGTCTAGGATTGCTACCAAAATTACTCGTATAAGCACTGTTATTAAAATTGTTTCTAGAGATAAAGTTCACATCTACTTGTTCTTGAGCAATCAAAGAATTGAAAGAAACATCACGAGGATCAATATAAGATTGCTTCGAAAGTAGAGACATGATCAAGTCAACTTTTTCATTTAGGGAGGAAATCTCCTCGACAGAGTTTACCTTCCTACCTGTTGGAGCGCGTTCGGTTTGCCATTGGGAATAGTTGGTCATCATCTCATCGAGAAGCTTTGTGGCAGCACCAAGTGTAGTTGACATAAAAGTTCCTCCCGCGGCCGAATCTAACAAGTTCCGCGAGGTAAAGTTCAAGCCTGCATAATAAGTTTGGATAACCATCCAAGTAGTCAAACCATGAGTAGGGCAGTTCTTGACAAGAGATTTCATACGTTCCCAAGCTTGGGCAACGTGTTCATTATCCAATTGTTTAAAATTCATTATGTTACTTCTTAGTTGGTTAATTTTAGCAGGTGGATAGTATTTTCCAATAAAAGCATCCTTGCACTTGTCCCATGTATCTATGCTATTTCTAGGCAAAGATTGAAACCAAATTTTAGCTCCTCCTCTCAAGGAGAAAGGAAAAAGCTTAAGCTTAACAATATTACCATCTATTTCTTGGTACTTTTGCATATCACAAAGTTCAACCAAGTTGTTTAAGTGTAAAGCAGCATCATCTCCAGCACCGAAGAATTGATCTTTCATAACTAGGTTCAGTAAAGAAGGTTTAATTTCATACGAAGGTGCTGAAGTGGCAGGTGTAGGTATAGGTGTGCAGATAAAGTCATCGTTGTTGTGACTAGTGAAGTCACACAACTTGGTGTTCTCGGTGGGACCCATAGCAGCAAGCAAGCAAGATAACTATTTTTGTGATTTTCGATAAAAGATACTAAAGCAAAAACTGAAAGGTAAACTAACAAGACTAAAAAGCAAAGGTAAAAGATAGCGTGCAACTCCCCTATCTTGAAGAGTGGAGTCCCCGGCAACGGCGCCAGAAAACTTTGCTTGATGGCTTCTCGCCCCTCGTTGGTTACCCCAAGTGGAAGGTTTGAGATGCAGTGTAGCGAAAGTTTTCCCTTGGCAAAGATACCAAGGATCGATTTCCCTTGAGACTCCCAGTTTCAACAAGAAACTGTCAACTGCTAACGGCGCCAGATATTAGCAATCAACGTGGACCTGCACACAGATACAAATAGCTTTGCTCCCAACGAGTACAGAGAGGTTGTCAATCCCTCCGGCCTTGTCGTTTACAAAGGATTAAACGCAAGTGATAATAGTGATAGGTTTTGCTGCAAATAGTAAATAAAAACGGAAAGTAAATAGCGGATGTGATCAGTGATGGTAATATGGACCGGGGTCCCATGATGTTCACTAGTGATGTCTCTCTCTCCCAAAAGACGATAAAATAGCTATGTGAGGTAAACGAATTACAGCTGGGCAATTGACAAAATTATGTGCGCAAACCAATGCTAACTATGTTGCAAGAAAGGTAGAGGTTCAAAGCATGGGCGGTACGCCAAGGCAAGTAGACCGAAATCCATCTGCATCTACTACTAATCATCCACCTTGAGATATCTATCCAGAACATCTCGCTGGTATTAAGTTGCGAGTTCCACCCATAGTGTAAACTCAAAGAAACAGACAACTGCATTAAAAGAACTTTGCGTAAAGTAAACAATCCTTGCACCCGCGGGCACAAGCACCGTTGTTTTCCCCCTTGTGGCAACAGCACATCCACTACACTCATGTTTCTGTCACTCAAGCTAGTCATCGAGGGGCATGAACCCACAATCAAGCATAACGTTCCCTCTTGGAGTCACTACCTACTACTCGGCCAAAGCAATAAATAGCAACGGAGAACATGCAAGAATTACTTACGAACATAAATACAAAAGAGGTGAATCAAATATATTACTCAAACACAATCTGAACATAATCTCACAATCCATCGGATCCCAGCAAACTCAACATAGCAACAGCATAAGGATTACATATGTGCCTCGATCATGTAGGGCAGCTCACGAGGTCTAATTAGTGAAGCACAAGAACGGGAGGAGAACATCACATAGCTACTGGTCATGGACCCATGGTACCAGGGAGACTACTCACAACTCATCCGGGAGGCGTCCATGGTGGTGGAGAGGCTCCCGGTGGTGATCCTCCCCTCCGGCAGGGTGCTGGGAAGAGTTCTCCTGGTGCTCCCGATCTTGGAAGCGCGGCGGCGGCGGAACAGAGATGAGATCGCGAAAAAGGGTTCCCGTCTCGAGGGTTTCGGGACACGATATAAATATATGCCAAAGTGGGGCATCAGCGGAGGCCTCGGGGGCCCAGGCGCCCCCCCGGCGCGGCCAGGAGGGGGGCTGCGCCACCAGGGCGCCTGGAGCCCTGGTGGCCCCCCTCTGGCTCTACTTCGGGTGCTGGGAAACTTCTGGGACGCTGATTTTTTATATATTTTTTCCGGGATTTTTCTGGCAGTTCTCGTAATGGGAAAACCTGAAATACAAAAACAGCAGAAAACAGAAACTGGCACTGGGGTGCACTGAGTTAATAGGTTAGTCCAAATATGATCAAAAGTGTATGGAAGTGTATAAATATCATAGCAATATCACCCAATATGGGCATGGAGCAAGCAGAAATTATAGATACGTTTTGGACGTATCAGATGGACAGAAACTGTTGGCAGAAATACATGGAGGCATATGTGGTCACCACATTGGCGCAAGAGCACTTGTCGGCAAAGCGTTCCGGCAAGGTTTCTTTTGGCCAGAAGCCCTCCAGGATGCAACTGCACAAGTAACCAAGTGTGAAGCGTGCCAGTTCCATTCCAAGGAGATACACCAACCAGCTCAAGCTCTCCAGACGATCCCTTTGTCCTGGCCCTTTTCGGTCTGGGGCCTCGACATCCTCGGCCCCTTTCCCCGTGCAGCTGGCGGCTTTGAGTTCTTGTACGTCGCCATCGACAAGTTCACAAAGTGGCCAGAAGTGGAACCAGTGAGAAAGGTGACCGCACAGTCAGCAGTCAAGTTCTTCAGGTTGATTGTTTGCCGTTTCGGAATCCCTAACAGGATCATCACCGACAACGGCACACAATTCACAAGTCGCACTTCATGTAGTACGTCCAAGACATTGGCGCCAAGGTCTGCTTCGCTTCTGTTGCTCACCCGAGGAGCAACGGACAAGCGGAGAGGGCAAACGCTGAAGTGCTGCGCGGACTCAAGACGAGAACTTTCGACAGGCTACACAAGTGCGGAAGAAACTGGATCGAGGAGTTACCAGCGGCTCTTTGGTCGATCAGAACGACGCCAAATCGAGCCACTGGACAGACACCCTTTGCTCTTGTGTATGGAGCAGAGGCAGTTCTCCCCACGGAACTCGTATACGGGTCGCCTCGAGTGCTCGCTTACGATGAGCTCGAGCAAGAGCAGCTGCGACAAGATGACGCACTACTCCTTGAGGAGGACCGTCTTCAGGCTGCTGTACGAGCTGCTCGATACCAGCAAGCTTTGCGCCGCTACCATAGCCGCAAAGTTAAAGCCAGAAGTCTCGAGGAAGGCGACCTTGTTCTTCGGCGCGTTCAGTCCGCCAAGAATTCCAACAAGTTGACGCCAAAGTGGGAAGGCCCTTATCGGGTGAAACAAGTCATAAGGCCCGGCGCTGTCCGCCTTGAGACCGAAGAAGGCTTATCGGTGAGCAACTCCTGGAACATTGAGCATCTTCGCAAGTTTTACCCATATGGCGCGGTTGCCGTGATCCGCTCCGGCAACCACCTTTTGTACAAGTCTTGCCGCTGTTGCATGTAAACCTTTGTACAAAGCCGGGCGTAGACCCCGTGCGTCAGTAAAGCTTATGTGCATCACACAACTTGTCATTTCATGCCTTTTCATTTCCTTGCATGTACTATCTGACATTTTGTGCAGCACCTGCCTCCGGTAAGCAATAACGAGCCCGAGAGCTCCATATATATATATATATTCTTTCTTCTGCCTTCTTTCTCCAGCAGAGGAAGGTTTCCT
>LR738716.1:9344167-9389481 GCA_902687465.1 Secale cereale
GGGGGGGGGGGAGGAAGATAGTGGTATGGACCAGGCGCCGTTCAAGAAAACCCTGCCTTGCCGAGAAGCAAACAACACAAAAGCTAAGTTGCCAAAGTTTGAGCAATCAAATTTTTAAATTTTTAAGTTATCTTCCTTGAACGACCGCACTTTGTATGGAAAACCTGTGCGCGGAGGAACCAACTCGTGGCTAGCCGCGCCCTTACTTTGTTTCGAGCACGCTCAACGGCTTAAGTGTGCTGCGACAAGTGTCGCGCCCTTACTTCGTTTTCGAGTTCGCTCAACAGTTTAAGTGTGCTGGGACTAGTTGCGACAAGGTTTCTTGTCGGCAACGGCACCGCCAGCAGCCTGCTGAAGTTCCGCACTCAGCGCTCGCAGCAAGGGTCCCTACGCCGGCAAGTTCCCTAAAAGCGTAGGGTAAAAGCATACAAAGCAAGGAAGTCAAGTAAAGGAAATAACATTGCATTAACTACACAAAATAAAGTTATATGACAAAGCAACTTGTCGCAGTACTAATAGACTATTGTTCATTACGTGGTTGGCAGCGACAAGGAAAGAAGAAAATAAACGAGACTAATCCGCACGGTCGCCCTCGACCCTCTTGATGCTGCCCACCTTGTTCACGATAGGCGCGACAAGGGCCTTGAGCGCCTCCTGGTCAACGTCCGGCGGCAAGGTCCTGAGGACGCTGGTGAGATTGAGGCCCGGGTTGTGGTGCACTATCTTCATCAACACCTTCTCGAGGGCCCCCGCGCAGAGCCGGCGCGACTCATCCGCCAGCTGCCTTGGGATCCTTTCCCGGAGCTGCTGGAGGGCCGGCGCCACCCCCCTGAAGAACAAACTCAACTTGGCGCTGTGAGGGAGGTTCTCGTCAGTGGAGTACCCGAGGTGCTCCGCCCCCAGCTCCGCCAACTCCTTGTCGACGTCGGCGGCGGCGGCAACAAGACCCTCCGTCCAGTGCTCCACCGTCAGCCTGAAGTTGTTTTGGGAGATGGCGGCGCTGTCCAACAGCGCCTTCTTAGCCCTGAGCTCCTCCTTCAGGTTCGCCTCCCGCTCTCTGGCGCCGTCAAGCGTTGTGGTGAGGGTGAAAAGCTTTAGCTCCAGATCGGCGATGGAATCCTTGGCGACGGCGAGCTCCTTTCCCTTGTCGGAGAGGCGGACCTGCAGCTCGGAGTGGCTGTGGGCGTCCTTCTCCCTCTCAATCTTCAATGCGGCAACCTCCTCGCCGCTCGTCTTGAGGTTGGCCTCCAGTTGCGCCACCCTCGCCTCCAAGTCCCTCTTGGCGGTCTCGGCAGCCGCAGCAGCATCCTTCGCTTCCTGCAGAGCTCCGCCAAGAGACTGTTCACGCGCGGCAAGCTTGTCCTCATGGCTGTCGAGGTCGACCTTCCGCTGTGTCAGTTCGCCCTCTCACCGGGACAACTCCTCGGCGGCGAGCCGTTGCTGCTCCTCTGCTTTAGCCTTCTCAAGAATGAAGGCCTGGTGCGCCTCGGCAAGCTGCTCTCGCTCCTCCGCCAAGGATCAGAGAGCTGCTTGGTTGTTGGCTCGGAGCTCTTCGGCACGCTTCTCCAAGTCGGCGCCCGCCTTGGCAGCCAGAGCCTCTCGGGACTCCAGCTTGGCCTGCCGAGCGCGGTACAGAGCCATAAGCTTGCGTAGCAGCCGCTCCTCCTCGGGCTCGCTGCTGCTGCCTGGCGCGTCGACGAGCTTCAATCCGGCGGAGGCAAGGACCTCCCCGTCGAAGACCTCTCCCTCTGCAGGCGCCCTCGACGTGGACGCCCACGGGAGCTGGATGAAGACTCCATTGCCGGCCTCCAGATAGGCGCCTGGCTCGGCTGCAGCAGCAGAGGGATCGGCAGCCGGCGCAGCGTCTGACGCTCCTGCGGCCTCAGGGCCGTCAGTGCGACTGCCGGATCCCTCCTGAGCTGCCGCGCCAGCAGCCTTGGCGGCCTCGTCGGCGGCGGGCTCGTCAGCACCGGCCGCCTCTTCGGTAGCAGCAGCATCGCCAGTGTTGCCGCGCGCGTCCTCCTCGACGGCGACCTCCGTCTCCATGGGCTTGGCTGCGGACGGGTCTGAAGACAGGAAAAGAAGGAAAAATAGTCAAGAAAATATCCAAAAAAGAGAAGATCCAAGGAAGAAAAGTCCAAGGGCTTACCTGCGCAGGTCGGCTCCTCGGTGAGGTTCCTCGCCGGAGAGTTCTCCCTCGGCGGCGTGGTGGTAGCTCCCGCCGGCGGGGGCCGCTGGCGCCGTCCCTTGGCGGCGTACTCGCCCTTGGCGGGGTGCTCACCCTTGGCAGGGTGCTCGCCCTTGGCAGAGTGTCCTCCCTTGCCGGTGAGCTTCCCCTTGGCGGGGTGGTCGAGACGTGCGGCGCGTCGGGAGCGGTCTCCTGGCGCTCCTGATGCTGCTGCTCCGTTTCTGCATGAGTCAACAAACAAAACATCAACAAGGAGAGAACACCCACGCGCGCCCGACAAGCGGAAAGTAGACGAAGGACTTACGCTGGGGGCTGCTCCGGGGAACAGTTGTCGGGTCCGACGGGCCTGTCGCAGGCGCACCCCCTGCTGCTGCGGCGGGCTCGTCCTCGATGACGATCACCGGGACTTTGGCCTTCTTCGCCGCCCTTTAGACCAGAGTCCTGGAAGAAAGACAAGATCAGAATCAGGCAAAAGAAATACAAGACAAGAATCAACAGAAAATCAAAGAGAAACAAGAATCGCGAAGACTTACTCTTCCTCCTCCTCATCGTCGGAGCTGAGCGCCGAGAAATCAAAGTCCGGCTCTCGCGTCCCAGCGCGAGGAGCTGGCGGAGTGGGCTCCCTTGGTTGCTTGGCGGGAGCAGGGACCGTGGTCTGAGAAGACCCCGCTCCGGTTGCCGCCGAAGCGCGAGGAGCGGCAGGAGCCGAGGCGCCAGTCCAGGAAGACCCCCCTCCTGTCGCCGTTGAAGCACGAGGCACTCCCTTGGCGGCCTTGCTCGTCGCGGTAGCGCGTGACGGGCAGCGCTGCGGCTGCTGGCCCGCCACGTCTGCGGCCTTGCGGAGGCGCCTCCTTGTTTGAGCCGGAGGACTTGCTGGAGGTGGCGAGCTGCCCGACGAGGAAGATGATGAGCCGAGGTTCAGCGAGCCGCCTGAGTCTTCGGCAGGATCGCTTGACCCGACGCCCTGCTCGGCGGGCCCGCTCGATTCGGCGCCTTGCTCGGTGGGCTCGATTGTCTCGGCGTGTCGCCCGGCAAGCTTTCCGGCCTTGCGAAGCTCTTCCTCCTCGGCGAGGCTTTTCGCCTCTGCGGCCTCTGCTTCCTCCACAGTATACCAAAACTCGCCCGCGGCCGCGGCTGCGGCTGCCTCTTCCAACCTGGTGGCAATATACGCCATCTCCTGGTCGGTGGTGTCGCGGGTGAGTCCCCTCTTCTCGTCGGCGTTGATTGGCAACTCCACCAGGTTGTCGAAGAACGTCTGCACAGCTTCGTCGGAAGGTTCCCGCCAAGTGGGGTTGATCCCGTGGGAATCACACAACGGCATCGCCGCGCGGGCGGCGCTGAGCGTAGAGCTATTGCACAACGGAACTACGCCCGGCGGCAACGCAAACCACTCAGGGTGTGCCGAGTCATACTTGAATAGCGCTTGGAGCATTGCGTTGAGCTCCAAGACAGTGAAGTTGTAATTAAGGCCCGGGCGCAACCTCATGATGTCTGCCGTGTTCTCGAACTCCCAAGCAGCCCTTTTCCTCTCCTGCAAGGGAGCGATGCGGCGGCGGAGGAAGTCTGCCCCGACGACACCTACAGTAAGCCTGGCTTGCCGGAGGTGGAGGATCCGAGTGGTGGCTATCTTCAGCTTGTCGTCCTCAGGGGCCAGGTCACTCCAGTCGTTGCCGCGTACTACTGCGACTTGGCGCCGGGAAGTGAACTGCTGCGGGTCGTCCTCCATAATCCAACACCAGTTGGCTCTCCACTCATCCCATTTGCCGCGGAGCTCCCCCGCCAAATAAGCCTCTTTCTTATGGAGCCTAAAGATCCAAGAGATTCCGCCAGACAGAGGTGACCCTGACTCGACTCGAGGTATAAAGTAATGGCGGAAGAGGGCTACATTGGGGTAAACTCCGACGAAATTTTCGCACGGATGTGCGAAAATGGCCATGGTCAAGACGGCGTTTGGGGTGAAATCAAGAAGATGAAACCCGTAGGTATTCATAATGTCGCAGAAGAACTCCGAGAAGGGCGGGCAGAGCCCGCAGTAGAAGAACAGAGCAAAAAAGGCATAGCCACCCGGGACCATCTCACAGGCCACAGCGGGGAGTACCTTGGTGCGCGGGTGCGCCTTTGTCTCCCTCGACCAGAAGAGGTAGAAGGTGTCTTTCAGCTCCTCTGCACTAAGCTTTGGCGGGAAGACCGCCATCTTCTTCCGCATTGCTACTAGCCGTAGCGCCTTGGCGGACTTCGCGGCCTTCGCCTTCTCGCCCTTCGAGGCCATGGCGGGGACGGTGGGGGAAGTCGACGGCGCTGGTGATGCTGGCGGCGGTGGAGGGGGGCGGAGCGCTGCTCTCTTTCGACCTTCGGGGAAGAGGGGAGCGGCGGGGGTTTCTGGAGGATGAAGAAGCAACGGGCGAATGGAAGGAACTGCCCCTGTTCCCCCCGCTTTTAAGGGGGGAGAGGGGGACGTTCCGCATTTCCCCATTAAAGAAACAGGCCACGATCTCTCCCACAACGCCGCGATTGACGCGTGCCGTTAGGGAGAGGCGCGGTGGATACGGAGTGGGGTACGGCGTGCCGCGGGCCGCGCGTGCCCGTGCACTGTTTTGGGCCTGGCCAAAACAGCGCTCGGCACCGTGTATGGCCCAGGCCCGGGGGCTCCTAACGGTGTACTAAAGTAGGGGTACCTTAGTATCCCGAACTTGTGCACTGGCAGTTGCAGCGTCCCGTGGCAGGGCTTGCCGCGCGATCGCCAAGGTCCACTGTGGTTCCTTTGGAGCCATTCAAGAACAAAGTATTCAAGTTTAAGAAACAAGGCCCCGGCAAGAGGAGCTTGCCGGGAAGGCCGCTCAAGGCTCGAAATCATTTCTTTGGCGCAAGACCCTGGCAAGAGGAGCTTGCCGGGGAGGCCGAACAAGACATTCCAAGAGAACTTGCCGCGACGCACCACACGTCCCGGCAAGGCCTGGCGAGCGACAAGCTCCCAGGCGCGACAAGATGGCGGCCGCGGCAAGACGCTTGCCGCGGCAAACTTGCACTAGGTACCTGCGCTCCAGCTCATCCGCCCACGCGTCGCCCTGGGACCCTTCCAGGCGCACGTGGCGGAAGGCTATGCAGCCTGGGGTACACGGTGGCAAGCTGTGATGACAAGGCCACCGTCGTGGCGGATGGTGGCGCCCTGACGGACGCTTTTTGCACTGTTTGGGGCGACGATGACGGGCATTTAATGCCCTTGTCCCCTGCCGTCAGAGTTAGCTATAGAGCACTATGCAAGCACTGTTCCAACTACCACCATTTTTACATTTTTACCCTCAACTGCGTTGCCACCTGTCGGTGACCCCTTTGACCTATAAAAGGAGGCCCATGCGCAACGTAGAGGGGGTTCAGATCATCGATCACTCTCACGCTCGGTCTTGCCAGCGGTTAGAGCACACTGTAGCTCTCCTCGCTCCCGAGCAAGAACTCAATACAAACTAAGGCAGGAGTAGGGTTTTACGCATCCGTGCGGCCCGAACTTGGGTAAACTGCTCGCGTGCTTGCCTCGATCCGCTCTTTGTGCATCCTCTGCCCCCTTGCCGTACCGAAAGGGGCTCCGGTCCCATAGGTGTTCGTGGGCGATCAGTTTCCCCCGACACGTTGTTTGCTTGTTTTGATGAATCTATGGATTGTATGGGGGTGGGGTATAAGCCATGGTGTAGTTAGAATATAGTAGGTATAACCATATAATAAAATATGAATGGGTTTACAACAGTACTTAAAGTGGTGATTTTCTTTACTATATTGATAGATCTCACGAAGATTTTGTTGAGTTATGTGTGCTGATTTTTTCAAATTTTGAGTGAGATCACGATGGATGAAGGAATAAGGAGTGGCAAGAGCCTAAGCTTGGGGATGCCCAAGGTAGCCCAAGATGATATTCAAGGACTCCCAAGCATCTAATCCCGGGGATTCCCCGGTTGGCATCCTCTCTTTCTTCTACCAACTATCGGTAATATTATTTGGAGTTATTTTTTTTCATCACATGATATGAGTTTTTCTTGGAGCATCGTGCATTATATTGGTCTTTTCTTTATTCGCTTTTTAGTTTGTCATAATCATCCTTGCTAGACACACCTATTTGAGAGGGACACACATTTATCGTGATTCATTAGAATACTCTATGTGCTTCACTTATATCTTTTGAGCTAGAAAGTTCCTCTAGAGCTTTACTTACATCTTTTAGAGCACAACGGTGATTATATTTTGAAGAAATACATGAACTATCATGCTTCACTTATATTATTTTGAGATTTAATAATCACTAGTAGAAAATGGGCCATTAGCCCGGTTGAAGAGGCCCTTTAGTCATGGTTCTGCAACTGGGACAAAATGATTGGGACTAAAGCCCAAAACTTTTAGTCCCGGTTGGCTTACGAACCGGGACAAAAGGGGCTCCACGTGGCTGCTGCGCAGTGCTCAGGTAGGAGGACCTTTAGTCCCGGTTGGTAACACCAACTGGGACCAAAAGGCCGCCACGCGTTAGCATCCCCCAGACGCTGGGGTTTTTTAATGGGGGGGGGGGGTTGTTTAGGGGTTTTGGAGGGTTTAGGGGTTTCATATTGTGTTAGCTAGCTACTACTACGCACAAGAAAGATGGCTGACGGATGCGGGGACATCTCATGTGCCGTCGCGTGGCTCGCCGGCCGGTGTGCCCACCTACTGCTACGCGCAAGAAAGGAGCTGGTGTTGTCCGCGGGGGCAGGGGGTTGATTGCTTTTATTTTAAGATCTAAGGGTGTGTATGTAATTTTTTTGCCGAGTCAGCTCCTGACAATTCGGTCCCACTTGTCAGAAAGTGATTAAACAAGGCAAATCACCCAATTAGTGTTTTTTTTTGCAAAAGGATTACTGAATACACTGTGTTTTTTCCAAATAAGTAGGGACTAGGTAGTTATTCGCAAACGAAGCCCCAAATGTGGTGGTTTTATGCAATTAACTCCCTTTTTCGTTTTTAAAATATTTTTGCGTTTTTGCTTGTTTGGTTGCTTTTTGCCTTCATGTCAACACTCAAAAGAATAGAAAAGAAATAAGAAAAATAAAGATGGGTCCTCGTCCTCTTGCTAATATTTTTAAAATATCCAATTATGACGAACCAATTGCTAGTGAGTTGAGTGCACTAGATTATCTTTCTGAAGTTTTGCTTGAAATTCGTGAATCTGAAAATTTTGCTGAATTGTTAGAAAGAAAAAAAATTATAAAATGATTCATGATATTTCCTTGAATAGAAAGCATGATTGCAATTATGTTAATATAAATTCTATTAATTTCAATTGTGCTAATGATGTGCAAAGCTACAAGCTTGGGGATGATAATTTTGTTACGTCCACTACTTATTGCAATGATCATGATTGGGGTGATGATGCTTCTTATGATCTTGAAATTTCATTTAAGCCTCGTGATGAATATGTTTGCGATAATATTGAAACTAGGTTTGGAAGAGTGTAAAATCTAGGTAAAAATAATCCCATATATTTGGAGAGTGTTCAGTATTATGATTTTTTTTATGGAAGTGGGTTAAGATAGGTCATGACTTCAGTTGATGTTAATCCCACTATCTTGCAATATTATAAGATTATAGTACTTTTATGCATGTGGATCATGAAGAGAATATTTTATGTGATAACTATATTGTTTAATCTGATTATGATCCTACATGTAATATTATGAGAGAGGAAAAAATGGTTGTAGAAATTTTGATTTTACTAAAATACCTCTCATTATGTTGATATTGCTATTATTTCTTTCTTCTTCCTTCCATATGCTAGTTTTTCCTTGCCTTGATAATTTTTTTTGCTTATAAAGTGCACATGCATAGGAAGTATGTTAGACATAAATGTTTTTGTGATATCCTACATGATGCTCTCTTTATGTTTCAATTACCATCTTTCATGTGAGCATCATAAAAATCTCAGGCCTATCTTAATGGCTATGAAGAAAGAGCTTGTTGAGAGACAACCCAATAGTTATCTTATTTTTTTCTTGCAATTTTTCTGTTTTTTGTGTGCACACAATTATGCTACTGTTATGGTTGTGTTTTAGTTAGTGTTTGTGCCAAGTAAAGCCTCTGGGATGATTTGGTTGATAGTGGATCTGATTTTGTGCAAAAATAGCACTACTACGAAAAAGGCTACTAGTTGCGCGGGTAAATTGGCTACTAGTAGCTCGGGTACCCGCGCTACTAGTATCACGCTACAGCTAAAAGTTAGTAGTAGCGCGGGGTAAGCCCACGCTACTACTAACATTTTACTAGTACCGCGGATGTCACCCGCGCTACTACTATTTCGCACCCACGCTACTACTAACGAAATAGTAGTAGTGCGTCTATAGTGCCACATGCTACTAGTATCCTAAATACTAGTACCGCTCTGTCCCCCCCCCCCATGCTACTACTAAATAATTAGGAATTAAAATATAAAATCCATCAATTCCATTTTATGCATACAATTCTAACAACTAAAAGGAGCCCAGATTTGTAATAAACCAGCAACATTACACATCATTACAAATCGAAGATTTATAATAAACCAGGAGCATTAGAGCATATCCATACATCTACACTTATTGCCTAGTCACTTATTCCTAGCTAGTGCAAACACAGTTGAAAGCAAACAAAAATGCATAAAAACACCAAACAGTGGCATTCTATCCCTCCAAATCATTTGCTCCCTCTCCATCCTTGCAATCATCTTATTCTCCGTTATGTGCTTCTCCCAAATATGAATCCAAGATTTCTATAAAGAGCAAAGAAAAAATTAAATTAAATTTCAGCAAACATATATTTCCTTGCATGTTATGATGTATAGTAGCTACGGGAATAAATATACGAAAACAAAAAAGTGAGTGATTTCTAATAAGAAGAGATTGCCTATGTAATAGCTACAAACAAATGAACCTGCTGCACCAACTCATATCATGTCTTACATTGATATTCTCCGTGTGTTACACATATACACCATCAACTATTTGTCAATGACTAATTGGGTTCTTTAAACTTCTATGGGAAAGAAAGATGCCATGGCCTTGCTCGCTGCTAACCTGAATGGATGAAAGGGGCATGCTTTCGAGTCTGGAGTACTTTGGAATGAATTTGAGAGTGTCATTTATAGTACTGGATGCCACCCTTTATTTTCAGTAATGTAACTTCAGTAAGGGATAATCTCACTAACCTATGTAACTTCCTTTGACTGGCGATTATAAGGGTTGTCATCAGTCGTAAACTTTTCCATCTAAGATGGGCTTAAGTCATAGAGGAATTGAGGAACGTTCTTGTAATTATCCATTACTGCAAGAAGGTTAAAAATAAAGCTTTAAAGACACACGTAAAATAATTGGCATGGAAAGCATTAGGGATATGGTACTGTTGCTTATTAGCTCACCATAAAAAGCTGTGTTTCATATGAGGGCATTTTACATCAAGAGTTTGATGAGACAAGACCACCTAGGAAGAAAAAACATGGACATAGCATGTCTGGCACTTATGGATAGTCAACTTGCAAATGACTACCATTTCTCCCCTGCGGGTTTCCTTAAAAAAACTTCTACGACTTCTTAACAACCACCAGGAAGTAAAATTGCCCTATGCATACATATTTTCCTACCATTTGGTAGAAAATATGAAGATGATATATTGTGCATGTCCGGTTAGGCGAGGAGCCAGACATGCTACAAACTATGCATCCACAAACTATATTAATCTACATGCGTAAAATTAGGAAGAGAGTTAAGGAAAGCAGGTTGTTACGCACCTGTCAACAGTGTTATTGTTGTGGTCGATCGCGGTCTCTCTCTCTCTCTCTCTCTCTCTCTCTCTCTCTCTCTCTCCTGTGAATTTCATCGAGTAACTCAAGAAAATATGCTATTCTGTTGCTGCTTACCCAAATATGCTCGCAACTCGACAATATCTACAGTAGCTCCCAGGCATCAACCTGCCAAAGGCAACGAGGACCACAGTTACATTACAATAAACATTGATTTTGGTTCATCACAAGACAAGATAGTGTGTGTTCATAAACGTTGATTTTGAACCTTTGTTTATTGAACCTGGGTTACCTGCTGCCAAAGCTTCACTGAAGAATGTTACACTAAAGAACTGAAGCACAACGCGGCTCATTTAAGTTCAGTTAGCACATGGCCTGGATGGGATAAGTGAAGACTGATGGCTACGTCGCTGCTGCCGGAGTTGATGCCATCATACTGGAAATACAGAATGATGGTCGTAATGCAAATGCAGACACAGAATGCATGAACGTGGGTTACTTGCTGTCAAGAGAGACTATAGCCAAAGCTTCACTGAAGAAAGGTGGTACTCTGAAGAACGAAAGCACATCACGGCTGAGTTAAGTTAAGTTAATGGATTGCCTAGATTGGATAAGTGCAGACCCGATGGTAGCATTGCAAAAACAGAGGAGGGGCTACTCTGTTTCGGGCGACAACAATGCCTTTTATTTTAATATTTTTCAGGTACGTGACAGGAGTGTTTCGGGCAACAACAACAATGCATGTTTTGCTACTACTAAGCATATGTCTATAAGGTATTTCCTAGTAGTATAGAAACATTTGCACTCAGTCGAGAAAAATCTGAAAATCACAGGAGGCTGCTAATTTTCTGAAATGTTTACACACGATTGATATAGAAATTTGCCACGTTATCCTAATTTTTTAGAATTTGTAGAGTTGCATAAGTTTGGTCATTGTTCAAATCATTAGAGACTGTTATGTTTTTGACATATTCTGTTTTCGTTGCGTTGTTTGCTTGTTTTGATGAATCTATGGATTGTATGGGGGTGGGGTATAAGCCATGGTGTAGTTAGAATATAGTAGGTATAACCCAATAATAAAATATGAATGGGTTTACAACAGTACTTAAAGTGGTGATTTTCTTTACTATATTGATAGATCTCACGAAGATTTTGTTGAGTTATGTGTGCTGATTTTTTCAAGTTTTGAGTGAGATCACGATGGATGAAGGAATAAGGAGTGGCAAGAGCCTAAGCTTGGGGATGCCCAAGGTAGCCCAAGATGATATTCAAGGACTCCCAAGCACTAATCCCGGGGATTCCCCGGTTGGCATCCTCTCTTTCTTCTACCAACTATCGGTAATATTATTTGGAGTTATTTTTTTTCATCACATGATATGAGTTTTTCTTGGAGCATCGTGCAATATATTGGTCTTTTCTTTATTCGCTTTTTAGTTTGTCATAATCATCCTTGCTAGACACACCTATTTTGAGAGGGACACACATTTATCGTGATTCATTAGAATACTCTATGTGCTTCACTTATATCTTTTGAGCTAGAAAGTTCCTCTAGAGCTTTACTTACATCTTTTAGAGCAACGGTGATTATATTTTGAAGAAATACATGAACTATCATGCTTCACTTATATTATTTTGAGATTTGATAATCACTAGTAGAAAACGGGCCATTAGCCCCGGTTCAAGAGGCCCTTTAGTCATGGTTCTGCAACAGGGACAAAATGATCGAGACTAAAGCCCAAAACTTTTAGTCCCGGTTGGCTTACGAACCAGGACAAAAGGGGCTCCACGTGGCTGCTGCGCAGTGCTCAGGTAGGAGGACCTTTAGTCCCGGTTGGTAACACCAACTGGGACCAAAAGGCCGCCACGCGTTAGCATCCCCCAGACGCTGGGGTTTTTTAATGGGGGGGGGGGGTTGTTTAGGGGTTTCATATTGTGTTAGCTAGCTACTACTACGCACAAGAAAGATGGCTGACACGTGCGGGGACATCTCATGTGCCGTCGCGTGGCTCGCCGGCCGGTGTGCCCACCTTCTGTGACGCGCAAGAAAGGAGCTGGTGTTGTCCGCGGGGGCAGGGGGTTGATTGCTTTTATTTTAAGATCTAAGGGTGTGTATGTAATCTTTTTGCCAAGTCAGCTCCTGACAGTTCGGTCCCACTTGTCAGAAAGTGATTAAACAAGGCAAATCACCCAATTAGTGTTTTTTTGCAAAAGGATTACTGTCGGTGTACTAAAGTAGGGGTACCTTAGTATCCCGAACTTGTGCACGGGCAGTTGCAGCGTCCCGTGGCAGGGCTTGCCGCGTGACCACTAAGGCCCACTGTGGTTCCTTTGGAGCCATTCAAGAACAAAGTATTCAAGTAAATGAGACAAGGCCCCGGCAAGAGGAGCTTGCCGGGAAGGCCACTCAAAGCTCAAGACCACTTCTTTGGCACAAGACCCTGGCAAGAGGAGCTTGCCGGGAAGGTCAAACATGGCATTTCAAGAAACTTGCCGTGACGCGCCGCGCGTCTCGGCAAGGCCCGGAGAGCGACAAGCTCCCAAGCGCGACAAGATGGCAACCACGGCAAACTTCCACTAAGTGCCCGCGCTCTAGCTCATCCGCCCACTCGTCGCCCTGGGACCCTTCCAGGCGCACGTGGCGGAAGGCTATGCAGCCTAGGGGACACGGTGACAAGCTGCGATGACAAGGCCACCGTCGTGGCGGACGGTGGTGCCCTGATGGACGCTTTTTGCACTGTTTGGGGCGACGGCGACGGGCATTTAATGCCCTTGTCCCCTGCCGTCAGAGTTAGGTATAGAGCACTATGCAAACACTGTTCCAACTACCACCATTTTTACATTTTTACCCTCGACTGCGTTGCCACCTGTCGGCGACCCCTTTGACCAATAAAAGGAGGCCCATGCGCAACGTAGAGGGGGTTCCGATCATCGATCACTCTCGCGCTCGGTCCTGTTAGCGATCAGCACTGTAGCTCTTCTCGCTCGCGAGCGAAGAACGCAATACAAACCAAAGCAGGAGTATGGTTTTACGCATTCGTGCGGCCCGAACCTGGGTAAACTGCTCGCGTGCTTGCCTCGATCCGCTCATTGTGCATCCTCCGCACCCTTGCCGTATCGAAAAGGTGCTCCGGTCCCATAGGTGTTCGTGGGCGATCAGTTTCCCCGACATCTTTGAAGGAGGATAGTGGTATGGACTGGGCGCCGCTCAAGAAAACCCTGCCTCACCGGGAAGTAAACAACACAAAAGCTAAGTTGCCAAAGTTTGAGCAATCAAATTTTTAAATTTTTAAGTTATCTTCCTTGAACGACCGCACTTTGTATGGAAAACCTGTGCGCGGAGGAACCAACTCGTGGCTAGCCGCGCCCTTACTTTGTTTCGAGCACGCTCAACGACTTAAGTGTGCTGCGACTAATGTCGCGCCCTTGCTTCGTTTCCGAGTTCGCTCAACAACCTAAGTTTGCTGCGACTAGCTGCGACAAGGTTTCTTGTCGGCGACGGTATTGCCAGCAGGCTGCTGAAGTTCCGCAATCAGCGCTCGCGGCAAGGGTCCCTACGCCGGCAAGTTCCCTAAAAGCGTAGGGTAAAAGCATACAAAGCAAGGAATTCAAGTAAAGGAAATAACATTGCGTTAACTACCCAAGATAAAGTTATATTACAAAGCAACTTGTCGTAGTACTAATGGACTATTGTTCATAACGAGGTTGGCAGTGACAGGGAAAGAAGAAAATAAACGAGACTAATCCGCGCGGTCGCCCTCGACCCTCTTGATGCCGCCCACCTTGTTCACGATAGGCGTGACAAGGGCCTTGAGCGCCTCCTGGTCAACGTCCGGCGGCAAGGTCCTGAGGACGTTGGTGAGATTGAGGCCCGGGTTGCGGTGCACTATCTTCATCAACACCTTCTTGAGGGCCCCCGCGCAGAACCGGCGCGACTCGTCCGCCAGCTGCCTTGGGATCCTTTCCCGGAGCTGCTGGAGGGCCGGCGCCACCCCCTTGAAGAACAAACTCAACTTGGCGCTGTGAGGGAGGTTCTCGTCGGTGGAGTACCCGAGGTACTCCGCCCCCAGCTCCGCCAACTCCTTGTCGACGTCGGCGGCGGCGGCAACAAGACCCTCTGTCCAGTGCTCCACCGTCAGCCTGAAGTTGTTTTGGGAGATGGCGGCGCTGTCCAACAGCGCCTTCTCAGCCCTGAGCTCCTCCTTCAGGTTCGCCTCCCGCTCTCTGGCGCCGTCAAGCGTTGTGGTGAGCGTGTGATGGGCCTCGAACCCCTCGTTGGTTACCCCAAGTGGAAGGTGTAAGATGCAGTAAGTAGAAGTGTTTTCCCCTAGCAAAGATGCCAAGGATCGATTCCCCAGAGACTCCTAGGTTCAACAAGTAGGTGTCAACTGCTAACGGCGCAATTAGCAATCAATGTGGACCTGCACACAGATACAAATAACTTTGCTCCCAACGAGTACAGAGAGGTTGTCAATCCCTCCGGCCTTGTAGTTCACAAAGGGTTAAAAGCAATGATAGTAGTGATAGATAGTTTTTGCAATAGTAAATAATAACGGAAAGTAAATAGTGGATGTGATCAATGATGGTAATATGGACCGGAGTCTCATGATGCTCACTAGTGATGTCTCTCTCCCAAAAGACGATAAAACAGCTATGTGAGGTAAACAAATTACAGCTGGGCAATTGACAGGACCACGAACGCAAGCCAATGCTGACTACATTGCAAGAAAGGTTGAGGTTGAAAGCATGGGCGGTACGCCAAAGTAAGTAGACCGAAATCCATCAATATCTACTACTAATCATCCACCTTGAGATATCTATCCAGAACATCTCGCTGGTATTAAGTTGCGAGTCCCACCCATAGTGTAAACTCAATGCAACAGACAACTGCATTAAAAGAACTTTGCGTAAAGTAAACAATCCTTGCACCCGCGGGCACAAGCACCGTTGTTTTCCCCCTTGTGGCAACAGCACATCCCCTAGACTCATGTTTCTGTCACTCAAGCTAGTCATCGAGGGGCATGAACCCACAATCGAGCATAACGTTCCCTCTTGGAGTCACTACCTACTACTCGGCCAAAGCAATAAGTAACAATGGAGAACATGCAAGAATTACTTATGAACTAAAATATAAAAGAGGTGAATCAAATATATTACTCAAGATCAATCTGAACATAATCTCATAATCCATCGGATCCCACCAAACTCAACATAGCAACAGCATAAGGATTACATAGGTGCCTCCATCATGTAGGGCAGCTCACGAGGACTAATTAGTGAAGCACAAGAACGGGATGAGAACATCACATAGCTACTGGTCATGGACTCATGGTCCAAGGGAGACTACTCACGAGTCATCCGGGAGGCGTCCATGGTGGTGGAGAAGCTCCCGGTGGTGATCCTCCCCTCCGGCAGGGTGCCGGGAAGAGTTCTCCTGGTGCTCCCGATCTTGGAAGCGGCGGCGGCGGCGGAACAGAGATGGGATCGCGCAAAGAGTTCCTGTTCTGAGGGTTTCGGAGGGTCCTTTAAATATATGCCAAAGTAGGGCACCGGGGGAGTTTCGGGGGGCCCAGGCGCCCCCCCCCCCCCCGGCGCGGCCCAGGGGGGGCGCCCACAGGGCGCCTGGAGCCCCTGTGGCCCCCCCAGGCTGCCCTTCGGACGCAGTGTTGTTTCCGGATCGCTGATTTTTTATATAATTTTTCTGGATTTTTCTGGGCAGTTCTCGAAACGTGAAAACCTGAAATACAAAAACAGCCGAAAACAGAAACTAGCACTGGGGTGCGCTGGATTAGTAAGTTAGTCCAAATATGATAAAAAGTGTATGGAAGTGTGTGAATATCATAGCAATATCACCCAAAAGTGGCATGGATCAAGCAGAAATTATAGATACGTTTTGGACGTATCAATATCCCCAAGCTTAATTCCTGCTCGTCCTCGAGTAGGTAAATGATAACAAGAATAATTTCTGTGGTGACATGGTATTAACCATACAGGACTTTCTCATAGTCATATGACAAAAGCTTACTGATACAATGATTCTAAAGTAATTAAGTTGCCTCAAGAGAAAATCACAAATGACTGGAAGTTTTACAATATGAAACTGAAACATCAAAAAGATTCGCAATGAACATGATGTGCAAATATGATAAAGTGATATCTAGCTTGCCCCCTTTAGTGATGCAAAACATAAACGCAGGGGCACCTTCAAGGTTTAAGTGATGACTATATACAATCATTTCAGAATAAACGATATCACAATCATGCAAAAGACAATGCTACTTTGGGACAATGCACATTACACTCAGAATGACAATCATGCTCTCAGTAGTTGGTGCTTCAACATAAAGGTAAAAGAAAGGTTAAGTGGTAAAGCTTTTTATTTTGAGAACATGGAAGCAATTGTGTCAACGGTAGTAGTACTTCATATGTGTCATGCATAAAACATCCTATAAGTTGCAAGCCTCATGCATCGAATACCAATAGTGCTCGCTCCTTGTCCTAATTAGCTCGGATCCCCATGGGTTATCATTGCATTACATATGTTTTAACCAAGTGTCACAAAGGGGTACCTCTATGCCACCTGTACAAAGGTCCAAGGAGATAGATCGCATTTGATTTCTCGTTTTTGATAGATCTCAACTTGAGGACATCCATACCGGGACAACATAGAAAATAGATGATGGACTCCTCTTTAATGCATAAGCATATTCTCATAAGAGATTGAGGATTAAGGTCCAAGCTAAAACTTCCACCATGATGCATGGCTTTGGTTGGCGGCCCAATGTTCTTCTCTAACAATATGCATATTAATTCAACCCACGGTAAATCACCCTTACTTCAAACAAGACGAACATGCATAGCAACTCACATGATATTCAACAAAAGTGTGACAGTTGATGGTGTCCCCAGAAACATGGTTACCGCTCAGCAAGCAACTTATAAGAAATAAGTTACATAAGCAACATATTATTTACCACAATAGTTTTTAGGCTACTTTCCCATGAGCTATGTATTGCATGGTTAGTTTGCTTAGTGCAGGTGGAGGTTAGCAAAAGATTGGGAGCGACCAACTAAGAGAGCAATGACGGTCATAATCATGCAGAGCGACAAAGCAATATTGAATCAGGCATGATAGTTATATCGCTACTCAGACATAAAAGATCATCAAGGCTTGACAGACTTTCTTTACAGTCTTGAATATGCGTGAGCATACGCCAAGTCAATCAAAATAAATTCTCGAAGGAAGATATTACTAAACCATACCACATCATAGGCAAACAAACCAAGTTGGTACTCCAATAACACATTGGGAACCCCCCAGCTATTTGAGATTAACCAAAAGAAAACCTGAACTACTAAGCACCATCATGAAAGTAGCATCTTTATCATAGACACATTAACCAATGCAACGGAAGCAAACTCTCTTAATAAGGTGAGCATGGTAATTAAAGAGAGTTCAAGCAACCAACTAAATAAAAGCTCTTGAAAAGATAAGCATTAATACTAAGAGCAGAGTATGATAGTAGCTATTAAAAGACAAAGAACACACACAGCAGATAGACTTGAAAATTCTATGTAATGTTCTAGGTAGAGGTGGAGCGTGTTTCTCTCCCACATAAAGGAATGCTGGGTTCCGACTTGTTATGAAAAACTAAAAAGAAAACTAAAAGCAAGATGCTCCAAGCATAGCACATAACACATGAAGTGATAAAAATATAGCGAAACGAAAGACGAACTGATAGTGTTGATGGAGAAGGGGATGCACGGGGGCATCCCCAAGCTTAGACGCTTGAGTCTCCTTGAATATTTCTTGGGGGTGCATGGGGGCATCCCCAAGCTTGAGCGCTTGACACTCCTGAATCTTTTTATCATCTTCCCTCGCACACTTGAAAACTCCCTTCATACACAACTCATCATAATCTGATTAGCGAGGTTAGTACACTTAATAAAATAATTATACCTTGCTGGAAATAAGGATATTCTTGAAGTTCTACTGTTTCTCAAGATTGCCAAAAGGTTTTTGCAAAGAAAAAGCAAGTTCTCAATTTGCAAAGTGAAGGTAAGGCAAAACAGGACAGAATCTGTGAAAAACAGAAGAGCAGGCAGTAATTGACCTGTTCGGGATACTTATGCAACTCAAATAAAACAACTCAGAACTGACGCACGAAAGAAAATTATATAGAGAAATCTGTCGAAAAAATTCAGACCAAAAAGATGATCTGGTGATTTTATACGATTTTTTCTATCCAAGGACAGAATCTGTTTCCTGGACAGCACCTCACAACTTTTGAACTTTCTAGCAATCGGAGGCTATACTTGGCACAAATATGAAAAGCAAAGATACAATGATGATGCTACATCAGTAAACAACATCAAGACACAACAAAAGCAAAAAATTTATTCATGTGGGCTGCTTCCCAAAAGCGCTTTCTTTTATGCCTTTAAGCTAGGCATAATGCATAGACCAAGTTTTATCAAGAGTAAAAGAATAGCTAGCCCGTACAACGGACTCAAAAGGTAACTTGATCTTCTTTCAAGGGAAGTGTTCCATCCCTTTCTTGAGAGGAAACTGAAATTTTATATTACCCTCTTTCATGTCAATGACAGCACCAACGGTGCGCAAAAAGGGACGTCCCAAAATAATTGGACAAGAAAGATCACATTCAATATCCATAATAATGAAATCAACGGGCACATAATTATCATTGACAACAATAAGAACATCGTTGATCCTCCCCAAAGGTTTCTTTATGGAAGAATCAACGAGACGAATACCAAAAGAACAAGAATCATAAGGTTTCAATTTAAGCATATCATATATCCTTTTGGGCATAACAGAGGTACTAGCACCAACATCACATAATGCATAACAAGAGAAGTCATTCAAATAAATTTTTATCATAGGATCCCAACCATCTTCTAGCTTTCTAGGTATGGAGGCTTCTACTCTAAGTTTCTCCTCCCTAGCTTTGATGAGAGCATTAGTGATATGCTCTGTGAAGGCAAGGTTAAGCGTGCTAGTGCGGGGATCTCTAGACATCTTGTGAAGGAAATCAATAACTTCGGTAAGAGTGCAATTATCAAAATCAAGGTCACGAGCATCAAGTAAAGTGGTAGTGGTGTCCTTAAGGTTCTCTTGTTTGGTAGCTTCTAAAGTCATAGCATCACCATTAATAGGTCCATTGGGACCAGGAGTACATTGGGTGCTAAGAGTGTGAACATCCTCAACAACTTGGATAGTAGCAACAGTGTGGTGGGTAGGAAGGCTCTTAATTCTTTCCTCTTCCTCCCTTTCTCTAGCCCATCTTTATTTTAGCTTAGCCATCATCCTAATATTTTCATTAATTTGTACTTGAGTAGCATTAATAGGGATGACTTCCCTCTCCTTAAGAGGAGAAGTTTCAATTTTTAGCAATTTTACCTCATTGGCTAAGTGGTCTACCTTAAAAGAAAGATCATCTAGTTTATGTAGTTTCTCTTCTACATTCTTATTAAAGGCTTTTTGGGTAGTGATGAAATCTCTAAGCATGGTCTCTAGTTCAGTATTGGAGTTCTTGGTACTCGGATAAGCATTGTTGTTCCCATAAGTGTTAGAGGGGAACGGTCTAGAATTGTTACCAAAGTTACTCCTATAAGCATTGTTGTTAAAATTGTTTGTAGAGATAAAGTTCACATCTACTTGTTCTTGAGCAATCAAAGAATTTAAAGGAACATCACGAGGATCAACAGTAGATTGCTTCGAAAGTAGAGACATGATCAAGTCAAATTTTTCATTGAGGGAGGAAATCTCCTCGACAGAGTTTACCTTCCTACCTGTTGGAGCGCGTTCGGTTTGCCATTGGGAATAGTTAGTCATCATCTCATCGAGAAGCTTTGTGGTAGCACCAAGTGTAGTTGACATAAAAGTTCCTCCCGCGGCCGAATCTAACAAGTTCCGCGAGGTAAAGTTCAAACCTGCATAAAAAGTTTGGATAACCATCCAAGTGGTCAAACAGTGAGTAGGGCAGTTCTTGATAAGAGACTTCATACGTTCCCAAGCTTGGGCAACGTGTTCATTATCCAATTGTTTAAAACTCATTATGTTACTTCTAAGTTGGATAATTTTAGCAGGTGGATAGTATTTTCCGATAAAAGCATATTTGCACTTGTCCCAAGAATCTATGCTATTTCTAGGCAAAGACTGAAACCAAATTTTAGCTCCTCCTCTCAAGGAGAAAGGAAAAAGCTTAAGCTTAACAATATTACCATCTATTTCTTGGTACTTTTGCATATCACAAAGTTCTACAAAGTTGTTCAAGTGTAAAGCAGCATCATCTCCAGCACCGGAGAATTGTTCTCTCATGACTAAGTTAAGTAAAGCAGGTTTAATTTCATATGAAGGTGCTGAAGTGGCGGGTGTAGTGATAGGTGTGCTGATAAAGTCATCGTTGTTGTGACTAGTGAAGTCACACAACTTGGTGTTCTCGGTGGAACCCATAATAGCAAGCAAGCAAGATAACTATTTTTGTGATTTTCGATAAAAGGAACTAAAGCAAAAATGAAAGGTAAACTAACAAGACTAAAAATCAAAGGTAAAAGATAGCATGCAACTCCCCTATCCTGAAGAGTGGAGTCCCCGGCAACGGCGCCAGAAAATACTCCTTGATGGGCCTCGAACCCCTCGTTGGTTACCCCAAGTGGAAGGTGTAAGATGTAGTAAGTAGAAGTGTTTTCCCCTAGCAAAGATGCCAAGGATCGATTCCCCAGAGACTCCTAGGTTCAACAAGTAGGTGTCAACTGCTAACGGCGCAATTAGCAATCAACGTGGACCTGCACACAGATACAAATAACTTTGCTCCCAACGAGTACAGAGAGGTTGTCAATCCCTCCGGCCTTGTAGTTCACAAAGGGTTAAAAGCAATGATAGTAGTGATAGATAGTTTTTGCAATAGTAAATAATAACGGAAAGTAAATAGTGGATATGATCAATGATGGTAATATGGACCGGAGTCTCATGATGTTCACTAGTGATGTCTCTCTCCCAAAAGACGATAAAACAGCTATGTGAGGTAAACAAATTACAGCTGGGCAATTGACAGGACCACGAACGCAAACCAATGCTGACTACATTGCAAGAAAGGTTTAGGTTCAAAGCATGGGCGGTACGCCAAAGTAAGTAGACCGAAATCCATCAATATCTACTACTAATCATCCACCTTGAGATATCTATCCCGAACATCTCGCTGTTATTAAGTTGCGAGTCCCACCCATAGTGTAAACTCAATGCAACAGACAACTGCATTAAAAGAACTTTGCGTAAAGTAAACAATCCTTGCACCCGCGGGCACAAGCACCGTTGTTTTCCCCCATGTGTCAACAACACATCCCCTAGACTCATGTTTCTGTCACTCAAGCTAGTCATCGAGGGGCATGAACCCACAATCGAGCATAACGTTCCCTCTTGGAGTCACTACCTACTAGTCGGCCAAAGCAATAAGTAACAACGGAGAACATGCAAGAATTACTTATGAACTAAAATATAAAAGAGGTGAATCAAATATATTACTCAAGATCAATCTGAACATAATCTCATAATCCATCGGATCCCACCAAACTCAACATAGCAACAGCATAAGGATTACATAGGTGCCTCGATCATGTAGGGCAGCTCACGAGGACTAATTAGTGAAGCACAAGAACGGGAGGAGAACATCACATAGCTACTGGTCATGGACTCATGGTCCAAGGGAGACTACTCACGAGTCATCCGGGAGGCATCCATGGTGGTGGAGAAGCTCCCGGTGGTGATCCTCCCCTCCGGCAGGGTGCCGGGAAGAGTTCTCCTGGTGCTCCCGATCTTGGAAGCGGCGGCGGCGGCGGAACAGAGATGGGATCGCGAAAAGAGTTCCTGTTCTGAGGGTTTCGGAGGGTCCTTTAAATATATGCTAAAGTAGGGCACCGGGGGAGTTTCGGGGGGCCCAGGCGCCCCCCCGGCACGGCCCGGGGGGGTGGCGCGCCCACAGGGCGCCTGGAGCCCCTGTGCCCCCCAGGCTGCCCTTCGGACGCAGTGTTGTTTCCGGATCGCTGATTTTTTATATTATTTTTCTGGATTTTTCTGGGCAGTTCTCGAAACGTGAAAACCCTGAAATACAAAAACAGCCGAAAACAGAAACTGGCACTGGGGTGCACTGGATTAGTAAGTTAGTCCAAATATGATAAAAAGTGTATGGAAGTGTATGAATATCATAGCAATATCACCCAAAAGTGGCATGGAGCAAGCAGGAATTATAGATACGTTTTGGACGTATCAGCGTGGAAAGCTTTAGCTCCAGATCGGCGATGGATTCCTTGGCGACGGCGAGCTCTTTGCCCTTGTCAGAGAGACGGACCTGCAGCTCAGAATGGCTGTGGGCGTCCTTCTCCCTCTCAAGCGCAAGTGCGGCAACCTTCTCGTCGCTCGTCTTCAAGTTGGCCTCCAGCTGCGCCACCCTCATCTCCAAGTCCCTCTTGGCGGTCTCGGCAGCCGCAGCGGCATCTTTCGCTTCCTGCAGGGCTCCGCCAAGAGACTGTTCACGTGCGGCAAGCTCGTCCTCGTGGCTGTCGAGGTCGACCTTCCGCTGTGTCAATTCGCCCTCTCGCCGGGACAACTCCTCGGCGGCGAGCCGTTGCTGCTCCTTCGCTTCGGTCTTCTCCAGAATGAAGGCCTGATGCGCCTCGGCAAGCTGCTCTCGCTCCTCCGCCAAGGATCGGAGAGCTGCTTGGTTGCTGGCTCGGAGCTCTTCGGCGCGTTTCTCCAAGTCGACGCCCGCCTTGGCGGCCAGAGCCTCTCGGGACTCCAACTTGGCCTGCTGTGCGCGGTACAGAGCCAGAAGCTTGCGCAACAGCCGCTCCTCCTCGGGCTCGCTGCTGCTGCCTGGCGCGTCGACGAGCTTCAATCCGGCGGAGGCAAGGACCTCCCCGTCGAAGACCTCTCCCTCCGCAGGCGCCCTTGACATGGAAACCCACGGGAGCTGGATGAAGACTCCGTTGCCGGCCTCCAGATAGGCGCCTGTCTCGGCCGCGGTAGCAGAGGGGTCGGCAGCCGGCGCAGCGTCTGACGCTCCTGCGGCCTCAGGGCCGTCAGTGCGACTGTCGCATCCCTCCTCAGCTGCCGCGCCAGCAGCCTTGGCGGCCTCGTCGGCAGCAGGCTCGTCAGGAACGGCCGCCTCTTCGGTGGCGGCGGCATCGCCAGTGTTGCCACGCGCGTCCTCCTCGACGGCGACCTCCGTCTCCATGGGCTCGGCTGCGGACGGGTCTGAAGACAGGAAAAGAAGGAAAAATAATCAAGCAAATATCCAAAAAAGAGAAGATCAAAGGAAGAAAAGTCCAAGGGCTTACCTGCGCGGGTCGGCTCCTCGGTGAGGTTCCTCGCCGGAGAGTTCTCCCTCGACGGCGTGGTGGTAGCTCCCGCCGGCGAAGGCCGCTGGCGCCGTCCCTTGGCGGCGTACTCGCCCTTGGCGGGGTGCTCGCCTTTGGCGGGGTGCCCGCCCTTGGCGGAGTGTCCTCCCTTGCCGGGGAGCTTCCCCTTGGCGGGGTGGTCGAGACGTGCGGCGCGTCGGGGGCGGTCTCCTGGCGCTCCTGATGCTGCTGCTCCGTTTCTACACAAGTCAACAAACAAAACATAAACAAGGATAGAAGACCCGCGCGTGCCCGACAAGCGGAAAGTAGGCAAAGGACTTACGCTGGGGGCTGCGCTGGGGGCTGCTCCGGGGAACGGTTGTCGGGTCCGACGGGCTTGTCGCAGGCGCACCCCCTGTTGCTGCGGCGGGTTCGTCCTCGGTGACGATCACCGGGACTTTGGCCCTCTTCGCCGCCCTCTGGGCCAGAGTCCTGGAAGAAAAACAAGACCAAAATCAGGCAAAATTAATACGAGACAAGAATCAACACAAAACCAAAGCGAAACAAGAATTGCGAAGACTTACTCTTCCTCCTCCTCATCGTCGGAGCTGAGCGCCGAGAAATCAAAATCCGGCTCGCACGTCCCGGCGCGAGGAGCTGGAGGAGTGGGCTCCCTTGGTCGCTTGGCGGGAGCAGGGGCGGCGGCCTGAGAAGACCCCGCTCCGGTTGTCGCCGAGGCACCACGGGCGGAAGGAGCAGTGGAGCCTGTACGGGAAGATCCCTCTCCAGTTGTCGTTGAAGCACGAGGCACTCCCTTGGCGGCCTTGCTCGTCGCGGTGGCGCGTGTCGGGCGGCGCTGCGGCTGCTGGCCCGCCGGCCGCCCCGCCACGTCTGCGGCCTTGCGGTGGCGCCTCCTTGTCTGAGCTGGAGGACTTGCTGGAGGTGGCGAGCTGCCCGACGAGGAAGATGAGGAGCCGAGGTTCAGCGAGCCGCCTGAGTCTTCGGCAGGGTCGCTCGACCCGACGCCCTGCTCGGCGGGCCCGCTCGACCCGGCGCCTTGCTCGGTGTGCTCGCTTGTCTCGGCGAGTTGCCCGGCAAGCTCTCCCGCTTTGCGATGCTCTTCCTCCTCGGCGAGACTTACCGCCTCCGCGGCCTCCGCTTCCTCCAGAGTATACCCAAACTCGCCCTCGGCCGCGGCTGTAGCTGCCTCTTCCAACCTGGTGGCAATATACGCCATCTCCTGGTCGGTGGTGTCGCGGGTGAGTCCCCTCTTCTTGTCGGCGTTGATTGGCAACTCCACCAGGTTGTCGAAGAACGCCTGCATGGCTTCGTCGGAAGGTTCCCGCAAAGTGGGGTTGATCCCGTGGGAATCACACAACGACATCGCCGTGCGGACGGCGCTGAGCGCAGAGCTATTGCACAACGGAACTACGCCCGGCGGCAACGCAAACCACTCAGGGTGGGCGGAGTCATACTTGAATAGCGCTTGGAGCATTGCGTTGAGCTCCAAGACAGTGAAGTTGTAATTAAGGCCCGGGCGCAACCTCATGATGTCTGCCGCGTTCTCGAACTCCCAAGCAGCCCTCTTCCTCTCCTGCAAGGGAGCGATGCGGCGGCGGAGGAAGTCTGCCCCGACGGCACCTACAGTGAGCCTGGCTTGCCGGAGGCGGAGGATCCGAGTGGTGGCTATCTTCAGCTTGTCGTCCTCAGGGGCCAGGTCACTCCAGTCGTTGACGCGTACTACTGCGACTTGGCGCCGGGAAGTGAACTGCTGCGGGTCATCCTCCGTAATCCAACACCAGTTGGCCCTCCACTCATCCCATTTGCCGCGGGTCTCCCCCGTCAAGTAAACCTCTTTCTTATGGAGCCTAAAGATCCAAGAGATTCCGCCAGACAGAGGTGACCCTGACTCTACTCGAGGTATAAAGTAATGGCGGAAGAGGGCTACATTGGGGTAAACACCGACGAAATTTTCGCACAGATGTGCGAAAATGGCCATGGTCAAGACGGCGTTTGGGGTGAAATCAAGGAGATGAAACCCGTAGGTATTCATGATATCACAGAAAAACTCCGAGAAGGGCGGGCAGAGCCCATAGTAGAAGAACAGAGCAAAAAAGGCATAGCCACCCGGGAACATATCGCAGGCCACGGCGGGGAGTACCTTGGTGCGCGGATGCCCCTTTGTCTCCCTTGACCAGAAGAGGTAGAATGTGTCTTTCAGCTCCTCCGCACCAAGCCTCGGCGGGAAGACCGCCATCTTCTTCCGCATTGCTACTAGCCGCAGCGCCTTGGCAGACTTCTCGGCCTTCGCCTTCTCGCCCTTCGGTGCCATGGCGGAGACGATGGGGGAAGTCGACGGCGCTGGTGATGCTGGCGGCGGCGGATGGGGGTGGCGGAGCGCTACTCTCTTTCAACCTTCGGGAGGAGGGGCGCGGCGGGGGTTTCTGGAGGATGAAGAAGCAACGGGCGAATGGAAGGAACTACCCCTGTTCCCCCTGCTTTTAAGGGGGGGAGAGGGGGACGTTCCACATTTCCCCAATAAAGAAACATGCCACGATCTCTCCCACGACGCCGCGATTGACGCGTGCCGTTAGGGAGGGGCGCGGTGGATACGGAGTGGGATACGGCGTGCCGCGGGCCGCGCGTGCCCGTGCACTGTTTTGGGCCTGGCCCAACAGCGCTCGGCACCGTGTGTGGCCCAGGCCCGGGGGCTCCTGTCGTTGTACTAAAGTAGGGGTACCTTAGTATCCCGAACTTGTGCACGGGCAGTTGCAGCGTCCCGTGGCAGGGCTTGCCGCGCGACCACTAAGGCCCACTGTGGTTCCTTTGGAGCCATTCAAGAACAAAGTATTCAAGTTAAAGAGACAAGGCCCCGGCAAGAGGAGCTTGCCGGGAAGGCCACTCAAGGCTCAAGACCACTTCTTTGGCACAAGACCCTGGAAGAGGAGCTTGCCGGGAAGGTCAAACATGGCATTTCAAGAAACTTGCCGTGACGCGCCGCGCGTCCCGGCAAGGCCCGGAGAGCGACAAGCTCCCAGGCGCGACAAGATGGCAATCGCGGCAAGGCGCTTGTCGCGGCAAACTTCCACTAAGTGCCCGCGCTCCAGCTCATCCGCCCACGCGTCACCCTGGGACCCTTCTAGGCGCACGAGGCAGAAGGCTGTGCAGCCTGGGGGACACGGTGGCAAGCTGCGATGACAAGGCCACCGTCGTGGCGGACGGTGGCGCCCAGACGGACGCTTTTTGCACTGTTTGGGGAGACGGCGACGGGCATTTAATGCCCTTGTCCCCTGCCGTCAGAGTTAGGTATAGAGCACTATGCAAACACTGTTCCAACTACCACCATTTTTACATTTTTACCCTTGACTGCGTTGCCACCTGTAGGCGACCCCTTTGACCTATAAAAGGAGGCCCATGCGCAACGTAGAGGGGGTTCCGATCATCGATCACTCTCGCGCTCGGTCCTGTTAGCGATCAGCACTGTAGCTCTTCTCGCTCCCGAGCCAAGAACGCAATACAAACCAAAGCAGGAGTATGGTTTTACGCATCCGTGCGGCCCGAACCTGGGTAAACTGCTCGCGTGCTTGCCTCGATCCGCCCTTTGTGCATCCTCCGCCCCCTTGGCATATCGAAAAAGGGGCTCCGGTCCCATAGGTGTTCGTGGGCGATCAGTTTCCCCGAAAATTACTGAATACACTATGTTTTTCCAAATAAGTAGGGACTAGGTAGTTATTCGCAAACGAAGCCCCAAATGTGGTGGTTTTATGCAATTAACTCCCTTTTTCGTTTTTAAAATATTTTTGCGTTTTGCTTGTTTGGTTGCTTTTTGCCTTCATGTCAACACTCAAAAGAATAGAAAAGAAATAAGAAAAATAAAGATGGGTCCTCGTCCTCTTGCTAATATTTTTAAAATATCCAATTATGACGAACCAATTACTAGTGAGTTGAGTGCACTAGATTATCTTTCTGAAGTTTTGCTTGAAATTCGTGAATCTGAAAATTTTGCTGAAGTGTTAGAAAGAAAAAAAAATATAAAATGATTCATGATATTTCCTTGAATAGAAAGCATGATTGCAATTATGTTAATATAAATTCTTTTAATTTCAATTGTGCTAATGATGTGCAAAGCTACAAGCTTGGGGATGATAATTTTGTTACGTCCACTACTTATTGCAATGATCATGATTGGGGTGATGATGCTTCTTATGATCTTGAAATTTCATTTAAGCCTCGTGATGAATATGTTTGCGATAATATTGAAACTAGGTTTAGAAGAGTGTAAAATCTAGGTAAAAATAATCCCATATATTTGGAGAGTGTTCAGTATTATGATTTTTTTATGGAAGTGGGTTAAGATAGGTCATGACTTTAGTTGATGTTAATCCCACTATCTTGCAATATTGAAAGATTATAGTACTTTTATGTGATAGCTATATTGTTTAATCTGATTATGATCCTACATGTAATATTATGAGAGAGGAAAAAATGGTTGTAGAAATTATGATTTTACTAAAATACCTCTCATTATGTTGATATTGCTATTATTTCTTTCTTCTTCCTTGCATATGCTAGTTTTTCCTTGCCTTGATAATTTGTTTTGCTTATAAAGTGCATATGCATAGGAAGTATGTTAGACTTAAATGTTTTTGTGATATCCTACATGATGCTCTCTTTATGTTTCAATTACCATCTTTCATGTGAGCATCATAAAAATTTCATGCCTATCTTAATGGCTATGAAGAAAGAGCTTGTTGAGAGACAACCCAATAGTTATCTTATTTTTTTTATTGCAATTTTTCTGTTTTTTGTGTGCACACAATTATGCTACTGTTATGGTTGTGTTTTAGTTAGTGTTTGTGCCAAGTAAAGCCTCTGGGATGATTTGGTTGATAGTTGATCTGATTTTGTGCAAAAATAGCACTACTACGAAAAAGGCTACTAGTAGCGCGGGTAAATTGGCTACTAGTAGCTCGGGTACCCGCGCTACTACTATCACGCTACAGCTAAAAGTTAGTAGTAGCGCGGGGTAAACCCACACTACTACTAACATTTTACTAGTACCGCGGATGTCACCCACGCTACTACTATTTCGCACCCACGCTACTACTAACGAAATAGTAGTAGCGCGTCTATAGTGCCACATGCTACTAGTATCCTAAATACTAGTAACGCTCTGTCCCCCCGCATGCTACTACTAAATAATTAGGAATTAAAATATAAAATCCTTCAATTCCATTTTATGCATACAATTCTAACAACTAAAACAAGCCCAGATTTGTAATAAACCAGCAACATTACACATCATTACAAATCGAAGATTTATAGTAAACCAGGAGCATTAGAGCATATCCAAACATCTACACTTATTGCCTAGTCACTTATTCCTAGCTAGTGCAAACACAGTTGAAACCAAACAAAAATGCATAAAAACACCAAACAGTGGCATTCTATCCCTCCAAATCATTTGCTCCCTCTCCATCCTTGCAATCATCTTATTCTCCGTTATGTGCTTCTCCCATTTATGAATCCAAGATTTCTATAAAGAGCAAAGAAAAAATTAAATTAAATTTCAGCAAACATATATTTCCTTGCATGTTATGCTGTACAGTAGCTACGGGAATAAATATACGAAAACAAAAAAGTGAGTGATTTCTAATAAGAAGAGATTGCCTATGTAATAGCTACAAACAAATGAACCTGCTGCACCAACTCATATCATGTCTTACATTGATATTCTCCGTGTGTTACACATATACACCATCAACTATTTGTCAATGACTAATTGGGTTCTTTAAACTTCTATGGGAAAGAAAGATGCCATGCCCTTGCTCGCTGCTAACCTGAATGGATGAAAGGGGCATGCTTTCGAGTCTGGAGTACTTTGGAATGAATTTGAGAGTGTCACTTATAGTACTGGATGCCACCCTTTATTTTCAGTAATGTAACTTCAGTAAGGGATAATCTCACTAACCTATGTAACTTCCTTTGATTGGCGATTATAAGGGTTGTCATCAGTCGTAAACTTTTCCATCTTAGATGGGCTTAAGTCATAGAGGAATTGAGGAACATTCTTGTAATTATCCATTACTGCAAGAAGGTTAAAAATAAAGCTTTAGAGCCACACGTAAAATAATTGGCATGGAAAGCATTAGGGATATGGTACTGTTGCTTATTAGCTCGCCATAAAAAGCTAGAAACTGCTACAATTTGTAAGCATGCATAGGTGTTTCATATGAGGGCATTTTACATCAAGAGTTTGATGAGAAAACACCACCTAGGAAGAAAAAACATGGACATCGCATGTCTGGCACTTATGCATAGTCAACTTGCAAATGACTACCATTTCCCCGCTGCGGGTTTCCTTAAAAAAACTTCTACGGCTTCTTAACAACCACCAGGCAGTAAAATTGCCCTATGCATACATATTTTCCTACCATTTGGTAGAAAATATGAAGATGATATATTGTGCATGTCCGGTGAGGCGAGGAGCCAGACATGCTACAAACTATGCATCCACAAACTACATTAATCTACATGCGTAAAATTAGGAAGAGAGTTAAGGAAAGCAGGTTGTTACGCACCTGTCAACAGTGTTATTGTTGTGGTCGATCGCGGTCTTTCTCTCTCTCTCTCCTGTGAATTTCATCGAGTAACTCAAGAAAATATGCTATTCTGCTGCTGCTTACCCAAATATGCTCGCAACTCGACAACATCTACAATAGCTCCCAGGCCTCAACCTGCCAAAAGCAGCGACGACCACAGTTGAACCACGCATGAATAAATTCAACCGTACTACCCTTTTACATTACAATAAACATTGATTTTGGTTCATCACAAGAAAAGATAGTGTGTGTTCATAAACGTTGATTTTGAACCTTTGTTTATTGAACCTGGGTTACCTGCTGCCAAAGCTTCATAGCGCGGCTCACTTAAGTTCAGTGAGCAGATGGCCTGGATGGGATAAGTGAAGACTGATGTATTTTTCATAGTGGCCTTGTATAAGGGAATCGAGAAAGTAATCTAAACGATCTTATATTAGTTTATAGAGGGAGTAGTCATTTGTTAAACTCTCTATAAAGACAAATATTTGGAAACGAAGAAAGTAGTATATGTAATATGTTGACACGTACCTACGCATGCAACGGGCAACGAAATAAGTAGTAGTAGTAGCTAGTCTTCCACATGGTCGGCCGGGCTCCGTCAACAGTCCACGTAAGTAATCGGTAACTGTAAGAGATGGAGATCGAGATCGGGATGGAGAAAGCAATGCCTGCTGCCTGCCTGCATGCATGCATCCCGACCGATTCAAATTTGTTCTACCCATGCCATTTGTGTGTTGCAATTTCCACCCATATTGTTTGTTCCATTCCTCCAAATAAGTCGAACGAACCGTGAAACATCTATCCTTTCTAAAACTCCAAGCAATGAAATCTGACATGTTATGCATAGGGAGGGGGGATCGCGAGCACCCTTTGAGCATCAATTGGCCACAATGTTTGTCTTACTAAATCTTCATCCCATGCACACCTCGGTATCACCATCCATGTCGAACCTGTTCTTACGCCTCCTACAATCCACCATATCATTGTTTGTAGGCAAGAACCTGTTGGCTTCCTCCATGCCATTGAAGAAAGCCATGCTCGACAGCATGGCCATGCCGGTGCCATTGCTGGGCTCCTCTGCTATGACGGTGTCATTCAAGAACAAGGTCGGATTTTGTACCTTGCTGGACAGGAACCCAGAAACCATGCTGTTGCCTTGACTTGAAAGTAAAGCGGATGACTCCAGGGGATCAGCTGAGGTGGTGATAGAGGCGGAGAGGATCTCGGCGAAGGGCTGCTCGGCTTGCAGGAGCGTCGGGTGGTCAGGGTATTGGGAGAAGAACTTGTCCACAGTGTCTTCATCCATGAGCATGCGCGAGATGTATGCCAAGGCCAGTTCCTCCTGTGGCTGCTCTGACTGTGTGTCAGCATTGATCATCAAAGGATGGTCTGGGATGATGGAAGGGGATAGTGGTGCGGGCTCGATGAGTCTCGACAACTTCTCCTCGGAGGCAGCCATTGTAGGATGCATGTTTGCTTTGTGATGGTGGATGGTACATTGGGAATATCATCATGTCCTCTATCCATGACATTCCATGTGAAGCCAACAAGCTCATTGTCAGTCGATCGTTGGAATCATCGCCGAAGCTTTCCATTGCATAGAATCGGTCTAGCATTCCAGCAGCGTCTGCAACATATCGACAAATTAAACAAACAAGGGTCCGTTTATTCGTCTTGGTGTTTCAGCCGTCCTTTTGGCTTGTCTAATCATAAGCACCAATTATGTTGTACGAATCAATTTATCGGTAAAATGTGTGTTGTCTTGAGTTCATATGAGACTTTTCAAAACATGGTAGCGAGATGTTGGTTTGACTACTAATAAGTTGCTACTGCTAATAAGGTTCTCCCAACGGAGATTGGGGGTGAATACAATACATACACTAGCTGCTTAATTAACTCGCTATCACTAAGTGACCCAGTCCCTTCATACATGCACATGGTAATGCACTATTATCCATAAGTAAAAATTGTTAGCAATAATCATTATTATTAGGTTTTGTATTTGCTATCTTAGAGGTTGGGTGTGTGTTAGCTTAATTAGCAAAAGAATCCGTGCGGTGCAACGGGAGGAAACAATACAACACACTCTAACCCAATAATCATGACTCAAGACCCCAATAGATCCATGTCCTGTATTTGAACAGGGCATACGATTTATGTGGCCTCTCTCTCTCTCTCTCTCTCCATAAGATGAACATCAGCTTTCTTTTTTCCAATGTGATGTTTTGCGGAGGCATGCATGTTTGGTTATTGATGGTTTCTTTTGTCTTCAATCTAACTATGATGAGGTGTTCATTTGCAACACGTACGTGGCAGCCTCGGTATAGAAAATGACGGATTTTACGCTATTGATTAAAATTACACCATAAATAGAATTTTTAAAATATTAAATAGGTAAAATAACACCATATTCAGATTGTACACATCACTATTGATTAAAGTTGCATAATAAATATAATTTAAAAATGTTAAATAGGTAAAATAACATCATATTCATATTCTACACATTTTCTAGTCAAATTTAATATATAATAATTTAAAATTGGAGTTCAATTTAAAAGATATGATCTTTAAAGCATTTTTCACTTATAGTTGAATTGTTGATTAATTAATAGAAATCGTAGGGGGTTTCTGAAAAAATACGAAAACACTTAGTTTTTTACTTAAGTCCGGTATGTGGTTTCATGAAAATAGAAGGGGGTTTCTGAAATATATAAAATATGAATCATTTTTATCACTTAAGTCCGGACTGCGGGTTGATTCATAAAACACAGGTTTTTTCATAAAATTAGCGCCGGACGACCAGAAGCAGTCCTTGCTTTATTATTAGGTAGAGATTTGCACTAGTGCGGCTAGGGCCAGTACTATGCTTGCTACACATTTTTCTAATGAAATTTCATATATAACAATTTAATATTGGAGCTATGGTTTAAAAGATAAGATTTTTTTAAAGCATTTCTCATTTATAGTTGAACTGCGAATTAATTGATAGAAACTGTAGGGGGTTTCTGGAAAAATACAAAAAATGATTTGTTTTTTACGTTAGCTTGCACTACGGGTTTATTTCATGAAAACAAAAGGGGTTGGTGAAAAAATACAAAAAAACTATTTGTTTTTGTTAATTAAGTCCAGACTGCGGGTTGATTTCGTGAAAACACAAGGGAGTTTTGTAAAATGAGCGATGGAAGATCAGAAGCAGTCCTCGATATATTGTTAGGTAGGGATTATAAAACAACAGATAAAAATGCCTAAAACAATAGATAATACACACTTCGGAATTAATCAAACAGAACAAAAACATCATGCATGCAAACAAGACACACAAAAATGGATATATCTTACCTTGATCGATCTTTTCTTGAACTAAAACATCTTCTGAATCCAACTCTAAATCGCCCAAAATCGCGAGTGAAAGGGGCATGAGAGGTTTTCTTTCGTTTTGTTCTAGGTCACTTAGAAAGAGCAGAGAGGCACCGAGGCAACCACAAAGATTCGAGAGAGAGCGTTTGTTTGCGCATACATCAGCGTTATTGTGCATAAAAAGAAGAGGTGGAGCATTGTAATCTCGGCACAACGTGTTAAAACTCACGGCAAAAAACACATATATGACCTGACGACGAAAACAATTCAAAGTTTGAGCTGCTCCCAAAAAAATTACACCCCGCTGACCTTTTCGAGTGGCGTCCGACAGCAGGGTGCTGCACCCTGATACGTCCAAAACGTATCTATAATTTCTGCTTGCTCCATGCCTCTTTTGTGTGATATTGCTATGATATTTATACACTTCTATACACTTTTGTTCATATTTGGACTAACCAATTAACTCAGTGCACCCCAGTGCCAGTTTCTGTTTTCTGCTGTTTTTGTATTTCAGGTTTTCCCATTACGTAAACTGCCAGAAAAATTCCGGGAAAAATATATAAAAAATCAGCGTTCCGGAAGCTTCCTTGCGAACAAAGTAGGGCCGGAGGGGGGCCACCAGGGCTCCAGGCGCCCTGGGGGCGCGGCCCCCCTCCTGGCCGTGCCGGGGGGGCGCCTGGGCCCCCCAGGCCTCCGCTGATGCCCCCCTTTGGCATAAATTTACACCGCGTCCCAAAACCCTCGAGGACGAAACCCTTTTTCGCGATCTCATCTCTGTTCCGCCGCCGCCGCGCTTCCAAGATCGGGAGCACCAGGAGAACTCTTCCCGGCACCCTGCCGGAGGGGAGAACCACCACCGGGAGCCTCTCCACCACCATGGACGCCTCCCGGATGAGTTGTGAGTAGTCTCCCTTGGACCATGGGTCCATGACCAGTAACTATGTGATGTTCTCCTCCCCTCTTTGTTCTTCACTAATTACACCTCGTGAGCTGCCCTACATGATCGAGGCACATATGTAATCCTTATGCTGTTGCTACGATGAGTTTGCTGGGATCCGATGGATTATGAGATTATGTCCAGATTGTGTGTGAGTAATATATTTGATTTACCTCTTTTATATTTATGTTCTTGAGTAATTCTTGCATGTTCTCCGTTGCTATTTATTGCTTTGGCCAAGTAGTAGGTAGTAACTCCAAGAGGGAACGTTATGCTTGATTGTGGGTTCATGCCCCTCGATGACTAGCTTGAGTGATAGAAACATGAGTCTAGGGGATGTGCTGTTGCCACAAGGGGGAAAACAACGGTGCTTGTACTTGCGAGTGCAAGGATTGTTTACTTTACGCAAAGTTCTTTTAATGCAGTTGTCTGTTGCTTTGAGTTTACACTATGGGTGGGACTCGCAACTTAATACCAGCGAGATGTTCTGGATAGATATCTCAAGGTGGATGATTAGTAGTAGATGCAGATGGATTTCGGTCTACTTACCTTGGCGTACCGCCCATGCTTTTGAGCCTCAACCTTTCTTGCAGCATAGTTAGCATTGGTTTGCGCACATAATCCTGTCAAATTGCCCAGCTGTAATTCGTTTACCTCACATAGTTGTTTTATCGTCTTTTGGGAGAGAGACATCACTAGTGAACATCATGGGACCCCGGTCCATATTACCATCACTGATCACATCCGCTATTTACTTTCAGTTTTTATTTACTAGTTGCAATTATACCTATCACTATTATCTCTTGCGTTTGATCCTTTGTAAACGACAAGGCCGGAGGGATTGACAACCTCTCTGTACTCGTTGGGAGCAAAGTTATTTGTATCTGTGTGCAGGTCCGGTTGATCGCTAGTTGCGCCGCTAGCGGTTGACACCTTCTTGTTGAACCTTGGAGTCTCAGGGGAATTCGATCCTTGGTATCTTTGCCAAGGGAAAACTACCGCTACACTGCATCTCAAACCGTCCACTTGGGGTAACCAACGAGGGGCGAGAAGCCATCAAGGAAAGTTTTCTGGCGCCGTTGCCGGGGACTCCACTCTTCAAGATAGGGGAGTTGCACGCTATCTTTTATCTTTGCTTTTTAGTCTTGTTAGTTTACCTTTCAGTTTTCTTTATGTATTTTCACTAGTTTTGCTTAATGGAAAACAACAAAAATATGAGAGAGCTTTATAAGCTCTACCTTGAACTTGGACATGATGTGTTTGAAGAGAAAATTAAAAAACCTATGGAACTTTATTATTTGCATAACAATCATGATGGTGGTGATGTTATTAGTATGCTTTCTTTGAATATCAATATTGCTAATGACATGGAAAGCTCTAAGCTTGGGGATGACACGTTTGATGAACATGATATTTTTAGTCCCCCAACTTTTGAGGAGAAAATTTACTTTGATGATATGCCTCCTAAATACGATGATTACTATGATGGTTATGATAGTCTTACTCTCACTATTCCTAATAAGAAAGATTTTGCTTATATGAAGAGTAATGACACTTTTATGCTTTTGGATCATGGAAATAATGCCTTATGTGATAGTTATATTGTTGAGTTCATCCATGATGCCACTGAAATTTATAATGGGAGAGGGAGACATGGTTCTAAATATCTTAATAATAAGAAGTTTCCTCTCTTTATGGTGAATATTTTGAAGTTATGCTTGTTTTGCCTTCCTACGCTAGTTGCTTTGTGCTTCAATGAATTATTCTATTGCAATATTCCTATGCATAGGAAGCATGTTAGGCTTAAATGTATTTGCTATTTGCTTCTTGATGCTCTCTTTTGTTCTTCAACTCTTATTCCTACGAGAGCATCATTAAAGTCTCATGCCTAGCTTAAAGGCATAAAAAAGCGCTTTTGGGAGACAGCCCACAATGAATAAAATTTTATTTTGCTTTTGTTGTGTCTTGATGTTGTTACTACAGTAGCATCATCATTGTATCTTTACTTTTCAGCTTTGTGCCAAGTGTAGCCTCTGATTGCAAGAAAGTTCAAAAGTTGTGACGTGCTGTCCAGGAAACAGATTCTATCCTTGGACAGAAAAATTCGTATAAAATCACCAGATCATCTTTTTGGTCTGAATTTCTTCTACAGCGTGCTCTATACAATTTTCTTTCGGGCGTCTGTTCTGAGTTTTTTGATTTGAGTTGCAGAAGTGCCCCCAAAAAATCATTTACTACCTGCTGGTCTGTTTTTCACAGATTCTGTCCTGTTTTGCCTTTCCTTCATTTTGCAAACCTTGAGCTTGCTTTTTCTTTGCAAAAACCTTTTGGCAATCTTGAGAAACAGTAGACCTTCAAGAATATCTTTATTTACAGCAAGGAACAATTATTTTATTAAGGGTACTAACCTCGCTAATCAGATTATGATGAGTTATGTATGAAGGGAGTTTTCAAGTGTGCGAGGGAAGATGATAAAAAGATTCAGGAGTGTCAAACGGTCAAGCTTGGGGATGCCCCCATGCACCCCCAAGAAATATTCAAGAAGACTCAAGCGTCTAAGCTTGGGGATGCCCCTGTGCATCCCCTTCTCCATCAACAATTATCAGTTCGTCTTTCGTTCCACTATATTTTTATCACTTCATGTGTTATGTGCTATGCTTCGAGCGTCTTGCTTTTAGTTTCCTTTTTAGTTTTCTTTAGCTTTGCTTGCTGTTCATAACGAGTTGGAACTCAGCTTTCTTTGTGTGGGAGAGAAACACGCTCCACTTCAACCTAGAACATAACATAGAATTTTCATGTCTATCCTTGCTGTGTGTGTTCTTTGTCTTTCAATAGCTACTATCATGTTTAGCTCTTAGTTTTCATGCTTATCCTTTTAAAGAGCTTTTGTTTAGTTGGTCGCTGGAACTCTCTTTAGTTATCATGCTTATCTTATTAAGAGAGTTGGCTTCTGTTGCATTGGTTGATATGTCTATGATAAGAATGCTATGTGTATAATGGTGCTTAGTAGTTCATGTTTTCTTATGGTTAGTCTCAAATAGCTGAGGGGTTCTCAATGTGTTAATGGAGTACCAACATGATTTGTTTGCCTATGATGTGGTATGGTTTAGTGATATCTTCCTTCAAGAATTTATTTTGATTGACTTGGCGTATGCTCACGCATATTTAAGACTGTAAAGAAAGTCTATCAAGCCTTGATGATCTTTAATTTTTGAGTAGCGATATAACTTCCATGCCTGATTCAATGTTGCTTTGTCGCTCTGCATGATTATGACCGTCATTGCTCTTTTAGTTGGTCGCTCCCAGTCTTTTGCTAACCTTCTCCTGTACTAACCGGACTGACTGCTTGTGCATCCAAAATACTTTTAAACCAGTTATGCCATATGAGTCCACCATACCTTCCTATGCATGGTGTTTACCTGCCATTCCTAACGAAGACTTTCATGTACCATCTCGAAATTAATAAAAAAAAAGCATTTCTCTTTTGTGCCTCTGTTTTAGTTCATGAGGAAGTAGTAGTTAATTCATGATCTTTTTAAGTTGGACAAGCTTCACCCCGGGATTGCATGTCTAATGTGCAAACCCATAATACGAGAAGGAACTGGGATAGAGTGCGCCCGGCTCATTAAAAAATTATACAACAAACAAACCCTCCTTCACGCTTTGTTCATGAGAAATCAGAAAACTTTGGCAGTGATAAACAAAGGAGATTAAGAGGATGTGATCGTCCTCATTCGGGAGCCGTTCCTCGAAACTTGTCCAGCTCAAGAAGTGATTGAGTTATCTGCTAGCATTCGTTGACGAAACATGCATATTCAAAAAAATAATTATTACCTCTGTTTTTAAAACCAAGAGCTCTGGTACATGCTTAGTTTTTGTTTCCGACCACGGGTTTTCAACCTTGCCAACAAAAGCCACGGTTCGAGAGTCTCCACCTTCTTTAAAGCACCAACTACTAAGAGCATGATTGTCATTCTGAGTGTAATGTGCATTGTCCCAAAGTAGCATTGTCTTTTGCATGATTATAATATCGTTTATTCTGAAATCATTGTATCTAGTCGTCACATAAACCTTGGAGGTGCCCCTGCATTTATGTTTTGCTTCACTAAAGGGGGCAAGCGAGATACCACTTTATCATATTTGCACACCATGCTCATTACAAATCTATTGAGTGTTTCAGTATCATATTGTAAAACTTTCAGTTCTTTGTGATTTTCTCATGAGGCAACTTAATTACTATAGATTCATTGTCTCAGTAAGCACTTGTCATGTGACTATGAAAGATCTTATATGGTTAATAGCATGTCACCACAGAAATTATGCTTGTTATCATTTACCTACTCGAGGACGAGCAGGAATTAAGCTTGGGGATGCTGATACGTCCAAAACGTATCTATAATTTCTGCTTGCTCCATGCCTCTTTTGTGTGATATTGCTATGATATTTATACACTTCCATACACTTTTGATCAAATTTGGACTAACCTATTAACTCAGTGCACCCCAGTGCCAGTTTCTGTTTTCTGCTGTTTTTGTATTTCAGGTTTTTCCATTACGTAAACTGCCAGAAAAATTCCGGGAAAAATATATAAAAAATCAGCGTTCCGGAAGCTTCCTTGCGGCCAAAGTAGGGCCGGAGGGGGGCCACCAGGGCTCCAGGCGCCCTGGGGGCGCGACCCCCCTCCTAGCCGCGCCGGGGGGGCGCCTGGGCCCCCCAGGCCTCCGCTGATGCCCCCCTTGGCATATATTTACACCGCGTCCCGAAACCCTCGAGGACGAAACCCTTTTTAGCGATCTCATCTCTGTTCCGCCGCCGCCGCGCTTCCAAGATCGGGAGCACCAGGAGAACTCTTCCCGGCACCCTGCCGGAGGGGAGAACCACCACCGGGAGCCTCTCCACCACCATGGACGCCTCCCGGATGAGTTGTGAGTAGTCTCCCTTGGACCATGGGTCCATGACCAGTAGCTATGTGATGGTCTCCTCCCCTCTCTGTTCTTCACTACTTAGACGTCTTGAGCTGCCCTACATGATCGAGGCACATATGTAATCCTTATGCTGTTGCTACGATGAGTTTGCTGGGATCCGATGGATTATGAGATTATGTTCAGATTGTGTGTGAGTAATATATTTGATTTACCTCTTTTATATGTATGTTCTTGAGTAATTCTTGCATGTTCTCCGTTGCTATTTATTGCTTTGGCCAAGTAGTAGGTAGTAACTCCAAGAGGGAACGTTATGCTTGATTGTGGGTTCATGCCCCTCGATGACTAGCTTGAGTGACAGAAACATGAGTCTAGGGGATGTGCTGTTGCCACAAGGGGGAAAACAACGGTCCTTGTACTCGCGGGTGCAAGGATTGTTTACTTTACGCAAAGTTCTTTTAATGCAGTTGTCTGTTGCTTTGAGTTTACACTATGGGTGGGACTCGCAACTTAATACCAGCGAGATGTTCTGGATAGATATCTCAAGGTGGATGATTAGTAGTAGATGCAGATGGATTTCGGTCTACTTACCTTGGCGTACCGCCCATGCTTTTGAGCCTCAACCTTTCTTGCAGCATAGTTAGCATTGGTTTGCGCAAATAATCCTGTCAATTGCCCAGCTGTAATTTGTTTACCTCACATAGCTGTTTTATCGTCTTTTGGGAGAGAGACATCACTAGTGAACATCATGGGACCCCGGTCCATATTACCATCACTGATCACATCCGCTATTTACTTTCAGTTTTTATTTACTCGTTGCAATTATACCTATCACTATTATCTCTTGCGTTTGATCCTTTGTAAACGACAAGGCCGGAGGGATTGACAACCTCTCTGTACTCGTTGGGAGCAAAGTTATTTGTATCTGTGTGCAGGTCCGGTTGATCGCTAGTTGCGTCGCTAGCGGTTGACACCTTCTTGTTGAACCTTGGAGTCTCAAGGGAATTCGATCCTTGGTATCTTTGCCAAGGGAAAACTACCGCTACACTGCATCTCAAACCTTCCACTTGGGGTAACCAACGAGGGGCGAGAAGCCATCACACCCTACTATGCAGCGCCTTTGCCATGTGCGCTGCACCCCCGTCCAGCGTGGCAGCCTAGGCCCAGGTACGGCCCCACAGACAGTAGTGCAGTGCCCAATGCATAGGCGTCACACAGTGTAATGTGCAGCGCCCAGCGCTTTGGCGCTGCACCTGACTTATCAATTCGCCCGCCCGACCCGAGCAGGCAGTTCTTCCCCCTCTTTTCTCTCTGGACAGAGAGCAGCGGCGGCGCCCCCATCGGATCCCCGCCACATCCCTCTGAAATCTGAAGATTTGATCCGTGGATTCGATCTCCAACCCCTCCTACTAGGTAAACTCCTCCGTTCCCTTTCTTTTCCTCCGTAAATTTGTTGCCTTTTTAGAGATTTGTCCAAGATTTGATGGAACCCTTGATTTGCTTGATTTGCTTGATTTAGGATGTGTAGTCATAGTGGTACTACCGTAGTGTTGTATATTAGTTCACTATATAGGATGTGTAGTCATAGTGGTAGTACCCTATATTGTTTTGTTTTTTTAGATATATATGAGATGCCTAATTTTGTAGATAACTATGAGATGTTGAGTTTTGTAGACATATAGGAGATGTGTAGTTTATAGTAGATGTTGAGTTTATTTGAGATATATATGAGATTTAAAAGCATTTATTCATTGTGTTAGAAGAAGATGTTGACATTGTTGTAGTTGAACACATATGCGATGTTTAGTGTATACCGATATTTGAGATGAAGGTGAACTCATATATGTGTATTGTTTCAACTTTGTAAGGATGGTTTGGCTTCTCGAGGATGCCATTGACACACAACACCGGCCCTACATGATGCACGAGAAGGGGAAGGTAATAATGAGTATTGTAAATATTTTGCAAATTTGTGTGTAGTTGAAGTTGACATGCCCTAAGATTTTTCATTACTTGTTTTTTGCAGAAGCTTGAACCTATGAAGATTCGGTATCATGGGATCTCTGGTCGTGCCATGCCGTACGATGAGTGGTATACACCTTACATCCAGCAGGCAGGACTCCTCCCGTGGATTCACTTGGTCAGCCGGTCCACGCCGAACCTGAACGCTCCACTGGTGACCTCTCTTGCTGATCGGTGGAGGCCGGAGACGCACAGTTTTCATTTTCGGACTGGGTAAGTGACCGTAAAGCTCAAGGATGCCGCCTTGATCACCGGGCTTCCTATCGACGGGAGGCCTCTATGTATGAGCACTGATTCCGATGGGTGGCACGAGCAGATGATTGCTCTTATCGGTATGGCTCCTATCGAGGCTGAGGCTGATGTAGAGGAGGGAGAAGAGCAGAAGAAGAAGGAAAGGAAAGCAGCCGGAGCTGCTTTCACGTGGATTCAAAGGAACTTTGCGCATTTCCCCATGGATGCCACTGATGATGTGATTCAGACACATGTTCGTGTCTATATGTGGTATGTTGTCTCGAGGACTTTGTTTCCTAACTCCACAGGCAAGAACGCTCCATGGATGTGGCTGAAGGCGTTGACCGTATTCGATAGCGGATGGAGCTGGGGTTCAGCCACTCTTGGTTACTTGTACCGACATGTGGTTTGTTTTTTTTGCTATCAAGTCATTCCTTCATTAGAAATTCAAGCTTGCTGTCAAGTTAACATTGTTTTCTTTCATATGCAGCTAGACGATGCGTGTTGCGGGATCACATGTAGTGCATGCATTGGTGGTAATATGCTTCTGCTTTCTGTATGGAGCTGGGAGCGTCTGCCAGTTGGACGGCCTAAGAGTGTCAAGTTCAATCCTTGGGATGAAGATGGCGATTTACGGCGCCCCACTTGGGCTTACAAGTGGGATGTGGTATCCGACATGACGAACGATGTCAATCTCATGTACAAAAAGTACATTGCCGAGTTGGACACGATTACGCCTAAGCAGGTAACGAGGTCATTACTTCAGTCATTTCTCATGCTTGCCTGAGTGCATAGTCATCAATTTTGCATTGTTGCCATATTTCATAGGTGGTATGGCAGCCATATGGCGCCGGTGACAGACTTGGGTACACCGAGGAGTTTCCCATCAACCCGATGTGCTTGCGCGATAGGGATATCTTTCTTATGTGGTGCCCACTGATATGCAACTGGGCGGTTGAGTTTCATTTGCCACATCGCGTGTTTCATCAGTTTGGTCTGTTCCAGACTCACCCGCCGGAATGGGTGGACACGGACAAAGCACTTCATAGGTAAGAGAGCATGAACCGTATTGACTAAGCATCGCCAGTACTTGTTGAGTGTGCTAATGTTTAGTTCTGTACCATGCAGGTTGGACAGGAGAAAGCAGCGGAAGATAAAGGACTGGGACAAGCATCATGCATCGTATGTTACCCGTTTCCATCTTAGTGTGGAGCAAGCTCGTAAGAGTGCACACGTCCAGCTTCGTGAGCATTGCTCAATTTCTTTTGATAGCTACCTACGATGGTTGCCTGCAAATACTCAAGTCGAGATATGCTCGCCGGCATACAACGATGATATTCTTGAAGAGCCCGTAAACTTTGATGATGTATCGAAGTGGCCCTACAACAAAGATATCAGGGACGGGCAAGATGTCCCTGCTGTTCCGATGATTAACTATGTGGTAAGTGTTCACTTTACTTTCCCGTTGGCAGTACTACACATGTTTGAATGGCTATCGACGTGTACTTCGTTCTCATCCACAGCGTGACCAAATAAAGAAAGCGGCTGATGAAAGCAAGTCTATTTTGGAGCAGACACCGGTTGGAGAATGCAATGATGAAGGTCCATTACGAAAATTTCTGAAGGTACATATCGCACTCAACTGTCCATGTTACATATGTTGCGGAGTTTGGTATCTTATACACTTGTTCATGTTACAATGTCAGGCCAAGAAGTTAAGGCAGTTATCAAACCTTCTCGGTTGCCATGACCCAGAATATGATGAACCATCTACCTCTATGTCTGGTACACCATCAGACCCCTTATCTCACCATGAAGGGGAAGATGTGAGTTCCTCATTTGCTTATTTGGATGATGAGGGTGTGGTCACCCAAGAGGTATGACTAATCTTTTAGATTTAAATCTCACTTCATTATGGCGCCGATCTTCACCATATTGTTTGATTGTGCGATAGATTGACGATGACGAGACTTTGGCGGAGGCTCAAGTTCGGTCCGCATACATGTTGAAGCCTAGGCAGCCCATAAAACGGTTCACGCCCACCGACTTTGACAACAGAGGCAACCCAAAGGTGGACGTAGGGACCTCGCGGATGGCTAGCTTGGATGATGAGGCGGAGGAGGAGGTGGAGGAACAGGTGCCTCGTCCTAGCAGGAAGAAGAAGATTGCCGCCAGGCGTGCCACCAGGAACACGCGCGGAAGGCATTAGTGCTTTTGTTCTTTATTGTGGAAGTGCTCTTGTACTCGTTTCATTAGGTTGATGAACTTGTGAGGTCATGTCATATGTTGGTGAACTCTTAGTAGTGAGGTACTTGTGTTTGCGAACTTATAGTGATTTTTAATTGCCCTAAATGATGTGATGTTCAAGTTATTAGTTCTGTGTAGACTTGTGATGTTGAAATCCTTGCTTATTACCTCTGTGTGCACTTGTTAGGTTATCAGTCTCTGCAGTTTACAATATAACAACAATGCAGCGCCGAAAACAAAGACGATGTACTACACAGTGCAGCGCCCGTGCCCGTCCCCTAGGCGCTGCACTACCGGCCATGGCAGTCCAGAGAGCCACATAAACTTTCCATCTTTGAGCACCCACGTAAATTGCTAAGTCAGTGTGCAGCGCCTTAGGGTCAGGCGCTGCACTAGATAGTGTGACGCCTCTCCATTGGGCGCTGCACCGTATAGTGCAGCACCCGTCCCCTAGGCACCGCACTGTTGTTTACTGCAAAAACTGTGTGGTTGACATCAGTTTCAATTCAGGGGACCACCATAATACTTGCAATAACTAAAGCATCACACCAATTTCAAAAAACACAATTTTTATGCCGATGAGTTCATAACTTAAGACAAATGAAACATTACCACGACATGGTTCACGACACAAATGGCAGCTTGCCCTAGAAGAAAGTTCACCAACATCGCACATAACCTCACAAGTTCAAGACACATTCACTAGAAGATAGGTGACAGCAAATGGCTTCTTTCCCTAGTCCATGACGAGTGAACCGAAGCGAAGTCCCTACTGAGTCGAGCGAGGCCATTTTCCCTTCTTGTCACCTACCTCATCCTCCTCTTGCACCTCGCGAGCCTTTGCAAGCTTTCTTGCCCTCTCCTCCCGACGAGCAAGTTTTGCTTGGTGAGCCCTCTCCTACTCTCGTTTGTTCCGATCCATCCTCTCCTTTTGACGTTGCTCTTCCCCCAAGCCTCTTCAAAGGGATTCTTTGAACTGGCGCCGGCGCCTAAGACAATCTTGATATTGGTCCTTTTTGACATCTTCGGGCACTTCATGATCTATCCACGTGAAGTACTTGCATAGTGGAGGGGGTGACTGTAAACACAATTTTAGTTAGTGTCGACACACGTTTGAGAGTAAAATGTTACTTGTGTAGCTTACCGGTGGCTCATCATAGGCGTTAGTTGGAAGTGCACGATCATAAGCATAGTTGGGGAATACAAAGTATCTCCTCCCTTCCGTCCATGACTTCTTTCGGTCGGTGGACACCTTCACCTTGCAAACATCCCCACACCAACATGGTGGGATGTTAACATCTTTCTCCTTCACCTTTTCCAATGATGCACTCTCCCACTTGTTCGGCATGTCATTATGGTTAGCACATGGTGGCATAGTCATTGAACCGGATGAAGCCATTCCTACGAAAGTAGGGTTTCCCCCAAAATATCAACACATTGACATGTATAGAGGGAAATGCATCACCCAAGGGTTTCCCCACAAATTACCACAAACATGCCCAAATCCAAGCAAGAACTAGGGTTTCCCTCAACTAGTTTGATTTGAGCTAATGTGACATTTTTTGGATGAAAAGGAGGAGATCGGAGGAGATTACCTTAAGGGAGGGGGTGGCTTCCGGATCCACAGACAAAATCTCCGGATTTGACAAGGATTTGAGAGGCGGGATAG
>LR738716.1:9389798-9475926 GCA_902687465.1 Secale cereale
CAAGTGTGGCGCCCAGGTCTTAGGCGCTGCACACTTGGACATGCTAGTCCAGCGGGCAACGGAAGCATTCCAGTAGGTTTGCCTATGTGCAGCGCCTCTCCCTTGGGCGCTGCATAGTGCAGTGCAGCGCCCCTCCCTTAGGCACTGCACATAGACTTAGCCATTTTTTGGGCAGAAAAACTACTAGAATGCTTCTGTTGCTCTCTGGACTAGCATGTCCAAGTGTGCAGCGCCAAAAGGCTAGGCGTCACAGTGTGACGCCTAGCCATTAGGCGCTGCACACTTGGACATGCTAGTCCAGAGAGCAACAGAAGCATTCCAGTAGGTTTGCCAGTGTGCAGCGCCCATGGGTAAGGCGTTGCACTACACATTGCAGCGCCTAGGAGCTAGGCACTGCACTATCTGCTGTTTGCAAATGACAGTTTTTGTTTGTGTTTTCTGGTTCACACAGATGGTTTTCCTGTTCACACAGATGGCACATATTCATATCCAAATCACATTTGGTACTGCATAACACATACAGTAGTCCAAATCACATAGTCATACATAGGTAGCACATAGAGTAGTCCAAATCACATAGTCATACACATAGTCATATTCGTTCATAAGAAGGTCATTGTCCTTGTCCCTTCTTCATCTTCCTTTCTTCTTCTTCTTCTTCCTTGTCCCACCACCAAGGGATCTCACCTTCCCCCTCCGTGTCCTCCACCCCCTTCATTGTTTCCATACCTACGAAAATGGCAATATAATAGTTATTCACACATTGCAATATGACAACACAAACATTGAGCCAAAGTAACAAGATCATAGTAAGTCACATACGGCAATGGCCCATTGAGCCAAGACAACATTCCACCACCACGGCCAACACCATCACCACGGCCTAGATCACCACTGCCTCTACCACCACCACGGCCTCTACCACCACCACGGCCTCTACCACCACCACGACCTCTTCTAAGACCTAGTTGACTCCCTCTTTGTTGCCTAGTTCCTCGTTGGCTTGTTTGGTTTGATTGGTTTGGCACTTGGGCACTTGTTTGACTTGGTTGGCTACACCTTGGTTGACTTGGTTGGCTATCATTTGCTTGGCTCGTGCTTGCATCATTTTTCTTTGATTTCTTTTTTGGTTTGGGACAAGTTCTTGTGTTGTGTCCCCCATGATTGCACTCCCCACAACGGGATTGCTCACGAGGCTCTTGGAATTGGCCGGCGCCGTATTCTCGAGCGCCACCACAGCCCCATCCATCCATGTCACCTCTAAGACGCTTTGTCTTACGTCTTCCCCGTCTAATGACCTTCAATTCCGGGTCCGGCCATAGTTGAACTCCATGATACTCCAGCCATTGTGATTGGTCCAAGTATGGCTCAAACCGGGGAGCCCATGTTTTCTTTACCGTCATGGTTGAGAACTCGGACTCCCGCACGGTAAGAGGGTGATTGACGTCAACATTCCTAACACGGGATGCGTTTAACAAGTGCGAGCATGGCAGATGAAGCAACGATGGCCTCATGCAGCTGCAATCACACCTTGTTAGGGAGACCTTGAAAGCGCGGCCTCCGTGTTGGTGGCCATCGTTCGAGGTTCCTCCAGGCTCTTTCACTTCATACTTCCACTCGTTGTCGTCATATAGAACAGCTTCTTGGGAGTCTGCCTTTCGTGATTGAAATTCCAACCATTCTTCAACCTTTGGTGGGAAATTATACTTGTGCTTTTGCTTGTTCTCACCAGCAATCTGCTTATCCGTCTCCATTGAGTGCTTTAAAAAGTATGCATTCATCTTGTCGAATGTGTATTGAACTATTGTCGTCACGGGTAATGCACGAACACCCTTGAGAACCCTATTGAAGCATTCTGCCATGTTGCTTGTCATTTGACCGTACATCCGACCATCTTCATCGAAAGCACGTGCCCACATATTCCTTTCCACAATGCGCCTATTGATAAAATCAATACCACCGGGGTCAAATTTCTTGTGTCTAAGCAATGCATTGAACAACGCGGCAAACCGCTTGTTGGAGAAAGCGAGACAACAATCTTGAAGATCATCGGCCAACTCCTTGATACCACATGCCCAATAGAAGTTTGCACAAAAGTGCCTCATGTGCCATCGATGGTGCAACTTTGTATGTTCGGTAATGTCAACCACAACCGCATTTAGAATTCCTTGATGGCGATCCGATATGACACAAATTTCCCTTACGGCCGGTAATATCCTCGTGGTGGCATATGTGAGTTGGTAGACAACTCACTATGCGCCAAGTGGTACCTCCTTTCCATGGTCTTGCACGCACAATCCATGGACATTTTGGCACTTCACATTTAACCGTGTAACGCACATTGACGTCCGAGTTGGCCACTCTATGTGGACGATAATGCGTAACCAAATAGTTGTCGAGCCACATCTTCAATTCCAAGAAAGAATCAAACTCGCAACCGGGAAATATCCCGTTCTTACCATCTACCAAATCACGGTGAGAACCTGGCCTAGCTCCAAGAGATATGCATTTGCCACCATCCACAACGGCTTCATTCGCGATACTAAGATCCTTTAACAATGGTGTCTTGTGATCCCGCCCGAATACCTTCTTGAATGCTTGGGCCTCCTTCGACGTGAACCCCCCTCATCAACTTCTTCATCGGGACCATCGTCATCTGAGTCCGATGCATATGCACGGGAAAAAGGGATGGATTGGTCCATTGTCTCCTGCACATGATATTGCTCGAGATCACCCACATTGTTGTCATGGAGATCACCTTCGTTGTCATCCTCCTCGTACTCATCATTCTCCTCTTCAAAATCTTCATTTCGGTTGTTTGGAGTCGGGCTCAATGTTGGCCAATCTTGTTGCGTGAAATGAGGTGCACTCATTTGATCTTGGTTCATGGGTGGGGGAGTGCTAGCAACAAACGGGGAGGGGTTCCGATTCAAGTCCAAATGCAAAGTAGACTCAACCTTCTTGGAGGCAAATAACTCAAGAGCCTTGTCTAGAGATTCAGCAACCGTCTCCTTGTATGCAACCCAACGTTGCTCGGAGTTGACACATTGTTTTCCAACAGATGTGCACTCCGAAACCAACATTATGTCTTCCCTCCAACTCAACAACGTCACTTGGGTCCATCCAATTCAAATCCTTCCTCACTTGTTCCAAGAGCTCCGCATAGCTAGGACTACTCTGAAACACCATGTCAAGCTCATCCGGGTCTGGCTCAACATTGCCTTTCAAAAAGGCTTCTTTATCCACATGATGAACATAAACACATGTTCTTCCCATCCCCACAATAATAAAACACACACATATATCAAGTAAGTACTTAACCAAGTTTTTGCACAAAATACATAAGCCCTAACATAGATATGAAACAAAAACCCTAACCCCACTTAACAATATCAACAACCCTAACAATAGCATAACCCTAACCCTAACCCCAACATAAAAACACACATAACCCTAACCCTAGCATAGTATGAATCCTAACCCTACCAAATTAGCAAAGAAACATAACATGTTTGAACACAAATTAACAAATTCAAGCAAAAACTAGGGTTTCCCCAAACTAGCAACATTTGAGCCAATGTGACAATTCCTATGGATCAAAAAGAGGGGATCGGAGGAGATTACCTTAAGGGAGGGGTTGGCTTCGAAATCCACGGACAAATACTCCGGATCTGCAAGATTTTAGAAGGATATGAGAGGGGGCGCTTTGCTACAGCTTGTGGGGCGGGGTGGGGGTGTGTGGGATGGGGTTGATGGGGTGAGGGGGTGGGGCCACCAAAACTGGATAACAGATAGTGCATCGCCTAAGAGAAAGGCGTTGCACATTATAAGCGTGGCACCCAAGCGATAGGTGCTGCACTGCTGTCTATGGAGCCGCGCCTGGGCCTGGGCTGCCACGCTGGACGGGGGTGCAACGCCCATGGCAAAGGCGCTGCATAGTAGGGTGCAGCGCCATTCTGTCGAGTGCCACTCAAAAAGGTCAGCGGCGTGAAATTTTTTTGAGAGCAGTTCAAACTTTGAATTGTTTTCGTCGTCAGGTCATATATATGTTTTTTGCCAAAACTCACCTACCGCAGCCTCGGATTCCAGCGTCGTGGTGTCTCCTCAGCCGCAGCAACAACAAAGATGACGGGCGTGCAATGTGAGTGCATCGACGAGGGAATCACTCGCATAGGAATTAGTGGCATAATCAAAAAGCGGGCCGCAACACCTACGACAGCGGCAAAATAATCAGCGCCATATGAATCAGTGCCAATAAAAAAGAGGAAACGATGACGCGGTACAGCAGGCAAGAACAATCTTGCCGCCATGCCACCAGGGGCAGGGCCCACCTGCATGTCTTCGTTCCGTCGCGGGAGCAAGTCATCCGTAATCGCGGGTTGCCACCTGCCCGTGTGGCGATAGGGCCTGCCGCCTAACTATGTGGCGGCAGGTGCCACGTGACGGCTGGCGCGCCTGCCGCCCCGGCTGAGGGGGTCTTTTCTATCAATTTCATCCAAAGGCAGTCTTTTTGGCAATTCTATTCGACCGGAGGTCCTTTTGGTCAAAAATCCTGATGCCGGGTCCGATGGAGCTTCTCAACACCGCCGCCCGACTCGTCTATATCGAGGCGTGATTGCGGCGAGGATGGGGACGCAGGCGCTCGATCCGCTCGGAGATGCGCAGCGCCAGGCATGAAGCAGGAGGAGCCGCTATAGGCTTCTCTCTCTGGATTCTTGTTGGAGGATGCGTGGCGCCGGGGGTGAAGCAGGAGGAGTAGGCACTATGGGCTCGGCTCATCATTTTCTCGCTGGAGGATGTGCGGCGCCGTGGATGAAGCAGGAGGAGGACCATGCTGCATGCTCGGCTCATCGGAGGTGCACAGGCTGGACGGTTCTGCTCGGATCGAGAGGAACGGGGAGAAGTGAGAGAGTGGGCAGTGGAGAGAGGAGGTAGATAAGATAGGAACAAATTGGTATTTTTGACGTTCGCATCAAGCCCTTGTTAGCCCGAAGGAGTCTCATGGCTGGCGTGGATCTCTTTTCTGGTTTAAGATTCATGCAACTAATCCAACGTCAGAAAACACGTTCGGCATGTGACACTATGGACCACACGTCAAGTACTTATCATGTGGGCTTAAGAATTGATCTAAACTACGGAGACGGTTTAATATTTGATCAATTGGTTGTCACACCCACGGGGAGAGGAGATTAAGCTCCCTGAGGGCAGCGTGCTGCGGAAGTGATGGAAGGTCATAGGATCTGGACAAAACGCTGTGATACCATATGAAAATGGTAGGGTAGCTAATATTTATGTTGTTGTTGTTGTGTTGACCCTCGTGGTGATATATATAGAAAGAGTAGATGAGGGGTAGAAGCATGAAGTACAAGACAGTTATATGTGGTTTAAACATATTCTATCTCTAACTTACACCCGATTACACTTCTAACACCGCGCACAACCCAACGCGCCTTGTTGCGATCTAGGGCGCCGTCTAGATTAAGTTTGTGACGGAACACCTATTTGTCGATGACCACATTAGCAACCCGCGGGCATGGAACAAGTGACAACGTACCATTATTCGTTAGGACATTAAACTCATGTTCCATTGTTGTATACCAAATAGGGTCGTGGAGGGCGGCACCAAAGACATGGGCAATGGAGATGGGGTGCTAACATCAGTGAGCCGGAAGATGCCCATATAGTTGAGCTCGAGTCAGCATGGAGTGTGATGTTCAACGTACATCAAGCATGGTGACTAGTGAGTCCGAGGTGCACCAGGAGCTTGCTTATAGGTCGAAAAAGCCACCTGGTCAGAGTGGAATCTTGCCGGCAACACACTAGGACTGTGTGGAGTGGAGGTGTGTGTGTACGGGGAAAATTGCCTGCCACAGCAGGCAAACTCACTAAAGAATCTACTACCACGGCAGGCAAACCGACTAAATTTTCTGCTGCGATGCCATGGCAGTTGAAAAGGCTGTCGTGATTTGCTGCCATGGCATGAGATTTGGGGCGTCGCAAAAGAGCCCGTTGGGGAGCCAACAAAAGGAACCAAGGCTGGGGCTGGGAAGGATGATCATGGTGAGGCTGGGAGGCTGACATCGGTGGCGCCGGGGCGCGGCAGCACAGGGCCCACATATGAACCGGTATGACCGCTGCTGGTAGCCCGGTGACGCGATCGGCGTGAGATGGAGAACTGAAGCCCCTGAAAGGAAAACAAACGTCGTCGAAATAGAGGTGCCGTGATATTAGCACTAAAAGTGTTAAGGGATCATAGCATCGATATCCATAGTGATAGGCGGGGTAATCCAAGAATACAAAAGCTAATTAGCGAGGAGCGAGCTTGTGCGTGACGCTGCATGAAGTGTTAGGATAGCAAAGGAAGACAAAAAAATCAAAGATGATCGTATGTAGGTGGGGAACCGAACAAGGGTTCATGTGAAGTTGGGTGTTGATGTGGTTTGCGTGGGCATAGATTGAGAAGATATGTCGTAGTGTCGAGAGCCTCAGCTCAAAATTGTGGAGTACATGAACATCGTCACTCAAAGTACTTTTTTTTCAAAACTAGCATGCTTTTGTAGAAAATTTGGAAACTATTCGACCTAATGCATTATTTTCACAAGTATGACCCCCGTCGGCCTCTATAACGCCGAAGACCTAGTTTTCGGCCAGCACTAGGCTGAAGCGGGCTTGTCGGCCTCCTATTGGCCGAAGAGAGGCCCAAGTGGGCCGAAGAGGGGGTGTCCGTGGGCCGCCGACCGAAGAGGTGGTCGTCGTCCTACTAGCGACCAGAGAGGCTGTCTTCGGCCTACGAGCGGCCGAAAAGAGTCTTCAACCATCCCGCAACCGAAGAAGTCAAGATAAGGCCGGACCGTGTTCTTCTTCCTCTCTCTCTCTCTCTCTCATGTTCTTCCTCTCTCTCTCTCGTTTGTCTTTGTTTCTCTCGCCACCCCGTGCCTATCTCCTCCTTTTTCGAATCTAAGCCGCAGAAATAGTTGATCGTAGTAATCCCTGGCGGCCTACGGTCATTTTTTTCCTATGGGATAGTTTTCTGTGCGTACAAGTGAGGAAGAGCCATGGTGGGGTGGAGGAGGTGTGGCTGGGGAGGAGGTGCGGCTAGTGAGGAGGAGGAGGAGGTGCGGCTTGGGGAGGTGGTGGTGAGGAGGAGGTGTGGTGTTGTTGTCCGGTGGTGCAAGTACTCCGCGAGGTGGCCGCTGCCACTAAGCTGAAGAGAGGAGCAAGAAGCAGGGGATACACGCGTCGAAGGTATAACCATGTCGTCACAATTTTTCTCTAAGTTGTACATTTTAGTTAGTGTAGATAAGTCATTTTGCATACTTGGACTATTAAATTTTCTTTGGTGGCATTTAGTGGTTAGTTAGTGTAGAGGGTAATAATTTCGTTTGTTGTGATTAATGAGAAGATGGAAATGTCTGACATGTGAAAATGTATGAATCGGTAAATTTGACTATTTACTATGGCTCTGGCAATGTTTGATATAACGAGTTGGGGGTTGATCGTAGGGAGTATAAAAATTGAGTCATGATGACACTTTCAGACCCGAACAGACTAGACATTAGACAATTGAAGTACTGGTTGACTACTAGTTTTGGGTTGGATCCTGAAGTATGTTCTATCGGTATTCATGCATTTTGGACCAAATCTTGTAAAAATGTCAAGTGGGAGTTGATGCCGATAGATAGGAGTCATCATTGGTTGACCCTGATTAGTCGTTACCGAGACCGAAGAATCCACCCATATGCCCTAGTGCAACCTGTGGCAAAGGAGGAGAATACCGTACAAGTCCTCGTGGGGTATGAACCCGGCCATGGCAGTAAAGTGGCTAACGAGATTTATTTATCTCGGTGACAGCCACTGGATGTGGATGCTAGCCAACCCGAGAAAGAGTCAGACTACATGCCACACAACATGTGTGGTCATGATACTGGGCAGAGTAGTCAGTCGATAATATTAGCTGGTTCTGGTTTTGCTGATGCGGATGAGGAAGGGGAGGAAATGCAGAGGGTGATGGAGGAAGAGGATGAGGATGGATTGGCGGAGGATCTGGATTCTAGAAATTCTGAAGATTAAGTGGAGGTACCCATTCCTTCTACATGGGATCATGACATATCCACCGGCCTTACGGTCAACGTTGGCCACGAGACTCCATGGCTGTATAATCTGAACGAAGTCCAAATAGGGGCTATGTTTGATACAAAGAAAAAATTGAAGTACGCGGTGACAATGTGGGCTATGTGTACGCTGAGTGTTTTCCGAACACACATATCAAGTCCAACAAACTGTACCATCAAATGTGCTGAAACCGGTTGTCTTGGGAAGGTGCACGGGCACGAACCAAAGTATAACAGCCACTGGGTTGTCACCGATGTCGTCCCACATAATTGTTTGAGTAAAAACATTTTAGTGAATCATCAAAATCTAACTTCAACTCTCATTCGCAACTCATGTATATTGAGATAGTGGAGAAGAAAGATATGGAAGCAAAGCACATCCAGACGACAGTGAAGGTCAGATGGAATTATGAAATTCCTTATGGGAAGACTTGGAGGTCTAAGCAGAACGCTATGGAAGAACAGTTTGGGACGTTCATCGACTCATATGATAATGATGTTCGTCTCCTTTACATATCTAAGGAGAGGAATCCTGTCACTTATGTTAACGTACAACACAAAAGACTACCGATTATACCAGATTTCAAGGTGTTGAAACTAGTATTCTTCTCTTTTGCTATGTGCATCAAAGCTTTCCGGCATTGTCCTCCTGTGATGTTTGTCGATGGTACATTCCTGACTGCCATTAGTGTGCACGGGAATCAACAAATCATCCCACTTGCTATGGTATTTGTGAAGCGTGAGAACTTTCCGAGATGGGTATGGTTCTTCCGCGAACTGAAAGTTGCCATCGTGAAGGACCGACCAAACGTGTGTGTCATTCATGATAGACATGCTGGTATATTGAAGGTTGTCACGACACTGAGGGGTCCAACGGAAGATGAACCAACATGTTGGAAGGACTTGCAGAGCCGGTGGTGCATGCGCCATCTTGGTGTATTTTTTTCTCACAGTTCAAGAACATGAGGTTGGTGAACTTGTTCAAAAAATTATGCAAGCAGAACCAGCAGTGCAAATACTATTTTATTTGGTCAAAACTTGACCAGTTTACTAAGAAGAAGGTCCGTGCCAGGAAGAAAATGGAAGAAGATCTAGTTGCATTAGCAACAATCATCGCAAAGCTACAGCAGCTAGTAGGTCTTTGTGACTTGCCAGCAATTGACCCCCCTCCTGGTACTAAGAGAAAGAAGGGGAGGGCAATAAAGAGTTTTTCTCAGTGGATAGAGAAAGAGCCTCCCGTGAATTGGTTTTTATTGCGTGACACTCATGGAACTAGGTATGGCCACATGACAACCAACCTTGCAGAGTTGTATAACTTTGTACACAAAGGGAATAGAACATTGCCACTCACAACTATTGTGGAGGTTGTATTCCATGGCACTTTGAGATATTTCAGAGAAAGGCACGAGTTAGCAAAGAAGCATATTGTAGATAATCACAACACACCTTATTGTAGTTGTGTCATGAAGTACATGCCAAAGAAGATAGAGAAAGCAAAGAAGCACATTGTCAGACTCATATGTAATAAGGAAAGGAGGTATGAGGTTCAACTACCTACCGATGGTTTTGGTTTTGCAAATGAGGTGAAGACGCATGAGGTAAAAATTGGAACGAAATTTTATCCAACGTGAAAATGTACATGCAACAAACAGAAGTTGTGGCACTTCCCTTGCTCAACTGTCTCTGTTGTGGGAACAAGACAACATGATGTACGTGCCTTGGTTCTCATATGTGTAGTTTTATCATAACCTGAGTGCTTATAATTGGTTAACTCTTCATGTACATGCGGACTTGACAAGCGAGGCTTGAGAGGAGGTTTTCACTTTAATGCGGTGGGTTGAGAGGGGGCATACTATCCCATAGCCAGAGCACCTCTCATGGTTGAGGCGTTTTGATGAGATGCTACGAGGGATTTACGCAGCTATTACGTGAAGACGATCTTCAGATATTGCAATTCCTCGTGCCGCACATCGTCTGCCTCGTCCCTCTGTGCATCGTTCAAAACCACGGCGATTGTCTACAACCATGCCACCTCCTTCAGAACCAAGGAGCTTGTCCTGGCATCATCCACCTCCTTCACAATCAAGGACATCTTCCTGGCATCATCAAATGGAACTAGGTAACACTACCTTATACATTATTTTAAACATTGTAGGTTCACAAATCAATTTTACATGTCTTACTATATCGCAGTCGGCAACCAGTCGCAACGGTTCATGCAGTCAGTGCAATCATCAATGCTTAGTGGTGCTGGTTCGTTATTAGAGGGCTATGGCGATGACGATGACCAAACTACAAATACTATGACTTCTCTCAGATAGTGTTTCACACTCCTCCACCACCACTGACGCAGGAGACACATACCGTGACATATGAGGTTATCTATGGTTGTGGTTATCGCCTTCCGTTCCTCGTCCGAGGAAGACCCAGATTTGCCATTGTCCCTAGCAGTGATATGGTTATCTATGTAATTATCTATGTTAGTTTTAGACTTTTCTCATGTGTGGGTTATTATCTATGTATGAGACATGCTTCATGTATGTGTTACTATCGCACTTGCTTCTATCTGATCAGGAGACATATATTTACCTATGTATGCAAGAGACATATTACTATTAATTCGCATTGTTATTCCAATTATATTTCCAAAGAGACTGCAAGAGATAATTAAGATACAAGTACTTCCTCCGTCCAGAAATACTTGTCATCAAAATCAATAAAAGGGGATGTATCTAGATGTATTTTAGTTCTAGATACATCCCTTTTTATCCATTTTGATGACAAGTATTTTCGGACGGAGGGAGTACATCTGAATGAAATGATAGGGCTGAACTTAAAAAATAAAACTTACAAACTACATGAAGGCATCATCCTCATCCTTCGACGATGCATCACTCTTGCGCTTCGACAATGCGGTACTCTTGCCCTTCGAAGATGTGGCACTCTTGGCATTACTGCTCGGCGTGAAGATATCGTCTTCGTCTTCGATGTCGGTAGTCCAGAAAAAAGTATGCGCTGCTGCAGTCTTTAGGAAAGTTCCACTCTTATGGTGTTCCTTCATCCACCTTCCACGCAACTTGAGAAGTTCTTTCCGTATCTCCTCGTAGGTCCTTACAGGCCACCCACACCTACTTAATGTGTGACCCAACCCATTCAGTACGGTGTCACTACTAAGGAGTTCGTCCCATGGAACTATCCTATTGTCTATCTTGAAATTGTCAGCTAACCTCAAAAGGCATTAGCTCATCCTTGGATGAAAACTATGATCAAAAGGATAACCGGACATCTTGATGAGACTACACTGGACTGGTTATCCACCTTAGTGTGGAGGGTTTTTTATAGGTTGAGAAACAAGATGGCGGGAAAGAAAGGCGGGAAAGGGTTGGCGGGATTGAGTTGGCTGGAAAGAATGGCGGGAAAGGATTGGCGGGATTGAGTTGGCGGGAACATATGGGGGTGGGAAGTATATTTTTTTCAATGTCTAAGACGGGGAATGGTTGTACAGGATTCATAAGTCAAATTGGAAAAAAAAATTCGGCCAAACATAAGCCAAAGAGAGCTGCCATGCAACTTTGGACTGCAGTTTACGCGAAGAGCTGGGCCCTAGAGGACTCTTTGGCCTAAACGAAGCCGAAAACAGCTTCCGGCCCTGTTCCGCCTCTCTTCGGCTAACAGGAGATCGAAGACCCTTCTTCGGCCTACATTCGACCGAAAAGGTCCTCTTCGGCCAACATGAGGCCGACGGGGTCATAGTTTTGATTTCAAATGCACTATGTCATATAGTTTCTGAATTTTCTATAAAAACATGATATTTTAAAAAAATCCATAAAATTGTATGTAGGTAGACCAAGTGTTTAGTTATAGAGATTGCTCACTCATTGTATTCCTTGAGGTGGTTTGTATATATACACGTACATGATCCCTAACTAATCACTAAACCTTTGACACGGTTGGAACTAATTACAGTAGATATACATGTTTAAACAAGGCTATAGATAGGATACGTAGGAGATGATTGGGGCACTCACCTTGTAAGGTTACTAGTATTACCTTATTGCCACGAGATGATTGTGTTAGGGCACCTAAAATGGAGATATTAGGCCCTTTCTTCAATGCCATCTCCAAGCCCTTAGTCTTCCTGGAAGCAGCAGCAACATCATTCTTGAATCTTGCATGGCATTTCTAGCTACATGTCGATAAATTTTGTATGTTCATTTTTGTATCACGGAATAAGCCAGTCAGCTTAGCAAACTCGACGAGCATAGTCAAGGTTTTGGCTACCAAGCTCTATGTCCTGGCGAGTACTCATCTTTGCTTGCTTTCAATGTCTGATTTGATTGAGATATTATCTAGTCTAGTTTGTAATAGCATTAACATTTCCTCTCATATCCATTTTGCAGTTGTAACAAAATTACACGATGAATAAAAAAAAGAGTCTCAGTGTGACGTGCTACATCCAATTGAATGCCTTCAGACAAATTTCAAAAAGTTAGTGCTTAAGTCATTCGTAAGCTATCTGGAGCAAATTGACTTCGCTAGGTTCTTTGTCTTAAAGGCATAAGTGCAAAATAAGTTTGAAATTAAAAGGATACTGTGGCCACAACAGTGAATGGGTGGTTTATCAACACATACTAGTGCAAGTGGAAAATGGAGCTTGTCGAGATGCTCAATCTGAATACAAGAGTAGTCATCTTTATACTGAGTACTATATCAGCGCGCATATACATGGTTTTTCGGTGTCCGGCCTCTTCAGATAGCCATAGACAGCCTTGGTGCCTATATATTTCGCTTTATTCAGCTTATTTCGTGGACGGTTTTCATGCTTGAAGATTGCATGGTCTTCCTCATAACTCTGCAATATTCCTAGTCTAAAGTTCTTTCCTCATATTGGGGCAACCACACATATAAAACATTTTATGGACCCATGATCACACTCATTGTGTGTAACAGGTTAATTATCACTACCACGGTTACTCATTATAAGTAGTCACTTGAAATGACACGTATGGTCTGGGAATGTTAGATATCTATTGGATATTATTTCTCCTTGTAAGACATCATATCATCTCATATCAACATAATAATACGATGTTCCAGAGAGGAATATATATTATTTATGCTTATTTGCTTTGATATTATTTCAGTTCATCTTTGGGAGCGTAGGTATTCAATCATAATGAAAGGATCAGTAGTGTTAATATTGATTTGTGTCTGAATTAAATATTTTGGATCTTATTTCCGACCACAACTTGACATTTCTAATCGACTAAGCTTCCTCTCTTTTACCATGCATCTCAATCCATTATGTTGTGGCCTCTTCGTGCCATCCCCCTCTTGATGTATATATCTATTTCTTACGAGTGTGATGTCTCGCCAATGGGCTTTGGTTAGCAACCTAAGCCATGTTTGTTATGGCACAAGTACTTCTGTAGCTTCACTTAGACTCGAGGAGAGAGCGTCTAGTAGCGGTGCACTACGACATACACATCACAAATTATCTTCATTGTTATGATGCCTTATACAATATGTTATAACTTAAATACCGTTAGAAATATGATCTACAATGGTCAATTTTTTATTGCTAACTACTCTTGTGTTATGTGTGGCATGAGGGCACTTGTGACGAGAGGAATAATTTATTTTCTCATTGTCCATTTGCTATGATATGTTGGACATATCTCTGTCCAACCTGGACCCCTAATTATTCAGGCATTCGGGAGGAAGACAATGCTAGGGGAGTGGGAAGCTGGTGTAGTGATACGTCTCCAACGTATCTATACTTTTCTATTCTTCCATGCTATTAAAGTATCAACTTTAGATGTTTTATATGCAATTACATTTTTTTTTTGGGAATAACCTATTAACTTAGTGCCAAATGTCAGTTGTTGTTTTTGGTTTTCTAGAATATTAGTACCAAACGAAGTCCAATTGTCACGAAACTTTTTGGAGATTATTTTTTGGACATAAGGGACCGTGGAAGCTTCGGGAGAGGGCCATAAGATGAAGGAGGGGCCCATGAGACACCAGGGTGCGGCTAGGGGTGTAGGCACGCCCTGGTATCTCACGGGGCCCACATTCACCCGTTTGACCTAATTCCGCCTCTATAAATTCTCTAAAATCGGGAAGCCAATAGAGAGCCACCTGAAATACTTTTTCCACCGCCGTAAATTCCTGTTCTCGAAAGATCCCATCTAGGGCCTCTTCTGGCACTCTGTCGGAAGGGGAATCCACCATGGAGGGGTTCTACATCAACCTTGCTGCCCATCCGATGATGCGTGAATAGTTTACCATAGGCCTACGGGTCCATAGCTAGTAGCTAGATGGCTTCTTCTCTATCTTTGATCTTCAATATTTTGTTCTCCTTGATGTTCCTGGAGATCTATTCGATGTAATATTTCTTGCTGTGTGTTTATTGGCATCCGATGAATTGTGAGTTTATGATCAAATTATCTATGGATATTATTTGAGTCTTCTTTGGACTCTTTTATGCATGATTATTATATTTTTGTATTTCTCTTCGATATTTTTATTTGGTTTGGCCAACTATATTGATTTTTCTTGCAATGGGAGTGCTGCTTTGTGAAGGATTCGATCTTGCGGTGCTCATTCCCAGTGAAAGAAAGGGACATCACAGGTATTTGTATCGTTGCCATTAAGGGTAAAACAATGGGGTCTATCCATATTAATTGAGTTTACTTTGTCTATATCATGTCATCTTACTTAAGGTGTTACTCCGTTCTTTATAAACTAAATACTCAAGATGCATGCTGGCTAGCGGTTGATGTGTGGAGTAATAGTAGTAGATGCAGGCAGAAGTCGGTCTAGTTGTCTGGGACGTGATGCCTATATAAATGATCATTGCCTTGGATATCGTCATGATTATTCACTTTTATATGAATTGCCGAAAAGTAGTTTGTTTACCCACTTTATGCTATCTTCAAGAGAGAAGCCTCTAGTGAAAACTATGGCCTCGAGTCTATTTAAATCATATATTAAAATCCAAAAATATATTGCTGCACTTTTATTTACTTTGTTTTATTTTGTGTTTTTATTTATCTTTCTATCACTATGAGATTTCATCTTTGCAATTAACAGCCAAGGGATTGATAACCCCTTGTTCGTGTTGGGGTGCAAGTATTTGTTATTTTGTGTGTACGTACTTCTAACAAGTTGTTGCGTTGTTCACCTACTAGATTGATAACCTTAATTCTTAATTGAGGGAAATATTTATCTCTACTACACTGCATCATTTTATCCTCTTCGAGAAAAACCCAACACAGCTTACATGTTGCAGGAAGAATTTCTGGCACCGTTGTCGGGGAGACATCACCAACATCTATCAAGTATCTACGCATAAAATTTCATCTCCTTGCATTTACTTTATTTTCCATTTACCTCTCGTTTTCATCTCCCCTACTTCTAAAATGTTTTCACAAAAACACAACAATACTTTCTGTTTGCCTTTTTGCTTGTTTGCTTGCTTTTTTGCCTTCATGTCAGCACTCAGAAGAACAGAAAAGAAATAAGACAAATAAAGATGGATCCTCGTCCTCTTGCTAATATTTTTAAAATATCCAATTATGATGAACCAATTGCTAGTGAGTTGAGTGCACTAGGTTATCTTTATGGAATTTTGCTTGAAATTCGTGAATCTGAAAATTGTGATGAAGTGTTAGAAAGAGAAACATAAATAATTCATGATAGCTCCTTGAATAGAAAGCATGATTGCAATGATGTTATTATAAATTCTATTAATTTCAATTGTGTTAATGATGTGCAAAGCTACAAGCTTGGGGATGATAATTTTCTTACATCCAGTACTTATTGCAATGATCATGATAGGGGTGATAATGCTTCTTATGATCATGAAAATTTATTTAAGCCTCGTGATGAATATGTTTGCGATAATATTGTCGTGGATTTAGCACGGCAGATGTCCTAGCAAAAGGACTTAGTCGTGAGGCCATCGCTCGGGTTAGCTTAAAGGGGTTAAAGCGGACGAAGGACGCAGGGGTTTTATACTAGTTCGACCCCTTTGATGAAGGTAAAAGCCTACGTCTAGTTTGGTGTGGTATTGCTTGGGCTTCGATGACCAGGGAGCGAATCTGCTTTGCCTGTGTCTCGAGCTCTTGTTTCCTGTCCTGAACCGTCGCCGGGTCGTCTCTTTATATAGGAGGCGACGCCTGGTCCGGTTTACAGAGTCCCGAGGCCGGCTCATAAACCTGTCAGCCTCGGTCTCTACTCTTTCTATCTTACATGCCAAGTTACATGGCATGACGGTTTACAAATCATGGGGCTTATACATGGGCCCTGAGCCTCCGTGGGCTATAACCTTCTATTACATACTCCACTGGGCTTCTGATAATATAATCTTAATAACGTAAACCGGACCTTCCTAGCCGGTTTATACCTGATAGTGATATCCCTGACAAATATTGAAAGTGGGTTTCGAAGAGTGTCAAATTTAGGTAAAAATAATCCCACATGTTTGGAGAGTGCTCAATATTATGATTTTTTTTATGAAAGTGGGTTTGGAGAGGTCATGACTTTAGTTGATGTTAATCCCACAATCTTGGAAGATTATAAGACTTTTATGCATGTGGATCATGAAGAGAATATTTTATGTGATATCTATATTGTTTAATATGACTATGATCCTACATGTAATTATTATTAGAGGAAGAAATTTTTAGTTTACTAAAATACCTCTCGTTATGTTGAGATTTCTATGGTTCTTTCTTCTTCCTAGCATATGCTAGTTTTTCCTTGCCTTGTTAATTTGTTTGCATATAAAGTGCCTATGAATAGGAAGTATGTTAGACTTAAATGTTTTTTCATATGCTACATGATGCTCTCTTTGTGTTTCAGTTACCATCTTTCATGTGAGCATCATAAAAATCTCAGGCCTATCTTAATGGCTATAAAGAAAGAGCTTGTTGAAAGACAACCCAATAGTTATCTTATTTTTTCTTGCAATTTTTCTTTTTTTTTGTGTCCACACAATTATGCTACTCTTATGGTCGTGTTTTTGTGTTTTAGTTAGCGTTTGTGCCAAGTAAAGCCTCTAGGATGATTTTGTTGATAATTGATTTGATTATGTGCATTAATAGAAATGTTTGCACTCAGTCGAGAAAAATCTAAAAATCACATGAGTGTGCTAATTATTTGAAATGTTTACACATGATTGATATAGAAATTTCCCATGTTATCCTAATTTTTCAGAATTTTTAGAGTTTCATAAGTTTGGTCATTGTTTGAATCATTAAGGATTGTTCTGTTTTTGACAGATTTTGTTGTCGTTGCGTTGTTTGCTTGTTTTAATGAATATATGGATTGTATCGGGGGTGGGGTATAAGCCATGGTAAAGTTAGAATATAGTAGGTATAATGCAATAATAAAATATGAATGAGTTTACAACAGTACTTAAAGTGGTGATTTTCTTTACTATACTAACGGATTTCACGAAGATTTTGTTGAGTTTTGTGTGCTGAAATTTTCAAGTTTTGAGGGAGATCACCATGGAAGAAGGAATAAGGAGTGGCAAGAGCCTAAGCTTGGGGTGCCCAAGGCACCCCAAGATAATATCCAGGGACTCCAAGCATGCCACCTCCTTCAGAACCAAGGAGCTCGTCCTGGCATCATCCACCTCCTTCACAATCAAGGACATCTTCCTGGCATCATCAAATGGAACTAGGTAACACTACTTTATACATTATTTTTGTTGGGGAACGTTGCATGGAAAACAAAAATTTTTCTCTACATTCACCAAGATCAATCTAGTAGATGCAACTACGAGGGGAGAGTAGGATCCACATACCCTTGTAGATCGCTAAGCGGAAGCGTTATGAACGCGGATGATGGAGTCGTACTCGCCGCGATTCAGATCGCCGAAGATCCTAGCACCGAAGCAACGGTGCCTCCGCGTTCTTCACACGTACGGCTCGGGGACGTCTCCTCCTTCTTGATCCAGCAAGGGGTGGAGGAGAGGTTGATGGAGAACCGGCAGCACGACGGCGTGGTGGTGATGGTGGAGGAGAATTCCAGCAGGGCTTCGCCTAAGCACCGCGGGAGAAGAAGATGTTGTGGGAGAGGGAGGGCAGCACCGAGGCACGAACTTGTGTTGGCTGCCCTCCCTCTACCTCTCTATATATAGGGGGAAGGAGGAGAGGGGGGCGCCCCTAGGGTTTCCCCTAGGGGGGCCGGCGGCCAGGGCATGGGGGGGGCGGCGGCCAAGGGCCAGGCCCTAGGGTTTCCCCCCCTAGGTGCCTTGCCCCCCACTCCAAAGGGGTGCGGCTGCCCTAGGGGGTCCCACCCCCTTAGCCGCATGAGGAGAGGGCCCAGGGGGGGGGGCGCACAGCCCCTTGAGGGCTGTGGTGTTCCCCCTTGTGGCCCAATAGGCCCAGAACTACTTCCGGAACCCCCGAAACCCCTTTCGGTCGTCCGCCGATTTCCCGATGCTCCCCGGAACACTTCCGGACTCCGAAACCTTTCATCCTATATATCAATCTTCGTCTCCGGACCATTCCGGAGACCCTCGTCACGTCCGGGATCTCATCCGGGACTCCGAACAACCTTCGGTAACCATGCACTCTTCTCACTAACAACCCTAGCGTCACCGAACGTTAAGTGTGTAGACCCTGCGGGTTCGGAAACCATGTAGACATGACCGAGACACTCCCAGGTCAATAACCAATAGCGGGATCTGGATACCCATATTGGTTCCCACATGTTTCTCGATGATCTCATCGGATGAACCACGATGTCAAGGATTCAGGCAATCCCGTATACAGTTCCTTTTGTCTCGTCGGTATGTTACTTGCCCGAGATTCTATCGTCGGTATCTCTATACCTAGTTCAATCTCGTTACCGGCAAGTCTCTTTACTCGTTACCGTAATACATAATCCCGTGACCAACTACTTGGTCACTTTGAGCTCATTGAGATGACGTATTACCGAGTGGGCCCGGAGATACCTCTCCGTCACACGGAGTGACAAATCCCAGTCTCGATCCATGTCAACCCAACAGACACCCTCGGAGATACCTGTAGAGTACCTTTATAGTCACCCAGTTACGTTGCGACGTTTGGCACACACAAAGCACTCCTACGGTGTCAGTGAGTTACATGATCTCATGGTCATAGGAACTTATACTTGACATGCAGAAAACTATAGCGATAACTGACACAATCAAAAGCTATGTTAACGTTTGGGTCTCGTCCATCACATCATTCTCCTAATGATGTGATCCCGTTATCAAATGACAACTCATGTCTATGACCTGGAAACCGCGGTCATCTTTGATCAACGAGCTAGTCTTGTAGAGGCTCACTAGGGACACAAAGTCTGTCTATTCATCCACACGTGTATTTGAGTTTCCAATCAATACAGTTATAGCATGGATAATAAACGATTATCATGAACAAGGAAATATAATAATAACTCTTTTATTATTGCCTCTAGGGCATATTTCCAACAGTCTCCCACTTGCACTAGAGTCAATAGTCTAGCATTACAAGGTAATGAATCTAACACCCATAGAGTCTTGGTGTTGATCGTGCTTAGCCCGTGGAAGAGGCTTAGTCAACGGATCTGCAACATTCAAATCCGTGTGTACTTTGCAAATGTTTATGTCCTCCTCCTTGACCGAATCGCGGATGGAATTGAAGCGTCGCTTTATGTGTCTGGTCCTCTTGTGAAACCTTGGTTCCTTGGCTAGAGCAATGGCACCAGTGTTGTCACAGAACAGAGTCATTGGGTTCAGTGCACTAGGCACAACTCCAAGATCTGTCATGAACTCCTTCATCCAGACACCTTCCTTTGCCGCCTCTGAGGCAGCTATATACTCCGCTTCACATGTAGAATCAGCTACCACGCTCTGCTTGGAACTGCACCAGCTTACCGCTCCCCCGTTGAGAATATATACGTATCCGGTTTGAGACTTAGAGTCATCCGGATCAGTGTCAAAGCTTGCATCGACGTAACCCTTTACGACGAGCTCTTGATCACCTCCATAAACGAGAAACATATCCTTAGTCCTTTTCAGGTACTTTAGGATATTCTTGACCGCTGTCCAGTGATCCATACCAGGATTACTTTGAAACCTTCCGGCCATACTTATGGCAAGGCTGACATCTGGTCTTGTGCACAACATTGCATACATGATAGAGCCTATGGCTGAAGCATAGGGGACGACACTCATCTTTTCTCTATCTTCCGCAGTCACTGGGCATTGAGTCTTACTCAACTTTGTACCTTGCAATACCGGCAAGAACCCCTTCTTGGATTGATCCATTTTGAACTTCTTCAAAACTTAATCAAGGTATGTGCTTTGTGAAAGTCCTATCAAGCGTCTTGATCTATCTCTATAGATCTTGATGCCCAATATGAAAGCAGCTTCACCGAGATCTTTCATCGAAAAACTCTTGTTCAAATACCCCTTCACGCTATCCAAAAATTCTATATTGTTTCCAATCAGCAATATCTCTATAGAAACGCTATAGAGCTCCCACTCACTTTCTTGTAAATACAAGCTTCATTGTAAACTTGTATGAACCCAAACGCTTTGATCACCTCATCAAAGCGAAGATTCCAACTCCGAGATGCTTGCACCAGCCCATAAATGGAACGCTGGAGCCTGCATACTTTGTCAGCATTCTCTGGATCGACAAAACCTTCTGGTTGCATCATATACAACTCTTCCTTAAGAAAACCGTTAAGGAACGCTGTCTTGACATCCATCTGCCAAATTTCATAATCGAAATATGCAGCTATTGCTAACATGATTCGGACGGATTTAAGCATCGCTACGGGTGAGAAAGTCTCATCGTAGTCAATCCCTTGAACTTGTGAAAAACCCTTTGCCACAAGTCGAGCTTTATACACGGTGACATTACCGTCAGCGTCCGTCTTCCTCTTAAAAATCCATTTATTCTGAATGGCCTTCCACCCTTCAGGTAATACTTCCAAAGTCCATACTTTGTTTTCATACATGGATCCCATCTCGGATTTCATGGCCTCTAACCATTTGTCGGAATCTGGGCCCACCATCGCTTCTCCATAGCTCGTAGGTTCACCGTTGTCTAACAACATGACCTCCAAGACAGGGTTACCGTACCACTCAGGTGCAGTGCGTACCCTTGTCGACCTACGAGGTTCGGTAGTAACTTGATCAGAAGCTTCTTGATCATCATCATTTGCTTCCTCTTCAACCTCTGCAGGCTCCACAAAAACATCTTTCTGCGCTGCGCTACTCTCTGGTTGAAGCAGAGGTTCAATAACCTCATCAAGTTCTACCTTCCTCCCACTCAATTCTTTCGAGAGAAACTCCTTCTCGAGAAAGGACCCGTTCTTAGCGACAAACACTTTGCCTTCGGATCTGAGATAGAAGGTGTACCCAACAGTTTCTTTTGGGTATCCTATGAAGACACATTTGTCCGCTTTGGGTTCGAGCTTTTCTGGCTGAAGCCTTTTGACATAAGCATCGCAACCCCAAACTTTGAGAAAAGACAACTTCGGTTTCTTACTAAACCATAGTTCATACGGTGTTGTCTCAACGGACTTAGATGGAGCCCTATTTAAAGTGAATGCAGCTGTCTCTAACGCATATCCCCAAAACGATAGTGGCAAATCGGCAAGAGACATCATAGAACGCACCATATCTAATAGGGTTCGATTACGACGTTCGGACACACCATTACGCTGTGGTGTTCCAGGTGGCGTCAACTGTGAAACAATTCCACATTTTCTTAAGTGATCACCAAACTCATAACTCAGATATTCTCCCCCTCGATCAGATCGTAGGAACTTGATCTTCTTGTTACGATGATTTTCTACTTCACTCTGAAATTGTTTGAACTTTTCAAAAGTTTCAGACTTATGCTTCATTAAGTAAATATACCCATATCTACTTAAGTCGTCAGTGAAGGTGAGAAAATAACGATATCCACCGCGCGCCGTTACACTCATCGGACCGCACACATCAGTATGTATGATTTCCAATAAGTCACTTGCCCGTTCCATTGTCCCTGAAAACGGGGTCCTTGTCATCTTGCCCATGAGGCACGGCTCGCACGTGTCAAGTGATTCAAAATCAAGAGACTCTAAAAGTCCATCAGCATGGAGCTTCCTCATGCGTTTTACGCCGATATGACCCAGACGGCAGTGCCACAAGAAAGTGGTATTATCATTATCTACTCTACATCTTTTGGCATCAATGTTATGAACATGTGTATCATCACTATCGAGATTCAATAAGAATAAACCCCTAACTTCGGGTGCATGACCATAAAAGATATTACTCATATAAATAGAACAACCATTATTCTCTGACTTAAATGAGTAACCGTCTCGCAATAAACAAGATCCAGATATAATGTTCATGCTTAACGCAGGCACTAAATAACAATTATTCAGGTTCAAAACTAATCCCGATGGTAATCGAAGAGCGAGCGTGCCGACGGCGATCACATCAACCTTGGAACCATTTCCCACGCGCATCGTCACTTCGTCCTTCGCCAGCCTTTGTTTATTCCGCAGTTCCTGTTTAGATTTGCAAATGTGAGCAACCGAACCGGTATCAAATACCCAGGCACTACAACGAGAGTTGGTAAGGTACACATCAATAACATGTATATCACATATACCTTTGTTGTTGTTGGCCCCCTTCTTGTCCGCCAGATACTTGGGGCAGTTCCGCTTCCAGTGGCCGTTCCCCTTGCAATAGAAACACTTAGTCTCTGGCTTGGGCCCAGCCTTGGGTTTCTTCACTGGATTAGCAACTGCTTTGCCACCCTTCTTAGAGTTACCCTTCTTGCCCTTGCCATTCTTCTTGAAACTGGTGGTTTTATTGACCATCAACACTTGATACTCCTTCTGGATGTCTGCCTCAGCGACTTTCAGCATCGAAAACAGCTCGGCGATGGTCTTGTTCATCCCTTGCATGTTATACTGCTGCACGAAGCTCTTGTAGCTTGGAGGGAGTGACTGGAGAATTCTGTCAATGATAGCCTCATCCGGGAACACAAGTCCCAGATCAGCTATGCGGGTATAGTACCCAGACATCTTCAGTAAGTGCTCACTGACAGACGAATTCTCCTCCATCTTGCAAGCAAAGAATTTATCGGTGGTCTCATACCTCTCGATCTTAGCATTCTTCTCAAAGATGAACTTCAACTCCTGGTACATCTCATATGCACCATGACATTCAAAACGCCTTTGAAGTCCTCCTTCCAAGCCGTACAACATGGCACACTGCACTATCGAATAGTCATCCGAACGTGTCTGCCAGACGTTCAAAACGTCTGCAGGGGCTGTAGGAGCGGGGGGTTCACCTAGCGGTGCATTTAGGACATAAACCTTTTGGGCAGCTGTGAGGATGATCCTCAGATTGCGGAGCCAGTCCACAAAGTTGCTCCCGTCATCTTTCAGTTTAGCTTTCTCTAGGAACGCATTAAAATTCAGGGGAGCTACTGCGCGAGCCATCTACAACAAAAATTTGCAAAGACATTTTAGACTATTGTTCATGATAAGTGAGTTATTACCTAATCAAATTATTTATAACTCCCACTCAAATTGACATCCCTCCGGTCATTCGAGCGTGACATGATCCAAATTCACCAACCCAAGTCCGATCATCACGTGAGATGAGGTGGTGTCAATGGTGAACATCAACATGTTGATCATATCTACTATATGACTCATGCTCGACCTTTCGGTCCTCCGTGTTCCGAGGCCATGTCTGTACATGCTAGGCTCGTCAAGTCTAACCCGAGTGTTCTGCATGTGCAAAACTGGCTTGCACCCGTTGTATGCGAACGTAGAGTCTATCACACCCGATCATCACGTGGTGCCTCGAAACGACGAACCTTCGCAACGGCGCACACTCGGGGGGAACACAATTTTATCTTGAAATTTTAGTGAAGGATCATCTTATAATGCTACCGTCGTCCTAAGCAAAATAAGATGCATAAAAGGATTAACATCACATGCAAATCATAAGTGACATGATATGGCCATCAACTCGTGCTTTTGATCTCCATCTCCAAAGCACCGGCATGATCTCCATCGTCACCGGCGCCACACCATGATCTCCATCATCGTGTCGCCATCGGGGTTGTCGGCGCCCACCATGCTCTTACTACTATTGCTACCGTTTAGCGATAAAGTAAAGCATTACAAAGCGCTTAATGATTGACACGCAGGTCATACAAAAATAAAGACAACCCTATGGCTCCTGCCGGTTGCCGTATGCATCGACATGCAAGTCGATATTAACTATTACAACATGATCATCTCATACATCAAATATATTTCATCATGTCATTGGCCATATCATATCACATACATACCCTGCAAAAACAAGTTAGACGTCCTCTAATTTGTTGTTGCATGTTTTACGTGGCTGCTATGGGTATCTAGCAAGAACGCTTCTTACCTACGCAAAACCACAACGGTGATATTCAAGTTGCTATTTAACCTTCTACAAGGACCGCCTTGTTCTATTCCGATTCAACTAAGATAGGAGAGACAGACACCCGCCAGCCATCTTATGCAACAAAAGTCACATGTCTGTCGATGGAACCGGTCTCATGTACGTGGACATGTAAAGTTGGTTCGGGCCGCTTCATCCCATAATACCGCTGAATCAAGAAAGACTAAGGAGGGCAGCAATTTAAACATCAACGCCACAAACCCTTTTGTGTTCTACTCGAGAAAGCATCTACGCAAGATCCTAGCTCATGATGCCACTGTTGGGGAACGTTGCATGGAAAACAAAAATTTTTCTCTACGTTCACCAAGATCAATCTAGTAGATGCAACTACGAGGGGAGAGTAGGATCCACATACCCTTGTAGATCGCTAAGCGGAAGCGTTATGAACGCGGATGATGGAGTCGTACTCGCCGCGATTCAGATCGCCGAAGATCCTAGCACCGAAGCAACGGTGCCTCCGCGTTCTTCACACGTACGGCTCGGGGACGTCTCCTCCTTCTTGATCCAGCAAGGGGTGGAGGAGAGGTTGATGGAGAACCGGCAGCATGACGGCGTGGTGGTGATGGTGGAGGAGAATTCCAGCAGGGCTTCGCCTAAGCACCGCGGGAGAAGAAGATGTTGTGGGAGAGGGAGGGCAGCACCGAGGCACGAACTTGTGTTGGCTGCCCTCCCTCTACCTCTCTATATATAGGGGGAAGGAGGAGAGGGGGGCGCCCCTAGGGTTTCCCCTAGGGGGGCCGGCGGCCAGGGCATGGGGGGGGGCGGCGGCCAAGGGCCAGGCCCTAGGGTTTCCCCCCCTAGGTGCCTTGCCCCCCACTCCAAAGGGGTGCGGCTGCCCTAGGGGGTCCCACCCCCTTAGCCGCATGAGGAGAGGGCCCAGGGGGGGGGCGCACAGCCCCTTGAGGGCTGTGGTGTTCCCCCTTGTGGCCCAATAGGCCCAGAACTACTTCCGGAACCCCCGAAACCCATTTCGGTCGTCCGCCGATTTCGCGATGCTCCCCGGAACACTTCCGGACTCCGAAACCTTTCATCCTATATATCAATCTTCGTCTCCGGACCATTCCGGAGACCCTCGTCACGTCCGGGATCTCATCCGGGACTCCGAACAACCTTCGGTAACCATGCACTCTTCTCACTAACAACCCTAGCGTCACCGAACGTTAAGTGTGTAGACCCTGTGGGTTCGGAAACCATGTAGACATGACCGAGACACTCCCAGGTCAATAACCAATAGCGGGATCTGGATACCCATATTGGTTGCCACATGTTTCTCGATGATCTCATCGGATGAACCACGATGTCAAGGATTCAGGCAATCCCGTATACAGTTCCTTTTGTCTCGTCGGTATGTTACTTGCCCGAGATTCGATCGTCGGTATCTCTATACCTAGTTCAATCTCGTTACCGGCAAGTCTCTTTACTCGTTACCGTAATACATAATCCCGTGACCAACTACTTGGTCACTTTGAGCTCATTGAGATGACGTATTACCGAGTGGGCCCGGAGATACCTCTCCGTCACACGGAGTGACAAATCCCAGTCTCGATCCATGTCAACCCAACAGACACCCTCGGAGATACCTGTAGAGTACCTTTATAGTCACCCAGTTACGTTGCGACGTTTGGCACACACAAAGCACTCCTACGGTGTCAGTGAGTTACATGATCTCATGGTCATAGGAACTTATACTTGACATGCAGAAAACTATAGCGATAACTGACACGATCAAAAGCTATGTTAACGTTTGGGTCTCGTCCATCACATCATTCTCCTAATGATGTGATCCCGTTATCAAATGACAACTCATGTCTATGACCTGGAAACCGCGGTCATCTTTGATCAACGAGCTAGTCCTGTAGAGGCTCACTAGGGACACAAAGTCTGTCTATTCATCCACACGTGTATTTGAGTTTCCAATCAATACAGTTATAGCATGGATAATAAACGATTATCATGAACAAGGAAATATAATAATAACTCTTTTATTATTGCCTCTAGGTCATATTTCCAACAATTTTAAACATTGTAGGTTCACAAATCAATTTTACATGTTTTACTATATCGCAGTCGGCAACCAGTCGCAACGGTTCATGCAGTCAGTGCAATCATTAATGCTTAGTGGTGCTGGTTCGTTATTAGAGGGCTACGGCGATGACGATGACCAAACTACAAATACTATTACTTCTCTCGGATAGTGTTTCACACTCCTCCACCACCACTGACGCAATAGACACATACCGTGACATATGAGGTTATCTATGGTTGTGGTTATCGCCTTCCGTTCCTCGTCCGAGGAAGACCCAGATTTGCCGTCGTCCCTAGCAGTGATATGGTTATCTATGTAATTATCTATGTTAGTTTTAGACTATTCTCATGTGTGGGTTATTATCTATGTATGAGACATGCTTCATGTATGTGTTACTATCGCACTTGCTTCTATCTGATCAGGAGACATATATTTACCTATGTATGCAAGAGACATATTACTATTAATTCACATTGTTATTCCAATTATATTTCCAAAGAGACTGCAAGAGATAATTAAGATACAAGTACTTCCTCCGTCCAGAAATACTTGTCATCAAAATGAATAAAAGGGGATGTATCTAGATGTATTTTAGTTCTAGATACATCCCTTTTTGTCCATTTTGATGACAAGTATTTTCGGACGGAGGGAGTACATCTGAATGAAATGATAGGGCTGAACTTAAAAAATACAACTTACAAACTACATGAAGGCATCATCCTCATCCTTCGACGATGCATCACTCTTGTGCTTCGACAATGCGGTACTCTTGCCCTTCGAAGATGTGGCACTCTTGGCCTTACTGCTCGGCATGAAGATATCGTCTTCGTCTTCGATGTCGGTAGTCCAGAAAAAAGTATGCGCTGCTGCAGTCTTTAGGAAAGTTCCACTCTTATGGTGTTCCTTCATCCACCTTCCACGCAACTTGAGAAGTTCTTTCCGTATCTCCTCGTAGGTCCTTACAGGCCACCCACACCTACTTAATGTGTGACCCAACCCATTCAGTACGGTGTCACTACTAAGGAGTTCGTCCCATGGAACTATCCTATTGTCTATCTCGAAATTGTCAGCTAACCTCAAAAGGCATTAGCTCATCCTTGGATGAAAACTACGATCAAAAGGATAACCGGACATCTTGATGAGACTACACTGGACTGCTTATCCACCTTAGTGTGGAGGGTTTTTTATAGGTTGAGAAAACAAGATGGCGGGAAAGAAAGGCGGGAAAGGGTTGTCGGGATTGAGTTGGCTGGAAAGAATGGCGGGAAAGGATTGGCGGGATTGAGTTGGCGGGAACATATGGGGGGGAAAGTATATTTTTTTTCAATGTCTAAGACGGGGAATGGTTGTACAGGATTCATAAGTCAAATTGGAAAAAAAATCGGCCAAACATAAGCCAAAGAGAGCTGCCATGCAACTTTGGACTGCAGTTTACGCGAAGAGCTGGGCCCTAGAGGACTCTTTGGCCTAAACGAAGCCGAAAACAGCTTCCGGCCCTGTTCCGCCTCTCTTCGGCTAACAGGAGATCGAAGACCCTTCTTCGGCCTACATTCGACCGAAAAGGTCCTCTTCGGCCAACATGAGGCCGACGGGGTCATAGTTTTGATTTTAAATGCACTATGTCATATAGTTTCTGAATTTTCTATAAAAACATGATATTTTAAAAAAATCCATAAAATTGTATGTAGGTAGACCAAGTGTTGAGTTATAGAGATTGCTCACTCATTGTATTCCTTGAGGTGGTTTGTATATATACACGTACATGATCCCTAACTAATCACTAAACCTTTGACACGGTTGGAACTAATTACAGCAGATATACATGTTTAAACAAGGCTATAGATAGGATACGTAGGAGATGATTGGGGCACTCACCTTGTAAGGTTACTATTATTACCTTATTGCCACGAGATGATTGTGTTAGGGCACCTCAAATGGAGATATTAGGCCCTTTCTTCAATGCCATCTCCAAGCCCTTAGTCTGCCTGGAAGCAGCAGCAACATCATTCTTGAATCTTGCTTGGCATTTCTAGCTACATGTTGATAAATTTTGGTATGTTCATTTTTTTATCACGGAATAAGCCAGTCGGCTTAGCTAACTCGACGAGCATCGTCAAGGTTTTGGCTGTTAAGCTCTATGTCCCGGCGAGTACTCATCTTTGCTTGCTTTCAATGTCTGATTTGATTGAGATATTATCTAGTCTAGTTTGTAATAGCATTAACATTTCCTCTCATATCCATTTTGCAGTTGTAACAAAATTACACGATGAATAAAAAAAGAGTCTCAGTGTGACGTGCTACATCCAATTGAATGCCTTCAGACAAATTTCGAAAAGTTAGTGCTTAAGTCATTTGTAAGCTATCTGGAACAAATTGACTTCGCTAGGTTCTTTGTCTTAAAGGCATAAGTGCAAAACAAGTTTGAAATTAAAAGGATACTGTGGCCACAACAGTGAATGGGTGGTTTATCAACACATACTAGTGCAAGTGGAAAACGGAGCTTGTCGAGATGCTCAATCTGAATACAAGAGTAGTCATCTTTATACTGAGTACTATATCGGCGCGCATATACATGGTTTTTCGGTGTCCGACCCCTTCAGATAGCCATAGACAGCCTTGGTGCCTATATATTTCGCTTTATTCAGCTTATTTCGTGGACGGTTTTGATGCCTGAAGATTGCATGGTCTTCCTCATAACTCTGCAGTATTCCTAGTCTAAAGTTCCTTCCTCATATTGGGGCAACCACACATATAAAACATTTTATGGACCCATGATCACACTCATTGTGTGTAACAGGTTAATTATCACTACCATGATTACTCATTGAGTGTGGTTTTCTGTAGCTCAGGCTACATGGAACCTCTTATCCTCAACCTTTCAGCTTTGCTTTGAGATCCGTACTCTTCAACTAACTTACAACATGAAGATTTCTCTTTTTTGTTTCTCTCAAACGACACACCATATGAAATATACAAAATGTGTAGATCGAACAAACATTAGAACATTAATGTGTGAACAAACTTTCAGATTTTTTGGTCCGATATAAATATACAAAATGACATTTTGTTTGACTAAAAATATTATTTTAAGTATTTAAAATGCATGAAAAAAACTGAAAGTTTTTTCCCACATTGATGTTCTAATGTTTGTTCGGTCTGCAAAGTTTGTAGTTCATATGTTGTCTTATTTGAGAGAAACAAAAAAGACAAATGCATTCGCACAGATCGCGATGCGGAATTGGATGGTGAAGATAAGGGGTATTACGTAGCCTGAGCTACAAAGAAACTTTGTGTTACTCATTATAAGTAGTCACTTGAAATGACACGTATGGTCTGGGAATGTTAGATATCTATTGGATATTATTTCTCCTTGTAAGACATCATATCATCTCATTTCTTCAACCTGCATTTCCGGTATGCTTATGAGATGGTGTGGGATAAGAAAGGATTACTTCCCTATGAAAATTAGAAACGCTTAACCAATTTTCTCAATTAGCCACATGTACTACTACATATGAAGGTTTTTCTTTCGAATAAAGGAGCTCTCCGGCCCCAAATTTGATTACGAAACCAAAAAAACAAAACAAATATAGCAGTTTATGCATCACACGGACACGCAAAACACCACAGGTAACTGGCCAATGGGCGACTACAAGTTCCCATCACGCGCCGGGAGACCACTACCTTGTTACAGTGCCAAGAGCCCAAGACACACACAGTTCAAAACAAAACATCCCCTTTATTTGTTAGAAATAATGGTTACATCTTCAATAAGGAGATTTACAATATCATTCATAGGTTCCTCGAACTAACCCCTAGTCCCAGAAAATATCGCTAATCTAGAAAGTTCATCAGTTACTTTATTTGGTTCTCTATTACAATGTTCGAATCTAATACGTGGAAAATCCCAAGCCATAAAATAACAATCATCTAATACTGCCGCCGCCGCTCTCGCTGAATGTCCTCCATTCTTCATTGTGTCAATTACTTACATATTGTCGGAGTTAACAACAATATGATTGCTTCCTGTCTTCTATGCAAGTAATAGGCCAAATCGTAGAGCCAAAGCTTCTATTGTTAATACATCTGCACACCGATCCATCCTCCAATTCCCACCAGCAATGAATCTTCTTTTGTCATCTCTAAGTACAGCCCTATCATCTATGCGTCTAAGCATGTCTTGATCGAACGAAACATCGACATTTAATTTCACAAAACCCATAGGTGGTCTTGTCTTCTACTTGTTGGCCTTGGGGATTGGGCAATAACATAGTTTGCGGTTATAGCACGGGCTCCCATCGAAATTTAGTATGCATTTTGGGATTTTCCCTGATAAACTAGCATACGTCTGTTCCACCATAAGTACCAAGTTGTACTAGCGATCAGTCGACGTGCCCACTATAGATAGCTCATGTTCTGGCATAAGAAGAAGGAACACAAGGACTACGTCTCCCACACGGTCGATAGCACAAGGTTTTTTAATGGCCTCGTGCAATACCAGCCTTTCCCAAACCTCTTTCACCGACATATAAATAACATATGTTTTGTATCTTCCAGCCGGTTCGAACATGATTGGCAGATGGCCGAAACTTTCGTATGCCTATTTGCAAGTGTAACACGACACGGAAGGGTTCCGTGTAAAGTACACGAAATAAAAATCTTCACCTTACCAGGACAAGATAATTTTCAAATCTTACTCCAAATAGAATTGGGAATTTTTTCTACCCATGCCATTTGTATGTTGCAATTTCCTCCCATATTGTTTGTTCCATTCCTCCAAATAAGTCGAACGAACTGTGAAACATCCATCCTTTGTAAAACTCCAAGCAATGAAATCCGACATGTTATGCATAGCGAGGGGGATCACGAGCACCCTTTGAGCATCAATTGGCCACAATGTTTGTCTTACTAAATCTTCATCCCATAAATTGGTGACTGGATCGATTAGATAATGACTTTTGAATTATATGTAGTCACTTGAAATGACACATGAGATCTAGGAATGTTAGATATCTATTGGATATTATTTCCCATTGTAAGACATCATATTATCTCATTTCTTGCACCTGCATTTCCGGTATCCTTATGTGATGGGGTGGGATAAGAAGGGATTTCTTCCCTATGACAATTAGATACGCTTAACCAATTTTCTCAATTAGCCACACATGTACTACATATGAAGGATTTTCCTTCGAATAAAGGAGCTCTCCGGCTCCGAATTTCATTAAGAAACCGAAAAAACAAAACAAATATAGCAGTTTATGCGTCACACAGGCACGCAAAACACCACTGGCCAATGGGCCATTACAAGTTCGAGACCACTACCTTATTACACTGCCAAGACTCGCACACACGATAAAACTTTAAGTAACAAGGCATCATATACCAGAAGAGAGAGAGAGAGAGAGAGCTAATAAATAGAACATCTTGATACACAATGAGACTCAGAATCCCAGCAGCAGCAGCACCCATTGTCAATCTTGGCTGTCCTCGATCCCCAATCTCTGCTTCTTGCCAAGAATTCGGTTGCTACCCTGCTAGATAGCAGCATTGTCGTGTCTTGTAACACCTGTTGGCCTTCTCCTTCCTACATACCAGCCCAATACGTAATCCCATCAGAAATCAAGAAGATTATTTGATTTGGATGATGCGGGTATACGATCAAAAGTAGCATCATTCATCTAGTGTACAGTAAGGGTATATGTACGTACCTGGAGTGTAAAAGGTGGAGTAGGGATAAACATGGCCGGAAAAGCGTTGATCCGGTTCAAGCACTCTCTGATGCTGCCCGGACTCCAAGCTGATCATGAATACACCCGGTTCTGCCTGCAAGAAAATGCAATCCAGCTGCTCGGAGAACCCGATGACGCGCGGTTTCACTATCACGCCTAGTTGTTCATCCTCGTCCTCCTCATAATCAGGGTAGTAGTCGACAACATGAAAAATATCATTGTTGCCACCATTCCCGTGCTCGCCATACGCCTGGATCGGAAGGAAATCTTCAAATCTAACAAGGGTACGGCTAACCCAGGCGCCTTCATCCAACAAAAGCAGCATGACGGAGTTGTCAACGACGCCGGCCAAACGCAACCGCGCGTCCATGGCCGGGGCGAGAAAGAAGTCATTGCCGCGTATAACCTCCGGTGTATCAATCAGTACAAGCCTCTGCGTCTCCAAGTGAAATTGCACCACCGTCCTATCCAGTTCAGTCATCCATTACACAGCAGCGCCGTTGCCGGCCACGGCGCTCGGATTCCGACCCAAGTGGCACTGCTCTCCCATGGTCGCAGCCAGGCGGCCGTCCCAACTTCCTGTCCTGGAGCTGTAGATGCGGGCGAAGATGTGGACCGATATCGGCGGTTCACCCCAGCCCCTCCAGCCGTCATACTCGCTGTGCGCGAAGACGATGCGGAACGGCGACGAGTGGCAGTCCCCGTGGTGGGCGTGATCTGCTTCGCAGACCAGAGCCGCGCCGAACCTCTGGCCGTGATGGAAGCCAGTCCCAGGCGCCGGCGGGATGAGGTTCTGCTCGCCGGTTAGGTGGTCCCACACAATTAGCTCACCTTGGTGGTTCTTGTCCCACTCCCAGGCGCGGTAGAGGAGCACGCGGCCGTGGGTGCAGCCGGAGGCGCGGAACCATCCATCGTCGGCCAACGTCGGCGGCCTCAGTTTCACCGCGCTGGCCGTGGTGGGTGTGAACTTGAAGTGGAGCTCGTCGTGGTAGACGTCGGGAATGAGGCCGAGGAGTGGTGGGATGCTCTGGTGCGCCGCGCGGAAGTGACGGAGGAAGTTCTCCTCGTCGTTGACGAGGCGCCGCCAGTGTTTCTGGGCCATGGAGACGAGTGCCAATGCACTGGGATCCGTTGGGAGGCGGTGGAAGATGTGGCGGAGCAGGTCGTCGGGAAGCTCTTTTGGTGGTTGTGTGAGCAGGGTAGGCTGGTCGCCGCTGTCAAGAGTTTCATTCTCCATCTCGCCCGCTGCCTAGGCTTGAGGCTGGCTAGCTATGGAGATGGGAAGGAGAGGAGAAAACCTGAGAGCTAGGGAGATGCGAGGGAGATCTCATATAAGCAAAAGCAAGTGATAAAACGGGAAAGAAACACACGTCAAGTAGAAATGGAGAAAGCAAAAGCAAGTGATAAAACGGGAAAGAAACACACGTCAAGTAGAAATGGAGAAAGTGATGAACGAGAAATAAAAGCATGCATTATTTTGTTTTTAAATTTAGAAAGAAACGCATGTCAATTATCACTAGTAGAAAACAGGGCATTGGTCCAGCCCATTAGCCCCGGTTCAATCTAGAACCGGGACCAATGGGGGTACTGGACCCGGTTCGTTAGCCCAGGGGGCCGGCCGGGCCACGTGGGCCATTGGTCCCGGTTCGTCTGGACCTATTGGTCCCGGTTGGAGCTAAAAACCGGGACCAATGGCTCTTGCTCCTGGCCCACCACTATAGTCCCGGTTTGTATTATGAACCGGGACCAAAGGCTCCCCTTTAGCCCCGGTTTGTAGCACCAACCGGGACCAGTGAGTTGCCTATATAAACCCCCTCACTCAAGAGCAGAGCTCACTGCTCTGTTTTTTTTCTGGCCGAGGGAGAGAGGGGTTAGTGGTGCTCTAGCTCACCTCCTATGCACACAACATGTTCGGTGGAATGCCCGAGCCACACTAGTTAAGCTTTTCTGCTCTCAAAGCTCTATTTTCTCCGAGATTTGTCTAGGTTTAGCGGTCCGTCACGTCCCGTCCCCGTCTTCGCCGCCGTCGATCGCCCCCGCCGATCTCGTCACCGGCACCACCGTGGTGAGCCTCTTGTTATGTCCATGCTTTTCTTACTTTTATTATTGCTTTAGATAGATATTTGTTTAATTTTCTTACGTTTATTATTGCTTGTTATTATATAGTGCGATGGTTTTGATATCCGCCCACGTGGGCCCTCGTCCGGTCTACGATTCTGATGTGGTATATTATCTTTAATTTATAACTATTTGTTTTAGTGCTTATGATAGTTATGCCGACCAACCTGACATGCATAGATGTTTTATTATGTCTAGGAGGTAGTTGAACCGGAAATTCCAACCGACCCTCTTGTGGAGAGGTTAAATTTAGTTGAAGAGGAAAACATTTCGTTAAAGAAAAAATTGGAAAAAATGGAGGAGGAGAAGATGGAATTGGAGTTGCATGTTGCGGAAGTTATCGATGATCACAAGATCAAGATGGAACCTATTGTCGAGAGGTTAAATTTAGTTGAAGAAGAAAACAAATTCTTGAAGGAAAAAATAAAAAAAATTGTGGACGAGAAGATGATATTGGAGTTGCATGTTGCGGATGTCGTCGATGATCACAAGATCAAGATGGATGCAATGCGGTTGAAGATTAAAAAGATTAGAAAATATGCCATTAATACCGAGGCTTGGTATCATTATGCCGTTGGATCAATTGTTACCTTGGTTGCGATTATGATAGCATTTGTTTTCGCGTTGAAATGTTTTACATAGTTTCGATGTGTATGGAGAGCTATATATGTTGTTAGATGAGAACTATATATGTATGTACTTTGGTATTAATGTGATGATGAACTTTTATCCATTTGGTCACTTAATTATCTATTTATGATGTTCTGTAATGGTTTTTGACACACTTAATTATATATAAATGCACGCAGATGAACCGCCAATGGATGTACGGTGACAGACACACCTCCGAGTACATTAAGGGCGTGCGTGAGTTTCTAAATGTGGCAGAGGCAAACAAGCAGAATGGTTTTATGTGTTGTCCATGCACTCAATGTGTGAATACGATGTCTTACTCTAACCGAAAAATCCTTCACTCCCACCTGCTTTACAAGGGTTTCATGCCACACTATAATGTTTGGACGAGGCACGGAGAAATAGGGGTTATGATGGAAGACGGCGAAGAAGAAGAGTACGATGACAACTATGTGCCCCCTGAATACGGTGATGCTGCAATGGGGGGAGCTGATGAAGATCAAGAGGAACCAGACGATGTGCCCAATGATGCTGCAACGGGTGAAGCTGTTGAAGATCAAGAGGAACCAAATGATGATCTTCGCCGGGTCATTGTCGATGCAAGGACACAATGCGAAAGTCAAAAGGAGAAGCTGAAGTTCGATCGCATGTCAGAGGATCACAAAAAAGGGTTGTACCCCAATTGCGAAGATGGCAACACAAAGCTCGGTACCGTACTGGAATTGCTGCAGTGGAAGGCAGAGAATGCTGTGGCTGACAAAGGATTTGAGAAGATACTGAAAATATTGAAGAAGAAGCTTCCGAAGGATAACGAATTGCCCGACAGTACATACGCAGCAAAGAAGGTCGTATGCCCTCTAGGATTGGAGGTGCAGAAGATACATGCATGCCCTAATGACTGCATCCTCTACCGCGGTGCATACAACGATCTGAACGCATGTCCGGTATGCGGTGCGTTGCGGTATAAGATCAGACGAGATGACCCTGGTGATGTTGATGGCGAGCCCGCCAGGAAGAGGGTTCCTGCGAAGGTGATGTGGTATGCTCCTATAATACCACGGTTGAAACGTTTGTTTAGAAACAGAGAGCATGCCAAGTTGATGCGATGGCACAGTGAGGACCGTAAGAAAGACGGGAAGTTGAGAGCACCCGCTGACGGGTCGCAATGGAGAAAAATCGAGAGAAAGTACTGGGAGGAGTTTGCAAAGGACGCAAGGAACGTATGGTTTGCTCTAAGCGCATGTCAATTATGAAAGATGGTCAGAATTAAAGAAATTAAAGAATGCCTTTTTTCGATTTTGAATTTAGAAAGAAACGCATGTCGATTTTGAAAGATGGTCAGAATTAAAGAAATAAACTATTACGTGCCACACAACAAAATATTATGTTGGTATTATAGTGTTCCACTGTTCCGTGGGGATATTTTCTATTGACTATTGTATGTCCGAGTGGAAAAACAAAGTCCACTATCATTTTAGTATGAACGAAGTGTGTACCTTTTTCTTCCATGTTTTATTTAAACCAGCATGGTAGCCCGCACAAATACGTTGGCAACATATTTAAATCTATGTACGCATACGTAGCTATTGTTGGAATCTTAGAGAAACCTTATATGAAGACTACTGCTCTATAGAATTCTTTATTTTATCGATAAGTTTTAATAGTTTCAAGACAAAATATTTATGCTGTTAGCATGCATGATGTCCAGTTCTATGGTTTAGTAGCAATAACATAAATATCATGTATCAAGCAGCTGGAGTGCTAAGCTATTTTAGCAATGAACAATAATACGATGTTCCAGAGAGGAATATATATTATTTATGCTTATTTGCTTTGATATTATTTCAGTTCATCTTTGGGAGTGTAGGTATTCAATCATAATGAAAGGATCAGTAGTGTTAATATTGATTTGTGTCTGAATTAAATATTTTGAATCTTATTTTCGACCACGACTTGACATTTCTAATCGACTAAGCTTCCTCTCTTTTACCATGCATCTCAATCCATTATGTTGTGGCCTCTTCGTGCCATCCCCCTCTTGATGTATATATCTATTTCTTACGAGTGTGATGTCTCGCCAATGGGCTTTGGTTAGCAACCTAAGCCATGTTTGTTATGGCACAAGTACTTCTGTAGCTTCACTTAGACTCGAGGAGAGAGCATCTAGTAGCGGTGCACTACGACATACACATCACAAATTATCTTCATTGTTATGATGCCTTATACAATATGTTATAACTTAAATTCCGTTAGAAATATGATCTACAATGGTCAATTTTTTATTGCTAACTACTCTTGTGTTATGTGTGGCATGCGGGCACTTGTGACGAGAGGAATAATTTATTTTCTCATTGTCCATTTGCTATGATATGTTGGACATATCTCTGTCCAACCTGGACCCCTAATTATTCAAGCATTCGGGAGGAAGACAATGCTAGGGGAGTGGGAAGCTGGTGTAGTGATACGTCTCCAACGTATCTATACTTTTCTATTCTTCCATGCTATTAAAGTATCAACTTTAGATGTTTTATATGCAATTACAATTTTTTTGGGGAATAACCTATTAACTTAGTGCCAAATGTCTGTTGTTGTTTTAGGTTTTCTAGAATATCAGTACCAAACGAAGTCCAATTGTCACGAAACTTTTTGGAGATTTTTTTATGGACATAAGGGACCGTGGAAGCTTCGGGAGAAGGCCTTAAGATGAAGGAGGGGCCCATGAGACACCAGGGTGCGGCCAGGGGTGTAGGCACGCCCTGGTATCTCACGGGGCCCACATTCACCCGTTTGACCTAATTTCGCCTCTATAAATTCTCTAAAATCGGGAAGCCAACAGAGAGCCACCTGAAATACTTTTTCCGCCGCCGTAAATTCCTGTTCTCGAAAGATCCCATCTAGGGCCTCTTCTGGCACTCTGCCGGAAGGGGAATCCACCATGGAGGGGTTCTACATCAACCTTGCTGCCCATCCGATGATGCGTGAATAGTTTACCATAGGCCTACGGGTCCATAGCTAGTAGCTAGATGGCTTCTTCTCTATCTTTGATCTTCAATATTTTGTTCTCCTTGATGTTCTTGGAGGTCTATTCGATGTAACACTTCTTGTTGTGTGTTTATTGGCATCCGATGAATTGTGAGTTTATGATCAAATTATCTATGGATATTATTTGAGTCTTCTTTGGACTCTTTTATGCATGATTATTATATTTTTGTATTTCTCTTCGATATTTTGATTTGGTTTGGCCAACTAGATTGATTTTTCTTGCAATGGGAGTGTTGCTTTGTGATGGATTCGATCTTGCGGTGCTCATTCCCAGTGAAAGAAAGGGACATCACAGGTATTTGTATTGTTGCCATTAAGGGTAAAACAATGGGGTCTATCCATATTAATTGAGTTTACTTTGTCTATATCATGTCATCTTACTTACGGTGTTACTTCGTTCTTTATAAACTAAATACTCAAGATGCATGCTGGCTAGCGGTTGATGTGTGGAGTAATAGTAGTAGATGCAGGCAGAAGTCGGTCTAGTTGTCTGGGACGTGATGCCTATATAAATGATCGTTGCCTTGGATATCGTCATGATTATTCTCTTTTATATGAATTGCCGAAAAGTAGTTTGTTTACCCACTTTATGCTATCTTCAAGAGAGAAGCCTCTAGTGAAAACTATGGCCTCGAGTCTATTTAAATCATATATTAAAATCCAAAAATATATTGCTGCACTTTTATTTACTTTGTTTTATTTTGTGTTTTTATTTATCTTTCTATCACTACGAGATTTGATCTTTGCAATTAACTGCAAAGGGATTGATAACCCCTTGTTCGTGTTGGGTGCAAGTATTTGTTATTTTGTGTGTACGTACTTCTAACAAGTTGTTGCGTTGTTCACCTACTAGATTGATAACCTTAATTCTTAATTGAGGGAAATATTTATCTCTACTACACTGCATCATTTTATCCTCTTCGAGAAAAACCCAACACAGCTTACATGTTGCAGGAAGAATTTCTGGCACCGTTGTCGGGGAGACATCACCAACATCTATCAAGTATCTACGCATAAAATTTCATCTCCTTGCATTTACTTTATTTTCCATTTACCTCTCGTTTTCATCTCCCCTACTTCTAAAATGTTTTCACAAAAACACAACAATACTTTCTGTTTGCCTTTTTGCTTGTTTGCTTGCTTTTTTGCCTTCATGTCAGCACTCAGAAGAACAGAAAAGAAATAAGAAAAATAAAGATGGATCCTCGTCCTCTTGCTAATATTTTTAAAATATCCAATTATGATGAACCAATTGCTAGTGAGTTGAGTGCACTAGATTGCAATGATGTTATTATAAATTCTATTAATTTCAATTGTGTTAATGATGTGCAAAGCTACAAGCTTGGGGATGATAATTTTCTTACGTCCAGTACTTATTGCAATGATCATGATAGGGGCGATAATGCTTCTTATGATCATGAAAATTTATTTAAGCCTCGTGATGAATATGTTTGCGATAATATTGTCGTGGATTTAGCACGGCAGATGTCCTAGCAAAAGTACTTAGTCGTGAGGCCATCTCTCGGGTTAGCTTAAAGGAGTTAAAGAGGACGAAGGACGCAGGGGTTTTATACTAGTTCGGCCCCTTCGATGAAGGTAAAAGCCTACGTCTAGTTTGGTGTGGTATTGCTTGGGCTTCGATGACCAGGGAGCGAATCCGCTTTGCCTGTGTCTCGAGCTCTTGTTTCCTGTCCTGAACCGTCGCCGGGTCGTCTCTTTATATAGGAGGCGACGACCGGTCCGGTTTACGGAGTCCCGAGGCCGGCTCATAAACCTGTCAGCCTCGTCTCTACTCTTTCTATCTTACATGCCAAGTTACATGGCATGACGGTTTACAAATCATGGGGTTTATACATGGGCCCTGAGCCTCCGTGGGCTATAACCTTCTATTACATGCTCCACTGGGCTTCTGATAATATAATCTTAATAACGTAAACCGGACCTTCCTAGCCGGTTTATACCTAATAGTGATATCCCTGACAAATGTTGAAAGTGGGTTTCGAAGAGTGTCAAATTTAGGTAAAAATAATCCCACATGTTTGGAGAGTGCTCAATATTATGATTTTTTTTTATGAAAGTGGGTTTGGAGAGGTCATGACTTTAGTTGATGTTAATCCCACAATCTTGGAAGATTATAAGACTTTTATGCATGTGGATCATGAAGAGAATATTTTATGTGATATCTATATTGTTTAATATGACTATGATCCTACATGTAATTATTATTAGAGGAAGAAATTTTTAGTTTACTAAAATACCTCTCGTTATGTTGAGATTTCTATGGTTCTTTCTTCTTCCTAGCATATGCTAGTTTTTCCTTGCCTTGTTAATTTGTTTGCATATAAAGTGCCTATGAATAGGAAGTATGTTAGACTTAAATGTTTTTTCATATGCTACATGATGCTCTCTTTGTGTTTCAGTTACCATCTTTCATGTGAGCATCATAAAAATCTCAGGCCTATCTTAATGGCTATAAAGAAAGAGCTTGTTGAAAGACAACCCAATAGTTATCTTATTTTTTCTTGCAATTTTTCTTTTTTTTTGTGTCCACACAATTATGCTACTCTTATGGTCGTGTTTTTGTGTTTTAGTTAGCGTTTGTGCCAAGTAAAGCCTCTAGGATGATTTTGTTGATAACTGATTTGATTATGTGCATTAATAGAAATGTTTGCACTCAGTCGAGAAAAATCTAAAAATCACATGAGTGTGCTAATTATTTGAAATGTTTACACATGATTGATATAGAAATTTCCCATGTTATCCTAATTTTTTAGAATTTTTAGAGTTTCATAAGTTTGGTCATTGTTTGAATCATTACGGATTGTTCTGTTTTTGACAGATTTTGTTTTCGTTGCGTTGTTTGCTTGTTTTAATGAATATATGGATTGTATGGGGGGTGGGGTATAAGCCATGGTAAAGTTAGAATATAGTAGGTATAATGCAATAATAAAATATGAATGAGTTTACAACAGTACTTAAAGTGGTGATTTTCTTTACTATACTAACGGATTTCACGAAGATTTTGTTGAGTTTTGTGTGCTGAAATTTTGAAGTTTTGAGGGAGATCACCATGGAAGAAGGAATAAGGAGTGGCAAGAGCCTAAGCTTGGGGTGCCCCCGGATGGCATCCTCTCTTTCTTCTACCAAGTATCGGTAATATTAGTTGGAGCTATATTTTTATTCATCACATGATATGAGTTTTTCTTGGACCATAGTGTGTTATATCAGTCTTTGCTTTGTTTGCTTTTTAGTTTGTCGCAATCATCCTTGCTGGAAACACCTATTTCAGAGGGACACACATTTATCGTGATTTATTAGAATATTCTATGTGCTCCTCTTATATCTTTTGAGCTAGGCAGTTGCTCTAGTGCTTTACGTACTTATATCTTTTAGAGGACGGCGGTGATTATATTTTGAACAAATAGATGAACTCTCATGCTTAACTTATATTATTTTGATAGTTGATAATAGTAATGGTAATATGCACAAGATATGAATTAGGTCCTTATGTGATGGATATTCAAGAGGGATATAATAAACACTTTCATGAAGATCACTTAATATGATAAGTTTGATTTCTTGCAATAGTTTTGCGATATGAAGATGATAATATGTGGGTTATGCTTCTGAGTAATTGTGATTTTGTAAGAATATTGGTGTTAAAGTTTGTAATTCCATGTGCATGCACGTAAAGTCAATAGTTATGCAACGAAGTTATATCCTACTTATGGTGCTTTATTCACTGTTAGTTATTCTCAATGCATGTTTATGAGCCTTTTTGTTTTCTGGTTGGTCGCTTCTCAATATATTTGCTAGCCTTCATTCGTACTAATTAAGCGGGAATATTGTTTGTGCATCCAAATCCTTACACCTAAAGTTGTGTTAAATGAGTCCTCCATACTTACCTATATGCAGTATTTACATGTCGTTCGAAGTAAATTTGCATGTGCCAACTCTAATCATTCAAAAAACTATATGTTTTGTGTGCAGACTTTGACAATTTTACACATAGAGAAGAAATCAAAGGATTCGTTTCTATATTTTCATTAGATGCATCTGAGTCTGCATCTTTGCCGGTGGACTTGTTAATTCTTTCAAATAGAGACTTCAGTTCACTGAGCCTTCTATAGTCAATTTTTCAGGCTTCTTTCTCAACTATGTTTCGTGGTCTTTCGTCACCTTAGATCTTTCAAGACTATATCATTCATCGATTGCTACAAGTTCATTGATTAAATTGGCCTACAAATACAGATAATATTATCAATGAGAGGATTCATATAGTTAATTGTTTGTGCGTTAAAAATATGTATATTTTTCACCTCTTTGTCCTTCGTGGTACATCTCTGCAGTTTTGACGATCTAAATGTACCTTGTTGGTTGTTGGTGTTCATCTAAAGACAATAATTAAATGTCAATATATTTTATAAATTGTAGAAATATAGAATTGTTCTTGAATTATTTGCATACCTTACTATTTGATGAAATGCGCACACGGCTTCGTGAAGTCTGAGCCTCATCTTGTTGGGTAGAAATTCCCTGATCATTTGAAGAGCTTTCTTCTTCTTCAAAAGTATTGTTAGGTTCAACTAAAGGAAATTTTGCCAACTTTTGATCATCCTGTAATTTTGATAATAAAATAAAATACAGAAACATTGAGTCATGAATTATGTTTGTAATCATGTTTTGTAAATACTTTAAGCAATAACTATACCAGAATTAACTCAACTCAAAGATTTATTCATTCTCTCACTCTCTCTTACGGCAACTTGATTCCAATTGATCAATCATCCCACTGGTAAGGTACTTAATATGAGGAGTTCCAGGAGGTACACTAATAATGCTCTGCTTAACAAGATCTGCAGACATTACCTGACACATGTAAAAGCGAGGATTAGTAATGATACATACATTTTTCATAAATTGACCAATATCAGAGATAACATCCAAAAAATTAAGATATATATATTATGTACTCACAATAAGGATGTGTAGACATCCTTGAAGGCTAACTAGGGGTTGGGGCGCCACCTGTGGCGCCTCTTGAGCGAAAGTTGGGCGGTGCCAGGTTGGCAAGCGCTCATTCCACTTGCTTTTTTGGTATCTTGTATAACACATGAACATGGCATGTGAGAAGTTGCACTACAAATTTTAAAAGGGCTAAAAAATGACACTCAAATACAAAAATATTAGGGCATCTGAGAGGGAGAGAGCTCACACATACTCAATTACTCATGAAGTAATGAATCAGTATCTGCTGTAAGTTTCTGTAGTGTTAAGAATTCAACATTCAATTGTGACATGAAGTGCTACATGAAAACAATAAGAACACAATGACGGAAAGTTTAAAGGGTATTCAAGCTGAATGCTCAAATTGTAAATCACCCCGAAATAGGTCCATGTAACTTTACTCCTAGGAGAATTGTACCAAGCTCTTTCGCTTCAATACCACGAAATAGGTCCATGTAATTTTTGGTCCATGTTACCAGATCACCTCCCAGTAGTATTGGTTGTGCCGGTGCACGACCTGTTAGCAGCTCCAACAGCACAATGCCGGGCCTCACGAGGCTGATTACGCCAGGCACCGTCCCAAGGCTGATCGCGCCAGCCACCCTCGCGAGGCTATTCACACCAGCCTTGATGGGGGTTGCGGTTGTCCCAGCGGCCTCCAGCACGGCTGCCTCCACGGCCAAAGCCACGGTCATTGCGCTTGGTGCAGCGGCCAAAGTGCTCGGCGCGGAGTGCCCTGAGTTCCTGGCAGTCGTGTGCATATTCTGATCAAATGAAAATAACTGGATCAGCACTTTGTACATCAGCAAACCGGTAAAAATTCTGAATAAATGACAGTAAGGCAAGGCAAATTCATTGGAGCTGAAAGTAGTTTAAACTTAGGGGAGTGGCAGTGAGTTATATGTCTAGTCAGAAGATGCATTACACATGTAGATAACATCTAAGTATCCACACGATGACCAGATGACTACTTTTTTTAATGTGACTTGCAGGCCAAAGCTTTAGTCAATAGAAGAAGACAGGGATAAGCCCTGTCGATACTCCGAGAGACTGAAGAGGGATGTCGCCAGTCCTCGAACCTTTATACCCAGCCCAAATTAATGTCTATAGTAGTGCTAGTCATTATCCATGACAAAAATTACAATACATGACAATTTTTTAAAGCGGGCCAGTGGGATTTCCCATTGCAGTTTTATAACTTCAAGTAAAAAGGCTGGAGGTTAGCCAAAATGAAGGAGCAAAATTGTAATACATCTGGACTAAAACATCCAATTTACTAACTCATTTAAAAGAAAAAGGGTAGACCAACCTTCTCAATAGATTCTTCTTTCGGTATTCACCAACCACAGTTAAAACCTCGCATTTGTTGTACGCGTTTCCTAGAGTTCATAAATTATCTAGTGAAATAGAAGTTAGAGATATCAAGAGATACCAAAAGATTACTGAAATCACAAAGTTGCAAGAGAGACTAACCATGGCTGAAACATGAATGATACAACAAAAAAAGATCACAAACTTCCCAGGTTTCTAGATGATGTCGGTGCCTTTATGGTATGAATGCATACAATATAATGGTTGTTAGCTTCACGTTAATTAACGAAAATGAGATGTCTATGTGATTACCCGCAGTGACCGGTCTTGCATCGAGGTATAACATGTGCTTCCTAATATAAATTCAGATCATGGTACTATGTCATCAACCCGCACATCAAAATTGATGTGTGTTGCTAAGATATGGTACCCATAACCTTGTCATCATTAACTGAAACTTAAGATTTACAACTGGAATGAATGTTGCAGGATCACATGTAGTGCATGCATTGGTGGTAATATGCTTCTGCTTTCTGTATGGAGCTGGGAGCGTCTGCCTGTTGGACGGCCTAAGAGCGTCAAGTTCAATCCTTGGGATGAAGATGGCGATTTACGGCGCCCCACTTGGGCTTACAAGTGGGATGTGGTATCCGAGATGACGAACGATGTCAATCTCATGTACAAAAAGTACATTGCCGAGTTGGACACGATTACGCCTGAGTAGGTAACGAGGTCATTACTTCAGTCATTTCTCATGTTTGCCTGAGTGCATAGTCATGAATTTTGCATTGTTGCCATATTTCATAGGTGGTATGGCAGCCATATGGCGCCTGTGACAGACTTGGGTACACCGAGGAGTTTCCCATCAACACGATGTGCTTGCGGGATAGGGATATCTTTCTTATGCGGTGCCCACTGATATGCAACTGGGCGGTTGAGTTTCATTTGCCACATCGCGTGTTTCGTCAGTTTGGTCTGTTCCAGACTCACCCGCCGGAATGGGTGGACACGGACAAAGCACTTCATAGGTAAGAGAGCATGAACCGTATTGACTAAGAATCGCCAATACTTGTTAAGTGTGCTAATGTTTGGTTCTGTAACATGCAGGTTGGACAGGAGAAAGCAGCGGAAGATAAAGGACTGGGACAAGCATCATGCATCGTATGTTACCCGTTCCCATCTTAGTGTGGAGCAAGCTCGTGAGCATTGCTCAATTGCTTTTGATAACTACCTACGATGGTTGCCTGCAAATACTCAAGTCGAGATATGCTCGCCGGCATACAACGATGAAATTCTTGAAGAGCCCGTAAACTTTGATGATGTATCGAAGCGGCCCTACAACAAATATATCAGGGACGGGCAAGATGTCCCTGCTGTTCCGATGATTAACTATGTGGTAAGTGTTCACTTTACTTTCCCGTTGGCAGTACTACACATGTTCGAATGGCTATCGACGTGTACTTCGTTCTCATCCGCAGCGTGACCAAATCGAAGAAAGTGGCTGATGAAAGCTAGTCTATTTTGGAGCAGACACCGGTTGGAGAATGCAATGATGAAGGTCCATTACGAAAATTTCTGAAGGTACATATCGCACTCAACTGTCCATGTTACAAATGTTGCGGAGTTTGGTATCTTATACACTTGTTCATGTTACAATGTCAGGCCAAGAAGTTAAGGCAGTTATCAAACCTTCTTGGTTGCCGTGACCCAGAATATGATGAACCATCTGCCTCTATGTCTGGTACACCATCAGACCCCTTATCTCACCATGAAGGGGACGATGTGAGTTCCTCATTTGCTTATCTGGATGATGAGGGTGTGGTCACCCAAGAGGTATGACTAAGCTTTTAGATTTAAATCTCACTTCATTATGGCGTCGGTCTTCACCATATTGTTTGATTGTGCGATAGATTGACGATGACGAGACTTTGGCGGAGGCTCAAGTTCGGTCTGCATACATGTTGAAGCCTAGGCAGCCCATAAAACGGTTCACGCCCACCGACTTTGACAACAGAGGCAACCCAAAGGTGGACTTAGGGACCTCGCGGATGGCTAGCTTGGATGATGAGGCGGAGGAGGAGGTGGAGGAACAGGTGCCTCGTCCTAGCAGGAAGAAGAAGATTGCCGCAAGGCGTGCCACCAGGAACACGCGCGGAAGGCATTAGTGCTTTTGTTCTTTATTGTGGAAGTGCTCTTGTACTCGTTTCATTAGGTTGATGAACTTGTGAGGTCATGTCATATGTTGGTGAACTCTTAGTAGTGAGGTACTTGTGTTTGCGAACTTATAGTGATTTTTAATTGTCCTAAATGATGTGATGTTCAAGTTATTAGATCTGTGTAGACTTGTGATGTTGAAATCCTTGCTTATTACCTCTGTGTGCACTTGTTAGGTTATCAGTTTCTGCAGTTTAGCATATAACAGCAATGCAGCGCCGAAAACAAAGATGCTGCACTACACAGTGCAGCGCACGTGCCATTCCCCTAGGCGCTGCACTACAGGCCATGGCAGTCCAGAGAGCCACATAAACTTTCCATCTTTGAGCACCCACGTAAATTGCTAAGTCAGTGTGCAGCGCCTTAGGTTCAGGCGCTGCACTAGATAGTGTGACGCCTCTCCATTGGGCGCTGCACCGTATAGTGCAGCACCCGTCCCCTAGGCACCGCACTGTTGTTTACTGCAAAAACTGTGTGGTTGACATCAGTTTCAATTAAGGGGACCATCACAATACTTGCAATAACTAGAGCATCACACCAATTTCAACAAACACAATTTTTATGCCGATGAGTTCATAACTTAAGACAAATGAAACATTACCACGACATGGTTCACGACACAAATGGCAGCTTGCCCTAGAAGAAAGTTCACCAACATCGCACATAACCTCACAAGTTCAGGACACATTCACTAGAAGATAGGTGACACCAAATGGCTTCTTTCCCTAGTCCATGACGAGTGAACCGAAGCGAAGTCCCTACTTAGTCGAGCGAGGCCATTTTCCCTTCTTGTCACGTACCTCATCCTCCTCTCGCGTCTCGCGAGCCTTTGCAAGCTTTCTCGCCCTCTCCTCCCGACGAGCAAGTTTCGCTTGGCGAGCCCTCTCCTACTCTCGTTTGTTCCGATCCATCCTCTCCTTTTGACGATGCTCTTCCCCCAAGCCTCTTCAAAGGGATTTTTCGAACTGGCGCCGGCGCCTAAGACAATCTTGATATTGGTCCTTTTTGACATCTTCGGGCACTTCATGATCTATCCACGTGAAGTACTTGCATAGTGGAGGGGGTGACTACAAACACAATTTTAGTTAGTGTCGACACACGTTTGAGAGTAACATGTTACTTGTGTAGCTTACCGGTGGCTCGTCATAGGCGTTAGTTGGAAGTGCACGATCATAAGCATAGTTGGGGAATACAAAGTATCTCCTCCCTTCCGTCCATGACTTCTTTTGCTCGGTGGACACCTTCACCTTGCAAACATCCCCACACCAACATGGTGGGATGTTAACATCTTTCTCCTTCACCTTGTCCAATGATGCACTCTCCTACTTGTTCGACATGTCATCATGGTTAGCACATGGTGGCATAGTCATTGAACCGGATGAAGCCATTCCTACGAAAGTAGGGTTTCCCCCAAAATATCAACACATTGACATGTATAGAGGGAAATGGATCACCCAAGGGTTTCTCCACAAATTACCACAAACATGCCCAAATCCAAGCAAGAACTAGGGTTTCCCTCAACTAGTTTGATTTGAGCTAATGTGACATTTTTTGGATGAAAAGGAGGAGATCAGAGGAGATTACCTTAAGGGAGGGGTTGGCTTCCGGATCCACGCACAAAATCTCCGGATTTGACAAGGATTTGAGAGGCGGGATATGGGGGGGCAGAGGGGATACACTGAGCTTCAGGCTTCTGTGCTGGGTGTGTCTGTCTATGGTGGGGGTAGGTGGGGAGTGGGTGGGGCAGTTGTAGTGGCCAGGTGTGCAGCGCCTATGGCTTAGGCGCTCCACATTAACAAGTGTGGCGCCCAGGTCTTAGGCGCTGCACACTTGGACATGCTAGTCCAGCGGGCAACAGAAACATTCCAGTAGGTTTGCCTATGTGCAGCGCCTCTCCCTTGGGCGCTGCATAGTGCAGTGCAGCGCCCCTCCCTTAGGCGCTGCACATAGACTTATCCATTTTTTGGGCAGCAAAACTACTAGAATGCTTCTGTTGCTCTCTGGACTAGCATGTCCAGATGTGCAGCGCCTAAGGGAGGGGCGCTGCACTGTGTGGTGTGACGCCTAGCCTTTAGGCGCTGCACACTTGGACTTGCTAGTCCAGAGAGCAACAGAAGCGTTCCAGTAGGTTTGCTAGTGTGCAGCGCCCATGGGTAAGGCGTTGAACTACACATTGCAGCGCCTAGGAGCTAGGCGCTGCACTATCTGCTGTTTGCAAATGACAGTTTTTGTTTGTGTTTTCTGGTTCACAGAGATGGTTTTCCTGTTCACACAGATGGCACATATTCATATCCAAATCACATTTGGTACTACATAACACATACAGTAGTCCAAATCACATAGTCATACATAGGTAGCACATAGAGTAGTCCAAATTACATAGACATACACATAGTCATATTCGTTCATAAGAAGGTCATGGTCCTTGTCCCTTCTTCATCTTCCTTTCTTCTTCTTCTTCTTCCTCGTCCCACCACCAAGGGATCTCACCTTCCCCCTCCTTGTCCTCCACCCCCTTCATTGTTTCCATACCTACGAAAATGGCAATATAATAGTTATTCACACATTGCAATATGACAACACAAACATTGAGCCAAAGTAACAAGATCATAGTAAGTCACATACGGCAATGGCCCATTGAGCCAAGAGAACATTCCACCACCACGGCCTAGATCACCACGACCTCTACCACCACCACGGCTTGTAACACCACCACGGCCAACACCATCACCACGGCCTCTACCACCACCACGGCCTCTACCACCACCACGGCCTCTTCTAAGACCTAGTTGACTCCCTCTTTGTTGCCTAGTTTCTCGTTGGCTTGTTTGGTTTGATTGGTTTGGCAGTTGGGCACTTGTTTGACTTGGTTCGCTACTCCTTGGTTGACTTGGTTGGCTATCATTTGCTTGGCTCGTGCTTGCATCATTTTTCTTTGATTTCTTTTTTTGGTTTGGGACAAGTTCTTGTGTTGTGTCCCCCATGATTGCACTCCCCACAATGGGATTGCTCACGAGGCTCTTGGAATTGGCCGGTGCCGTATTCTCGAGCGCCACCACAGCCCCATCCGTCCATGTCACCTCTAAGACGCTTTGTCTTACGTCTTCCCGGTCTAATGACCTTCAATTCCGGGTCCGGCCATAGTTGAACTCCATGATACTCCGGCCATTGTGATTGGTCCAAGTATGGCTCAAACCGGGGAGCCCATGTTTTCTTTACCGTCATGATTGAGAACTTGGACTCCCGCACGGTAAGAGGGTGATTGACGTCAACATTCCTAACACGGGATGCGTTTAACAAGTGCGAGCATGGCAGATGAAGCAACGATGGACTCAAGCAGCTGCAATCACACCTTGTTAGGGAGACCTTGAAAGCACGGCCTCCGTGTTGGTGGCCATCGTTCGAGGTTCCTCCAGGCTCTTTCACTTCATACTACCACTCGTTGTCGTCATATAGAACAGCTTCTTGGGAGTCTGCCTTTCGTGATTGAAATTCCAACCATTCTTCAACCTTTGGTGGGAAATTATACTTGTGCTTTTGCTTGTTCTCACCAGCAATCTGCTTATCCGTCTCCATTGAGTGCTTTAAAAAGTATGTATTCATCTTGTTGAATGCGTATTGAACTATTGCCGTCACGGGTAATGCACGAACACCCTTGAGAACCCTATTGAAGCATTCTGCCATGTTGCTTGTCATTTGATCGTACCTCCGACCATCTTCATCAAAAGCACGTGCCCACATATTCCTTTCCACAATGTGCTTATTGATAAAATCAAGACCACCGGGGTCAAATTTCTTGTGTCTAAGCAATGCATTGAACAACGCGGCAAACCGCTTGTTGGAGAAAGCGAGACAACAATCTTGAAGATCATCGGCCAACTCCTTGATACCACATGCCCAATAGAAGTTTGCACAAAAGTGCCTCATGTACCATCGATGGTGCAACTTTGTATGTTCGGGAATGTCAACCACAACCGCATTTAGAATTCCTTGATGGCGATCCGATATGACACAAATTTCCCTTTCGGCCGGTAATATCCTTGTTCTCAAATGACGCAAGAACCACTCCTTGTTATCATTGTTCTCCACCTCAACCAAAGCGAAAGGCAAAGGCAACACCCGGTTATTGGCATCACTTGCTATTGCAACCAAAAGAGTGCCCTTGTATTTTCCGGTCAAGAACGTGCCATCGATGGCGATGACGGGCCGACAATGCTCAAAAGCCCTCACGCATTGCTCAAAGGCCCAGAATGCACGGCCAAATACTCGCACGGTCCTCCCGTTGTGAATCAATGTTTGGTGCCCATGAGGCTCGACCACATGAACCATGCCTAGGTTTGTGGTGGCCATAGCAAACAACAACCTAGGGAGTCGGTTGTATGCTTCCTCCCAATTGCCATATAACATCTTGAGTGCGGCTTGCTTCGCCATCCATGCCTTCCCATACTTTATCTTGTAATGAAAGATGGCTTTCACAATGTCAATGACACTCTTAATGCTCATTGTTGGAAGTGAGGATATTTGGTTGGAAAGCTTGTAAGCGATGAACTCGGGCGTGAGTTGTCTATGTTGTTGGTACACAAACTCGCCATCCGCATTCTTGTGGTGGCATATGCGAGTTGGTAGATAACTCACTATGCGCCAAGTGGGAACTCCTTTCCATGGCCTTGCACGCACAATCCATGGACATTTTGGCACTTCACACTTAACTGTGTAACGCACATTGACGTCCGAGTTGGCCACTCCATGTGGACGATAATGCGTAATCGAATAGTTGTCGAGCCACATCTTCAATTCCAAGAAAGAATCAAACTCGCAACCGGGAAATATCCCGTTCTTACCATCTACCAAATCACGGTGAGAACCTGGCCTAGCTCCAAGAGATATGCATTTGCCACCATCCACAACGGCTTCATTCGCGAGACTAAGATCCTTAAACAATGGTGTCTTGTGATCCCGCCCGAATACCTTCTTGAATGCTTGGGCCTCCTTCGGCGTGAATCCCCCCTCATCAACTTCTTCATCGGGACCATCGTCATCTGAGTCCGATGCATATGCACGGGAAAAAGGGATGGATTGGTCCATTGTCTCCTGCACATGATATTGCTCGAGATCACCCACATTGTTGTCATGGAGATCACCTTCGTTGTCATCCTCCTCGTACTCATCATTCTCCTCTTCAAAATCTTCATTTCGGTTGTTTGGAGTCGGGCTCAATGTTGGCCAATCTTGTTGCGTGAAATGTGGTGCACTCATTTGATCTTGGTTCGTGGGTGGGGGAGAGCTAGCAACAAACGGGGAGGGGTTCCGATTCAAGTCCAAATGCAAAGTAGACTCAACCTTCTTGGAGGCAAATAACTCAAGAGCCTTGTCTAGAGATTCAGCAACCGTCTCCTTGTATGCAACCCAACGTTGCTCGGAGTTGACACATTGTCTTCCAACAGATGTGCACTCTGAAACCAACATTATGTCTTCCCTCCATCTCAGCAACGTCACTTGGGTCCATCCAATTCAAATCCTTCCTCACTTGTTCCAAGAGCTCCGCATAGCTAGGACTACTCTCAAACACCATGTCAATCTCATCCGGGTCTGGCTAAACATTGCCTTTCAAAAAGGCTTCTTTATCCACATGATGAACATAAACACATGTTCTTCTCATCCCTACAATAATAAAACACACACATATATCTAGTAAGTACTTAACCAAGTTTTTGCACAAAATACATAAGCCCTAACATAGATATGAAACAAAAACCCTAACCCCCATTTAACAATATCAACAACCCTAACAATAGCATAACCCTAACCCTAACCCCAACATAAAAACACACATAACCCTAACCCTAGCATAGTATGAATCCTAACCCTACCAAATTAGCAAAGAAACATAACATGTTTGAACACAAATTAACAAATTCAAGCAAAAACTAGGGTTTCCCGAAACTAGCAACATTTGAGCCAATGTGACAATTCCTATGGATCAAAAAGAGGGGATCGGAGGAGATTACCTTAAGGGAGGGGTTGGCTTCGAAATCCACGGACAAATACTTCGGATCCGCGAGATTTTAGAAGGATTCGAGAGGGGGGCGCTTTGCTACAGCTTGTGGGGCGGGGTGGGGGTGTGTGGGATGGGGTTGATGGGGTGAGGGGGTGGGGCCACCGAAACTGGATAATAGATAGTGCAGTGCCTAAGAGAAAGGCGTTGCACATTATAAGGGTGGCGCCCAAGCGATAGGTGCTGCACTGCTGTCTATGGGGCCGCGCCTGGGCCTGGGCTGCCACGCTGGACGGGGGTGCAGCGCCCATGGCAAAGGCGCTGCATAGTAGGGTGCAGCGCCCTTCTGTCGGGTGCCACTCGAAAAGGTAAGCAGCGTGAATTTTTTTTGAGAGCAGTTCAAACTTTGAATTGTTTTCGTCGTCAGGTCATATATGTGTTTTTTGCCAAAACTCACCTACCGCAGCCTCGGATTCCAGCGTCGTGGTGTCTCCTTAGCCACAGCAACAACAAAGATGTCGGGCGTGCAATGTGAGTGCATCGACGAGGGAATCACTCGCATAGGAATTAGTGGCATAATCAAAAAGCGGGCCGCAACACCTACGACAGCGGCAAAATAATCAGCGCCATATGAATCAGTGCAAATAAAAAAGAGGAAACGACGACGCGGTACAGCAGGCAAGAACAATCCTGCCGCCATGCCACCAGGGGCAGGGCCCACCAGCATGTCTTCATTTCGTGGCGGGAGCAAGTCATCCCTAATCGCGGGTTGCCACCTGCCCGTGTGGCGACAGGGCCTGCCGCCTAACTATGTGGCGGCAGGTGCCACGTGACGGCTGGCGCGCCTGCCGCGGTGGCTGAGGGGGTCTTTTCTATCAATTTCATCCAAAGGCAGTCTTTTTTGGCAATTCTATTCGACAGGAGGTCCTTTTGGTCAAAAATCCTGATGCCGGGTCCGATTGAGCTGCTCCCCACCGCCGCCCGACTCGTCTATATCGAGGCGCGATTGCGGCGACGATGGGGACGCAGGCGCTCGATCCGCTCGGAGATGCGCAGCGCCAGGCATGAAGCAGGAGGAGCCGCTACAGGCTTGTCTCACTGGATTCTTGTTGGATGATGCGTGGCGCCGGGGGTGAAGCAGGAGGAGTAGGCACTCTGGGCTCGGCTCATCATTTTCTCGCTGGAGGATGTGCGGCGCCATGGATGAAGCAGGAGGAGGACCATGCTACATGCTTGGCTCATCGGAGGTGCAAAGGCTGGACGGTTCTGCTCGGATCGAGAGGAACGGGGAGAAGTGAGAGAGTGGGCAGTGGAGAGAGGAGGTAGATAAGATAGGAACGGATTAGGATTTTTGTCGTTCGCATCAAGCCCTTGTTAGCCCGAAGGAGTCTCATGGCTGGCGTGGATCTCTTTACTGGTTTAAGATTCATGCAACTAATCCAACGTCAGAAAACACGTTCGGCATGTGACACTATGGACCACACGTCAAGTACTTATCATGTGGGCTTAAGAATTGATCTAAACTACGGAGACGGTTTAATATTTGATCAATTGGTTGTCACACCCACGGGGAGAGGAGATTAAGCTGCCTGAGGGCAGCGTGCTGCGGAAGTGATGGAAGGTCATAGGATCTGGACAAAACGTTGTGATACCATATGAAAATGGTAGGGTAGCTAATATTTATGTTGTTGTTGTTGTGTTGACCCTCGTGGTGATATATATAGAAGAGTAGATGAGGGGTAGAAGCATGAAGTACAAGACAGTTATATGTGGTTTAAACATATTATATCTCTAACTTACACCCGATTACACTTCTAACACCGCGCACAACCCAACGCGCCTTGTAGCGATCTAGGGCGCCGTCTAGATTAAGTTTGTGACGGAACACCTATTTGTCGATGACCACATTAGCAACCCGCGGGCATGGAACAAGTGACCACGTACCATTGTTCGTTAGGACATTAAACTCATGTTCCATTGCTGTATACCAAATAGGGTCATGGAGGGCGGCACCAAAGACATGGGCAATGGAGATGGGGCGCTAACATCAGTGAGCCGGAAGATGCCCATATAGTTGAGCTCGAGTCAGCATGGAGTGTGATGTTCAACGTACATCAAGCATGGTGACTAGTGAGGCCGAGGTGCACCAGGAGCTTGCTTATAGGTCGAAAAAGCCACCTGGTCAGAGTGGAATCTTGCCGGCAACACACTAGGACTGTGTGGAGTGGAGGTGTGTGTGTACGGGGAAAATCGCCTGCCACAGCAGGCAAACTCACTAAAGAATCTACTACCACGGCAGGCAAACCGACTAAATTTTCTGCTGCGATGCCATGGCAGCTGAAAAGGCTGTCGTGATTTGCTGCCATGGCATGAGATTTGGGGCGTCGCAAAAGAGCCCGTTGGGAAGCCGACAAAGGGAACCAAGGCTGGGGCTGGGAAGGACGATCATGGTGAGGCTGGGAGGCTGACATCGGTGGCGCCGGGGCGCGGCAGCACAGGGTCCACATATGAACCGGTATGACCGCTGCTGGTAGCCCGGTGACGCGATCGGCGTGAGATGGAGAACTGAAGCCCCTGAAAGGAAAACAAATGATGTCGAAATAGAGGTGACGTGATATTAGCACTAAAAGTGTTAAGGGATCATACCATTGATATCCACAGTGATAGGCGGGGTAATCCAAGAATACAAAAGCAGATTAGCGAGGAGCGAGCTTGTGCATGACGCTGCATGAAGTGTTAGGATAGCAAAGGAAGACAAAAAAATCAAAGATGATCGTATGTAGGTGGGTAACCGTTGGGTGTTGATGTGGTTTGCGTGGGCATAGATTGAGAAGATATGTCGTAGTGTCGAGAGCCTCAGCTCAAAATTGTGGAGTGCATGAACATCGTCACTCAAAGAACATAATTTTTTTTTTCAAAACTAACATGCTTTTGTAGAAAATTTGGAAACTATTCGACCTAATGCATTATTTTTAGAAGTATGACCCCCGCCGGCCTCTATAACGCCGAAGACCTAGTTTTCGGCCAGCACTAGGCTGAAGCGGGCTTGTCGGCCTCCTATTGGCCGAAGAGAGGCCCAAATGGGCCAAAGAGGGGGTGTCCGTGGGCCGCCGACCGAAGAGGTGGTCGTCATCCTACTAGCGACCAGAGAGGCTGTCTTCGGCCTACGAGCGGCCGAAAAGAGTCTTCAACCATCCCGCAACCGAAGAAGTCAAGATAAGGCCGAACCGTGTTCTTCTTCCTCTCTCTCTCTCATGTTCTTCCTCTCTCTCTCTCGTTTGTCTTTGTTTCTCTCGCCACCCCGTGCCTATCTCCTCCTTTTTCGCATCTAAGCCGCAGAAATAGTTGATCGTAGTAATCCCTGGCGGCCTACGGTCATTTTTTTCCTATGGGATAGTTTTCTGTGCGTACAAGTGAGGAGGAGCCATGGTGGGGTGGAGGAGGTGTGGCTGGGGAGGAGGTGCAGCTAGTGAGGAGGAGGAGGAGGTGCGGCTTGGGGAGGTGGTGGTGAGGAGGAGGTGCGGTGTTGTTGTCCGGTGGTGCAAGTACTCCGCGAGGTGGCCGATGCCACTAAGCTGAAGAGAGGAGCAAGAAGCAGGGGATACACGCGTCGAAGGTATAACCATGTCGTCATAATTTTTTTCTAAGTTGTACATTTTAGTTAGTGTAGATAAGTCATTTTGCATACTTGGACTATTAAATTTTCTTTGGTGGCATTTAGTGGTTAGTTAGTGCAGAGGGTAATAATTTCGTTTGTTGTGATTAATCAGAAGATGGAAATGTCTGACTTGTGAAAATGTCTGAATCGGTAAATTTGACTATTTCCTATGGCTCTGGCAATGTTTGATATAACGAGTTGGGGGTTGATCGTAGGGAGTATAAAAATTGAGTCATGATGACACTTTCAGACCCGAACAGACTAGACATTAGACAATTGAAGTACTGGTTGACTACTAGTTTTGGGTTGGATCCTGAAGTATGTTCTGTCGTTATTCATGCATTTTGGACCAAATCTTGTAAAAATGTCAAGTGGGAGTTGATGCTGATAGATAGGAGTCATCATTGGTTGACGCTGTTAAGTCGTTATCGAGACCGAAGAATCCACCCATATGCCCTAGTGCAACCTGTGGCAAAGGAGGAGAATACCGTACAAGTCCTCGTGGGGTATGAACCCGGCCATGGCAGTAAAGTGGCTAACGAGATTTATTTATCTCGGTGACAGCCGCTGGATGTGGATGCTAGCCAACCCGAGAAAGAGTCAGACTACATGCCACACAACATGTGTGGTCATGATACTGGGCAGAGTAGTCAGTCGATAATATTAGCTGGTTTGGCTTTTGCTGATGCGGATGAGGAAGGGGAGGAAATGCAGAGGGTGATGGAGGAAGAGGATGAGGATGGATTGGCGGAGGATCTGGATTCTGGAAATTCTGAAGATTAAGTGGAGGTACCCATTCCTTCTGCATGGGATCATGACATATCCACCGGCCTTACGGTCAACGATGGCCACGAGACTCCATGGCAGTATAGTCTGAACGAAGTCCAAATAGGGGCTATGTTTGATACAAAGAAAAAATTGAAGTACGCGGTGACAATGTGGGCTATGTGTACGCTGAGTGTTTTCCGGACACACATATCAAATCCAACAAACTGTACCATCAAATGTGCTGAAACCGGTTGTCCTGGGAAGGTGCACGGGCACGTCCCAAAGTATAACATCCACAGGGTTGTCACCGATGTCGTCCCACAAAATTGTGTGAGTAAAAACCTTTTGGTGAATCATCAAAATCTAACTTCAACTCTCATTCGCAACTCATGTATATTGAGATAGTGGACAAGAAAGATATGGAAGCAAAGCACATCCAGACGACAGTGAAGGTCAGATGGAATTATGAAATTCCTTATGGGAAGACTTGGAGGTCTAAGCAGAATGCTATGGAAGAACAGTTTGGGACGTTCATCGACTCATATGATAATGATGTTCGTCTCCTTTACATATCTAAGGAGAGGAATCCCGTCACTTATGTTAACGTACAACACAAAAGACTGCCGATTATACCAGATTTCAAGGTGTTGAAACTAGTATTCTTCTCTTTCTCTATGTGCATCAAAGCTTTCCGGCATTGTCCTCCTTTGATGTTTGCCGATGGTACATTCCTGACTGCTATTGGTGTGCACGGGAATCAACAAATCATCCCACTTGCTATGGTATTTGTGGAGCGTGAGAACTTTCCGAGATAGGTATGGTTCTTCCGCCAACTGAAAATTGCCATCGTGAAGGACCGACCAAACGTGTGTGTCATTCATGATAGACATGCTGGTATATTGAAGGTTGTCATGACACTGAGGGGTCCAATAGAAGATGAAACAACATGTTAGTAGGACTTGCAGAGCCGGTGGTGCATGCGCCATCTTGATGTATTTTTTTCTCACAGTTCAAGAACATGAGGTTGGTGAACTTGTTCAAAAAATTATGCAAGCAGAACCAACAGTGCAAATACTATTTTATTTGGTCAAAACTTGACCAGTTTACTAAGAAGAAGGTCCGTGCCAGGAAGAAAATGGAAGAAGATCTAGTTGCATTAGCAACAATCATCGCAAAGCTACAGCAGCTAGTAGGTCTTTGTGACTTGCCAGCAATTGACCCCCCTCCTGGTACTAAGAGAAAGAAGGGGAGGGCAATAAAGAGTTTTTCTCAGTGGATAGAGAAAGAGCCTCCCGTGAATTGGTTTTTATTGTGTGACACTCATGGAACTAGGTATGGCCACATGACAACCAACCTTGCAGAGTTGTATAACTTTGTACACAAAGGGAATAGAACATTGCCACTCACAACTATTGTGGAGGTTGTATTCCATGGCACTTTGAGATATTTCAGAGAAAGGCACGAGTTAGCAAAGAAGCATATTGTAGATAATCACAACACACCTTATTGTAGTTGTGTCATGAAGTACATGCCAAAGAAGATAGAGAAAGCAAAGAAGCACATTGTCAGACTCATATGTAATCAGGGAAGGAGGTATGAGGTTCAACTACCTACCGATGGTTTTGGTTTTGCAAATGAGGTGAAGACGCATGAGGTAAAAATTGGAACGAAATTTTATCCAACGTGAAAATGTACATGCAACAAACAGAAGTTGTGGCACTTCCCTTGCTCAACTATCTCTGTTGTGGGAACAAGACAACATGATGTACGTGCCTTGGTTCTCATATGTGTAGTTTTATCATAACCTGAGTGCTTATAATTGGTTAACTCTTCATGTACATGCGGACTTGACAAGCGAGGCTTGAGAGGAGGTTTTCACTTTAATGCGGTGGGTTGAGAGGGGGCATACTATCCCACAGCCAGAGCACCTCTCATGGTTGAGGCATTTTGATGAGATGCTACGAGGGATTTACGTAGCTATTACATGAAGACGATCTTCAGATATTGCAATTCCTCGTGCCGCACATCGTCTGCCTCGTCCCTCTGTGCATCGTTCAGAATCACGGCGATTGTCTACAACCATGCCACCTCCTTCAGAACCAAGGAGCTCGTCCTGGCATCATCCACCTCCTTCACAATCAAGGACATCTTCCTGGCATCATCAAATGGAACTAGGTAACACTACTTTATACATTATTTTAAACATTCTAGGTTCACAAATCAATTTTACATGTTTTACTATATCGCAGTCGGCAACCAGTCGCAACGGTTCATGCAGTCATTGCAATCATCAATGCTTAGTGGTGCTGGTTCGTTATTAGAGGGCTACCGCGATGACGATGACCAAACTACAAATACTATGACTTCTCTCGGATAGTGTTTCACACTCCTCCACCACCACTGACGCAATAGACACATGCCGTGACATATGAGGTTATCTATGGTTGTGGTTATCGCCTTCCGTTCCTCGTCCGAGGAAGACCCAGATTTGCCGTCGTCCCTAGCAGTGATATGGTTATCTATGTAATTATCTATGTTAGTTTTAGACTTTTCTCATGTGTGGGTTATTATCTATGTATGAGACATGCTTCATGTATGTGTTACTATCGCACTTGCTTCTATCTGATCAGGAGACATATATTTACCTATGTATGCAAGAGACATATTACTATTAATTGGCATTGTTATTCCAATTATATTTCCAAAGAGACTGCAAGAGATAATTAAGATAGAAGTACTTCCTCCGTCCAGAAATACTTGTCATCAAAATGAATAAAAGGGGATGTATCTAGATGTATTTTAGTTCTAGATACATCCCTTTTTGTCCATTTTGATGACAAGTATTTTCGGACGGAGGGAGTACATCTGAATGAAATGATAGGGCTGAACTTAAAAAATACAACTTACAAACTACATGAAGGCATCATCCTCATCCTTCGACGATGCATCACTCTTGCGCTTCCACAATGCGGTACTCTTGCCCTTCGAAGATGTGGCACTCTTGGCCTTACTGCTCGGCGTGAAGATATCGTCTTCGTCTTCGATGTCGGTAGTCCAGAAAAAAGTATGCGCTGCTGCAGTCTTTAGGAAAGTTCCACTCTTATGGTGTTTCTTCATCCACCTTCCACGCAACTTGAGAAGTTCTTTCCGTATCTCCTCGTAGGTCCTTACAGGCCACCCACACCTACTTAATGTGTGACCCAACCCATTCAGTAGGGTGTCACTACTAAGGAGTTCGTCCCATGGAACTATCCTATTGTCTATCTTGAAATTGTCAGCTAACCTCAAAAGGCATTAGCTCATCCTTGGATGAAAATTACGATCAAAATGATAACCGGACATCTTGATGAGACTACACTGGACTGCTTATCCACCTTAGTGTGGAGGGTTTTTTATAGGTTGAGAAAACAAGATGGCGGGAAACAAAGGCGGGAAAGGGTTGGCGGGATTGAGTTGGCTGGAAAGAATGGCGGGAAAGGATTGGCGGGATTGAGTTGGCGGGAACATATGGGGGGGAAAGTATATTTTTTTTCAATGTCTAAGACGGGGAATGGTTGTACAGGATTCATAAGTCAAATTGGAAAAAAAATCTGCCAAAGAGAGCTGCCATGCAACTTTGGACTGCAGTTTACGCGAAGAGCTGGGCCCTAGAGGGCTCTTTGGCCTAAACGAAGCCGAAAACAGCTTCCGGCCCTGCTGCGCCTCTCTTCGGCTAACAGGAGATCGAAGACCCTTCTTCGGCCTACATTCGACCGAAAAGGTCCTCTTCGGCCAACATGAGGCCGACGGGGTCATAGTTTTGATTTTAAATGCACTATGTCATATAGTTTCTGAATTTTCTATAAAAACATGATATTTTAAAAAAATCCATAAAATTGTATGTAGGTAGACCAAGTGTTGAGTTATAGAGATTGCTCACTCATTGTATTCCTTGAGGTGGTTTGTATATATACACGTACATGATCCCTAACTAATCACTAAACCTTTGTCACGGTTGGAACTAATTACAGCAGATATACATGTTTAAACAAGGCTATAGATAGGATACGTAGGAGATGATTGGGGCACTCACCTTGTAAGGTTACTAGTATTACCTTATTGCCACGAGATGATTGTGTTAGGGCACCTAAAATGGAGATATTAGGCCCTTTCTTCAATGCCATCTCCAAGCCCTTAGTCTGCCTGGAAGCAGCAGCAACATCATTCTTGAATCTTGCATGGCATTTCTAGCTACATGTTGATAAATTTTGGTATGTTCATTTTTTTATCACGGAATAAGCCAGTCAGCTTAGCAAACTCGACGAGCATAGTCAAGGTTTTGGCTGTCAAGCTCTATGTCCTGGCGAGTACTCATCTTTGCTTGCTTTCAATGTCTGATTTGATTGTGATATTATCTAGTCAAGTTTGTAATAGCATTAACATTTCCTCTCATATCCATTTTGCAGTTGTAACAAAATTACACGATGAATAAAAAAAAGAGTCTCAGTGTTACGTGCTACATCCAATTGAATGCCTTCAGACAAATTTCAAAAAGTTAGTGCTTAAGTCATTCGTAAGCTATCTGGAACAAATTGACTTCGCTAGGTTCTTTGTCTTACAGGCATAAGTGCAAAACAAGTTTGAAATTAAAAGGATACTGTGGCCACAACAGTGAATGGGTGGTTTATCAACACATACTAGTGCAAGTGGAAAACGGAGCTCGTCGAGATGCTCAATCTGAATACAAGAGTAGTCATCTTTATACTGAGTACAATATCGGCGCGCATATACATGGTTTTTCGGTGTCCGACCCCTTCAGATAGCCATAGACAGCCTTGGTGCCTATATATTTCGCTTTATTCAGCTTATTTCGTGGACGGTTTTGATGCCTGAAGATTGCATGGTCTTCCTCATAACTCTGCAGTATTCCTAGTCTAAAGTTCCTTCCTCATATTGGGGCAACCACACATATAAAACATTTTATGGACCCATGATCACACTCATTGTGTGTAACAGGTTAATTATCACTACCACGATTACTCATTATAAGTAGTCACTTGAAATGACACGTATGGTCTGGGAATGTTAGATATCTATTGGATATTATTTCTCCTTGTAAGACATCATATCATCTCATTTCTTCAACGTGCATTTCCGGTATGCTTATGAAATGGTGTGGGATAAGAAAGGATTACTTCCCTATGAAAATTAGAAACGCTTAACCAATTTTCTCAATTAGCCACATGTACTACTACATATGAAGGTTTTTCTTTCGAATAAAGGAGCTCTCCGGCCCCAAATTTGATTACGAGACCAAAAAAACAAAACAAATATAGCAGTTTATGCATCACACGGACACGCAAAACACCACAGGTAACTGGCCAATGGGCGACTACAAGTTCCCATCACGCGCCGGGAGACCACTACCTTATTATAGTGCCAAGAGCCCAAGACACACACAGTTCAAAACAAAACATCCCCTTTATTTGTTAGAAATAATGGTTACATCTTCAATAAGGAGATTTACAATATCATTCATAGGTTCCTCGAACTAACCCCTAGTCCCAGAAAATATCGCTAATCTAGCAAGTTCATCAGTTACTTTATTTGGTTCTCTATTACAATGTTCGAATCTAATACGTGGAAAATCCCAAGCCATAAAATAACAATCATCTAATACTGCCGCCGCCGCTCTCGCTGAATGTCCTCCATTCTTCATTGTGTCAATTACTTACATATTGTCGGAGTTAACAACAATATGATTGCTTCCTGTCTTCTATGCAAGTAATAGGCCAAATCGTAGAGCCAAAGCTTCTATTGTTAATACATCTGCACACCAATCCATCCTCCAATTCCCACCAGCAATGAATCTTCCTTTGTCATCTCTAAGTACAGCCCTATCATCTATGCCTCTAAGCATGTCTTGATCGAACGAAACATCGACATTTAATTTCACAAAACCCATAGGTGGTCTTGTCCATCCATGTCTTCTACTTGTTGGCCTTGGGGATTGGGCAATAACATAGTTTGCGGTTATAGCACGGGCTCCCATCGAAATTTAGTATGCATTTTGGGATTTTCCCTGATAAACTAGCATACTTCTGTCCCACCATAAGTACCAAGTTGTACTAGCGATCAGTCGACGTGCCCACTATAGATAGCTCATGTTCTGGCATAAGAAGAAGGAACACAAGGACTACGTCTCCCGCACGGTCGATAGCACAAGGTTTTTTAATGGCCTCGTGCAATACCAGCCTTTCCCAAACCTCTTTCACCGACATATAAATAACATATGTTTTGTATCTTCCAGCCGGTTCGAACATGATTGGCAGATGGCCGAAACTTTCGTATGCCTATTTGCAAGTGTAACACGACACGGAAGGGTTCCGTGTAAAGTACACGAAATAAAAATCTTCACCGTACCTGGACAAGATAATTTTCAAATCTTACTCCAAATAGAATTGGGAATTTGTTCTACCCATGCCATTTTTATGTTGCAATTTCCTCCCATATTGTTTGTTCCATTCCTCCAAATAAGTCGAACGAACTGTGAAACATCCATCCTTTGTAAAACTCCAAGCAATGAAATCCGACATCTTATGCATAGCGAGGGGGATCACGAGCAACCTTTGAGCATGAATTGGCCACAATGTTTGTCTTACTAAATCTTCATCCCATAAATTGGTGACTGGATCGATTAGATAATGACTTTTGAATTATATGTAGTCACTTGAAATGACACATGAGATCTAGGAATGTTAGATATCTATTGGATATTATTCCCCCTTGTAAGACATCATATTATCTCATTTCTTGCACCTGCATTTCCGGTATCCTTATGTGATGGGGTGGGATAAGAAGGGATTTCTTCCCTATGACAATTAGATACGCTTAACCAATTTTCTCAATTAGCCACACATGTACTACATATGAAGGTTTTTCCTTCGAATAAAGGAGCTCTCCGGCTCCGAATTTCATTAAGAAACCAAAAAAACAAAACAAATATAGCAGTTTATGCGTCACACAGGCACGCAAAACACCACTGGCCAATGGGCCATTACAAGTTCGAGACCACTACCTTATTACACTGCCAAGACTCGCACACACGATAAAACTTCAAGTAACAAGGCATCATATACCAGAAGAGAGAGAGAGAGAGAGAGAGAGAGAGAGAGCTAATAAATAGAACATCTTGATACGCAATGAGACTCAGAATCCCAGCAGCAGCAGCACCCATTGTCAATCTTGGCTGTGCTCGATCCCCAACCTCTGCTTCTTGCGAAGAATTCGGTTGCTACCCTGCTAGATAGCAGCATTGTGGTGTCTTGTAACACCTGTTGGCCTTCTCCTTCCTACATACCAGCCCAATACGTAATCCCATCAGAAATCAGGAAGATTATTTGATTTGGATGATGCGGGTATACGATCAAAAGTAGCATCATTCATCTAGTGTAAACTAAGGGTATATGTACGTACCTGGAGTGTAAAAGGTAGAGTAGGGATAAACATGGCCGGAAAAGCATTGATCCGGTTCAAGCACTCTCCGATGCTGCCCGGACTCCAAGCTGATCATGAATACACCCGGTTCTGCCTGCAAGAAAATGCAATCCAGCTGCTCGGAGAACCCGATGACGCGCGGTTTCACTATGACGCCTAGTTGTTCATCCTCGTCCTCCTCATCATCAGGGTAGTAGTCGACAACATGCAAAAGATCATTGTTGCCACCATTCTCGTGATCGCCATACGCCTGGATCGGAAGGAAATCTTCAAATCTAACAAGGGTACGGCTAACCCAGGCACCTTCATGCAACGAAAACAGCATGACGGAGTTGTCAACGACGCCGGCCAAACGCAACCGCGCGTCCATGGCCGGGGCGAGAAAGAAGTCATTGCCGCGTATAACCTCCGGTGTATCAATCAGTACAAGCCTCTGCGTCTCCAAGTGAAATTCCACCACCGTCCTATCCAGTTCAGTCATCCAGTACACAGCAGCGCCGTTGCCGGCCACGGCGCTCGGATTCCGACCCAAGTGGCACTGCTCTCCCATGGTCGCAGCCAGGCGGCCGTCCCAACTTCCTGTCCTCGAGCTGTAGATGCGGGCGAAGATGTGGATCGATATCGGCGGTTCACCCCAGCCCCTCCAGCCGTCATAATCGCTGTACGCGAAGACGATGCGGAACGGCGACGAGTGACAGTCCCCGTGGTGGGCATGATCGGCATCGCAGACCAGAGCCGCGCCGTACCTCTGCGTGTGGTGGAAGCCAGGCCCAGGCGCCGGCGGGATGAAGTTCTGCTCACCGGTTAGGGGGTCCCACACAATTAGCTCACCTTGGTGGTTCTTGTCCCACTCCCAGGTGCGGTAGAGGAGCACGCGGCCGTGGGTGCAGCCGCACGCGCGGAACCATCCATTGTCGGCCAACGTCGGCGGCCTCAGTTTCACCGCGGTGGCCGTGGTGGGCGTGAACTTGAAGTGGAGCTCGTCGTCGTAGACGTCGGGGATGAGGCCGAGGAGTGGTGGGACGCTCTGGTGCGCCGCGCGGAAGTGACGGAGGAAGTTCTCCTCGTCGTTGACGAGGCACCGCCAGTGTTTGTGGGCCATGGAGACGAGTGCCAAGGCACTGGGATCCGTCGGGAGGCGGTGGAAGATGTGGCGGAGCAGGTCGTCGGGAAGCTCTTTTGGTGGTTGCGTCAGCAGGGTAGGCTGGTCGCCGCTGTCAAGAGTTTCATTCTCCATCTCGCCCGCTGCCTAGGGCTAGGCTTGAGGCTGGCTAGCTATGGAGATGGGAAGGAGAGGAGAAACCTGACTGCTAGGGAGATGCGAGGGAGATCTCATATAAGCAAAAGCAAGTGATAAAACGGGAAAGAAACACACGTCAAGTAGAAATGGAGAAAGTGATGAACGAGAAATAAAAGCATGCCTTATTTTGTTTTTAAATTTAGAAAGAAACGCATGTCAATTATGAAACATGGTCAGAATTAAAGAAATTAAAGAATGCCTTTTTTCGTTTTTGTAGAAAGAAACGCATGTCGATTTTGAAAGATGGTCAGAATTAAAGAAATAAATTATTACGTGCCACACAACAAAATATTATGTTTCCACTGTTCCGTGGGGATATTCTCTATTCACTATTGTATGTCCGAGTGGAAAAACAAAGACCACTATCATTCTAGTATGAACGAAGTGTGTACCTTTTTCTTCCATGTTTTATTTAAACCAGCATGGTAGCCCGCACAAATACGTTGCCAACATATATTTAACTCTATGTATGCGTACGTAGCTATTGTTTGAATCGTAGAGAAACCTTATATGAAGAGTACTGCTCTATAGATAATTATATTTTTTATCGATAAGTTTTAATAGTTTCAAGACAAATATTTATGCTGTTAACATGCATGATGCGCAGTTCTATGGTTTATTAGCAATAACATAAATATCATGTATCAAGCAGCTGGAGTGCTAAGCTATTTTAGCAATGAACAATAATATGATGTTCCAGAGACGAATATAGATTATTTATGCTTATTTGTTTTGATATTATTTCAGTTCATCTTTGGGGGTGTAGCTATTAAATCATAATGAAAGGATCAGTAGTATTACTATTGATTTGTGTCTGAACTAAATATTTTGGGTCTTATTTCTGACCACGACTTGACCTTTCCAATCGACTAAGCTTCCTCTCTTTTACCATCTAAATCTATTATGTTGTGGCCTCTTCATGCCATCTCCCTCTCGATGTATATCTCTATTTCTTACGACTGTGATGTCTCGCCAATGGGCTATGGTTGGCAACCTAAGCCATGTTTGTTATGGCACAAGTACCTTTGTAGCTTCACTTAGACTCGAGGCGAGAGCATCTAGTAGCGGTGCACTACTACATACACATCACAAATTATATCCATTGTTATGATGGCTTATAGGATATGTTATGACTTAAATACCGTTAGAAATATGATCTACAATGGTCACTTTTTTGTTGCTAACTACTCTTGTGTTATGTGTGGCATGTGGGCACTTGTGACGAGGAATAATTTATTTTCCTATTGTCCATTTGCTAGGATTTGTTGGACATATCTCTGTCCAACCTGGACCCCTAATTATTCGGGCATTCAGGAGGAAGACAATGCTAGGGGAGCGGGAAGCAGGTGGAGTGATACGTCTCCAATGTATCTATAATATTTTATTTTTCCATGTTACTATAGTATCAATTTTGGATGTTTTATATGCAATTATAAGCAATTACATCTCATTTTTTGGGACTAATCTATTAACTTAGTGCCAAGTGCCAATTGCTATTTTTTTGTCTGATTTTGGTTTTCCAGAATATCGGTACCAAATGAAGTCCAATTGCCACGAAAGTTTTTGGAGATTTTTTCTAGACATAAGGTACCCTGGAAGCTTTGGGAGAGGGCCCGAAGATGAAGGAGGGGCCCATGAGCCACCAGGGCGCGACCAGGGGGTTGGCGTGCCCTGGTGTCTTATGGGGCCGACGTTCACCTGTTTGACCTAATTCCGCCTCTATAAATTCTCTAAAATAGGGAAACCAAAATAGAGACATCTAAAATACTTTTTCTCCGCCGCAAGTTCCTATTCTTGAAAGATACCATCTGGGGCCTTTTATGGCACTCTGCCGGAAGGGGAATCCACCATGGAGGGGTTCTACATCAACCTTGCTGCCCCTCCGATGATGTGTGAATAGTTTACCACAGACATACGGCTCAATAGCTAGTAGCTAGATGTAGGGATGGCAATGGGGACAATCCCCTATGGGGATACCTACAACATCCCCATCCCCATCTATTCCCTATCATCCCATCCCCATCCCCGTTTACATGACTGGGGATGAAATTTCCCCATACCCATGCCCCACTGGGGAACGGGGCCCCATTAGGGTCTCCATCCCCATAAACAAATACTCATATACATAATATGACACCCTATAATCAACATACATAAATGGTGTTGTCCTTGTCCTGCTAATGCATATCTAGGTTGTACTAAATTCTTGGTCATGGTGGCAGCTAAGATGAGGACGTGAGATAGGTTTAAAGTTATTTTCCAGAGCTTTTTTTGTTTTCGCAAGGTTGTTTGTCCCCATCCCCATTGTACCCTATGGGGAATAAATTGGTTTGGTAAATATCCCCATGGGGATGTTTTTCACCCATCCCCACCCCCTAATAGATGAAATCCCCATGGGTTTGGCGGGTATGGGGCCCCGTTGCCATCCCTAGCCTGATGGCTTCTTCTCTCTCTTTGATCGTCAATACAATGTTCTCCTTGATGTTCTTGGAGATCTATTCGATGTAATACTTTTTGCGGTGTGTTTATTGGGATCCGATGAATTATGAGTTTATGATCAGATTATCTATGAATAATATTTCAGTCTTCTCTGAACTCTTTTATGCATGATTATTATAGTTTTGTATTTCTCTCCGATCTTTTGATTTGGTTTGCCCAACTAGATTGATTTTTCTTTCAATGGGAGTGCTGCTTTGTGATGGGTTCGATCTTGCGGTCCTCAATCCCAGTGACAGAAAGGGACACGCCAGGTATTTGTATTGTTGCCATTAAGGGTAAAACACTGGGGTTTATCCATATTAATTAATTTTACTTTGTCTACATCATGTCATCTTACTTAAGGTATTACTACGTTTTTTATAAACTTAATACTCTAGATGCATGATGGCTAGCGGTTGATGTGTGGAGTAACAGTAGTAGATACAGGTAGGAGTCTGCCTACTTGTCTCGGACGTGATGCCTATATATACATGATCATTGCCTTGGATATTGTCATGATTATTCACTTTTATATCAATTGCCTGATAGTAATTTGTTTACTCGTCGTATGCTATCTTCATGAGAGAAGCATCTAGTGAAAACTATGGCCTCAGGTCTTTTTAAATCATATATTAAAATCCAAAACTATATTTTTGAACTTTTATTTACTTTGTGTTTTTATTTATCTATCTATCACTATGAGATTTGATCTTTGAAATTAACCGCCTAGGGATTGACAACCCCTTGTTCGCGTTGGGTGGAAGTATTTGTTATTTTGTGTGTAGGTACTGCTAACGAGTTGTTGCATGGTTCACCTACTGGATTGATAACCTTGATTGTTAACTGAGGGAAATATTTATCTCTACTATATTGTATCATCCTCCCCTCTTCGAGAAAATCACAACGCAACTCACATGTAGCAGGAAGAATTTATGGCACCATTGCCGGGGAGACAACACAAACATATATCAAGTACCTAGGCATAAACTTTTATCTCCTTACATTTACCTCTCGTTTTCGTCTCCCTCAATTCTAAAATATTAAAACAAAAAACCAAAACTATTTTCTGTTTGCGTTTTTGCTTGTTTGGTTGCTTTTTGCCTTCATGTCAACACTCAAAAGAACAGAAAAGAAATACGAAAAATAAAGATGGGTCCTCGTCCTCTTGCTAATATTTTTAAAATATCCAATTATGACGAACCAATTACTAGTGAGTTGAGTACACTAGATTATCTTTATGAAGTTCTGCTTGAAATTCGTGAATCTGAAAATTGTGATGATGTGTTAGAAAGAAAAAATTATGAAATGATTCATGATATTTCCTTGAATAGAAAGCATGATTGCAATGATGTTAATATAAATTCTATTAATTTCAATTGCGCTAATGACGTGCAAATCTACAAGCTCGGGGATGATAATTTTGTTACGTCCACTACTTATTGCAATGATCATGATTGGGGTGATAATGCTTCTTATGATCATGAAATTTCATTTAAGCCTCGTGATGAATATGTTAGCGATAATATTAAAACTGGGTTTGGAAGAGTGTAAAATTTAGGTAAAAATAATCCCATATATTTGGAGAGTGTTCAATATTATGATTTTTTTTATGGAAGTGGGTTTGGATAGGTCATGACTTTAGTTGATGTTAATCCCACTATCTTGCAAGATTATGAGATTATAGTACTTTTATGCATGTGGATCATGAAGAGAATATTTTATGTGATAGCTATATTGTTTAGTCTGATTATGATCCTACATGTAATATTATGAGAGAGGAAAAAATGGTTGTAAAAATTTTGATTTTACTAAAATACCTCTTGTTATGTTGAGATTGCTATTATTTCTTTCTTCTTCCTTGCATATGCTAGTTTTTCCTTGCACTGATAATTTCTTTTGCTTATAAAGTGCATATGCATAGGAAGTATGTTAGACTTAAATGTTTTTGTGATATCCTACATGATGCTCTCTTTGTGTTTCAATTACCATCTTTCATGTGAGCATCATAAAAATCTCAGGACTATCTTAATGGCTATGAAGAAAGAGCTTGTTGAGAGACAACCCAATAGTTATCTTATTTTCTCTTGCAATTTTTCTGTTTTTGGTGTGTACACAATTATGCTACTGTTATGGTTGTGTTTTAGTTAGTTTTTGTGCCAAGTAAAGCCTCTGGGATGATTTGGTTGATAGTTGATCTGTTTTTGTGCAAAAATAGCACTACTAGGAAAAAGGCTACTAGTAGCGCGGGTAAATTGGCTACTAGTAACTCGGGTACCCGTGCTACTAGTATCGCACTACAGCTAAAAGTTAGTAGTAGCGCGGGGTAAACCCACGCTACTACTAGCATTTTACTAGTAGCGCGGATGTCACCCGCGCTACTACTATTTCGCACCCACACTACTACTAACGAAATAGTAGTAGCGCGTCTATAGTGCCACATGCTACTAGTATCCTAAGTACTAGTAGCGCTCTGTCCCCCCCCCCATGCTTCTACTAACTAATTAGGAATTAAAATATAAAATTCATCAATTTCTTTTTATGCATACAATTCTAACAACTGAAACAAGCCCAGATTTGTAATAAACCAGCAGCATTACACATCATTACAAATCGAAGATTTATAGTAAACCAGGAGCATTAGAGCATATCCATACATCTACACTTATTGCCTAGTCACTTATTCCCAGTTAGTGCAAACACAGTTGAAAGCAAGCAAAAATGCATAAAAACACCAAACAGTGGCATTCTATCCCTCCAAATGATTTGCTCCCACTCCATTCTTGCAATCATCTTATTCTCCGTTATGTGCTTCTCCCATTTATGAATCCAAGATTTCTGTAAAGAGCAAATAAAAAATAAAATTAAGTTTCAGCAAACATATATTTCCTTGCATGTTATGCTGTACAGTAGCTACGGGAATAAATATACGAAAACAAAAAAGTGAGTGATTTCTAATAAGAAGAGATTGTCTATGTAATAGCTACAATAAATGAACCTGCTGCACCAACTCATATCATGTCTTACATTGATATTCTCCACGTGTTACACATATACACCATCAACTATTTGTCAATGACTAATTGGGTTCTTTAAACTTCTATGGGAAAGAAAGATGCCATGGCCTTGCTCGCTGCTAACCTGAATGGATGAAAGGGGCAAGCTTTGGAGTCTGGAGTACTTTGGAATGAATTTGAGAGTGTCACTTATAGTACTGGATGCCACCATTTATTTTCAGTAATGTAACTTCAGTAAGGGATAATCTCACTAACCTCTGTAACTTTCTTTGACTGGCGATTATAAGGGTTGTCATCAGTCGTAAACTTTTCCATCTAAGATGGGCTTAAGTCATAGAGGAATTGAGGAACGTTCTTGTAATTATCCATTACTGCAAGAAGGTTAAAAATAAAGCTTTAAAGCCACACGTAAAATAATTGGCATGGAAAGCATTAGGGATATGGTAATGTTGCTTATCAGCTCACCATAAAAAGCTAGAAACTGCTACAGTTTGTAAGCATGCATAGGTGTTTCATATGAGGGCATTTTACATCAAGAGTTTGATGAGACAAGACCACCTAGGAAGACAAATCATGGACATAGCATGTCTGGCACTTATGCATAGTCAACTTGCAAATGACTACCATTTCTCCCCTGCGGGTTTCCTTAAAAAAACTTCTACGACGTCTTAACAACCACGAGGCAGTAAAATTGCCATATGCATACATATTTTCCTACGATTTGGTAGAAAATATGAAGATGATATATTGTGCATGTCCGGTGAGGCGAGGAGCCAGGCATGCTACAAACTATGCATCCACAAACTACATTAATCTACATGCATAAAATTAGGAAGAGAGTTAAAGAAAGCATGTTGTTACGCACCTGTGAACAGTGTTATTGTTGTGGTCGATCGTGGTCTGTCTCTCTCTCTCTCTTGTGAATTTCATCGAGTAACTCAAGAAAATATGCTATTCTGCTGCTGCTTACCCAAATAAGCTCGCAACTCGACAACATCTACTGTAGCTCCCAGGCCTCAACCTGCCAAAAGCAACGACGACCACAGTTGAACCAGCATGAGTAAATTCAACAATACTACCCTTTTACATTACAATAAACATTGATTTTGGTTCATCACAAGACAAGATAGTGTGTGTTCATAAACGTTGATTTTGAACCTTTGTTTATTGAACCTGGGTTACCTGCTGCCAAAGCTTCACTGAAGAATGTTACACTAAAGAACTGAAGCACAACGCGGCTCACTTAAGTTCAGTTAGCCGATGGCCTGGATGGGATAAGTGAAGACCGATGGCTACGTCGCTGCTGCCGGAGTTGATGCCATCAAACTGGAAATACAGAATGATGGTCGTAATGCAAATGCAGACACAAAATGCATGAACATGGGTTACTTGCTGTCAAGAGAGCCTATAGCCAAAGCTTCACTCAAGAAAGGTGGTACTTTGAAGAATGGAAGCACATCGCGGCTGAGTAAGTTCAGTTAATGGATTGCCTAGATGGGATAAGTCAAGACCCGATGGGAGCGTTGCAAAAACAGAGGAGGGGCTACTCTGTTTCGGGTGACAACAATGCCTTTTATTTTAATATTTTTCAGGTACGTGACAGGATTGTTTCGGGCAACAACAACAATGCATGTTTTGCTACTGCTAAGCATGTGTCTATAAGGTATTTCCTAGTAGTATAGAAATTTTGCACTAAGTCGAGAAAAATATGAAAATCACTGGAGGTTGCTAATTTTCTGAAATGTTTACACATGATTGATATAGAAATTTGCCACGTTATCCTAATTTTTTAGAATTTGTAGAGTTGCATAAGTTTGGTCTTGTTCAAATCATTACAAACTGTTATGTTTTTGACTGATTTTGTTTTCGTTGCGTTGTTTGCTTGTTTTGATGAATCTATGGTTTGTATGGGGGTCGGGTATAAGCCATGGTGTAGTTAGAATATAGTAGGTATAACCCAATAATAAAATATGAATGGGTTTACAACAGTACTTAAAGTGATGATTTTCTTTACTATACTGATAGATCTCACGAAGATTTTGTTGAGTTATGTGTGCTGAATTTTTCAAGGTTTGAGTGAGATCAAGATGGATGAAGGAATAAGGAGTGGCAAGAGCCTAAGCTTGGGGATGCCCAAGGCAGCCCAAGATGATATTCAAGGACTCCCAAGCATCTAAGCCCGGGGATTCCCCGGTTGGCATCCTCTCTTTCTTCTACCAACTATCGATAATATTATTTGGAGTTATTTTTTTTCATCGCATGATATGAGTTTTTCTTGGCGCATCGTGCATTATATGAGTCTTTGCTTTATTCGCTTTTTAGTTTGTCACAATCATCCTTGCTAGACACACCAATTTGAGAGGGATACACATTTATCGTGATTCATTAGAATACTCTATGTGATTCACTTATATCTTTGGAGCTAGAAAGTTCCTCTAGAGCTTTACTTACATATTTTAGAGCACAGCGGTGATTATATTTTGAAGAAATACATGAACTATCATGCTTCACTTATATTATTTTGAGATTTTATAATCACTAGTAGAAAACGGGCCATTAGCCCCGGTTCAAGAGGCCCTTTAGTCATGGTTCTGCAACTGGGACAAAATGATCGGGACTAAAGCCCAATACTTTTAGTCCCGGTTGGCTTACGAACCGGGACGAAAGGGGCTCCACGTGGCTGCTGTGTAGTGCTCAGGTAGGAGGACCTTTAGTCTCGGTTGGTAACACCAACTGGGACCAAAAGGCCGCCACGCGTTAGCATCCCCCAGGCGCTGTAGTTTTTTAATTGGGGGCGGGGGTTGTTTCGGAGTTTTGGAGGGTTTAGGGGTTTAATATTGTGTTAGCTAGCTATTACTACGCACAAGAAAGATGGCTGACGCGTGCGGGGACATCTCATGTGCCGTCGTGCGGCTCGCCGGCCGGTGTGCCCACCTACTGCTACGCGCAAGAAAGGAGCTGGTGTTGTCCGCGGGGGCAGGGGGTTGATTTCTTTTTTTATAAGATCTAAGGGTGTGTATGTTTTTTGCCAAGTCAGCTCCTGACAATTTGGTCCCACTTGTTAGAAAGTGATTAAACAAGGCAAATCACCCTATTAGTGTTTTTTTGCAAAAGGATTACTGAATACACTGTGTGTTTCCAAATAAGTAGGGACTAGGTAGTTATTCGCAAACGAAGCCCAAAATGTGGTGGTTTTATGCAATTAACTCCCTTTTTCATTTTTAAAATATTTTTGCGTTTTTGCTTGTTTGGTTGCTTTTTTTCTTCATGTCAACACTCAAAAGAACAGAAAAGAAATAAGAAAAATAAAGACTGGTCCTCGTCCTCTTGCTAATATTTTTAAAATATCCAATTATGACGAACCAATTGCTAGTGAGTTCAGTGCACTAGATTATCTTTATGAAGTTTTGCTTGAAATTCGTGAATCTGAAAATTGTGCTGAAGTGTTAGAAAGAAAAAAATTATAAAATGATTCATGATATATTTCCTTGAATAGAAAGCATGATTGCAATTATGTTAATATAAATTCTGTTAATTTCAATTGTGCTAATGATGTGCAAAGCTACAAGCTTGGGGATGATAATTTTGTTACGTCCACTACTTATTGCAAGGATCATGATTGGGGTGATAATGCTTCTTATGATCATGAAACTTCATTTAAGCCTCGTGATGAATATGTTAGCGATAATATTGAAACTGGGTTTGGAAGAGTGTAAAATTTAGGTAAAAATAATCCCATATATTTGGGGAGTGTTCAATATTATGAATTTTTTATGGAAGTGGGTTTGGACAGGTCATGACTTTAGTTGATGTTAATCCCACTATCTTGCAAGATTATAAGATTATAGTACTTTTATGCATGTGGATCATGAAGAGAATATTTTATGTGATATATATATCGTTTAATCTGATTATGATCCTACATGTAATATTATGAGAGAGGAAAAAATGGTTGTAGAAATTTTGATTTCACTAAAATACCTCTCGTTATGTTGATATTGCTATTATTTATATCTTCTTCCTTGCATATGCTAGTTTTTCCTTGCCTTGATAATTTGTTTTGCTTATAAAGTGCATATGCATAGGAAGTATGTTAGACTTAAATGTTTTTGTGATATCCTATATGATGCTCTCTTTGTGTTTCAATTACCATCTTTCATGTGAGCATCATAAAAATCTCAGGCCTATCTTAATGGCTATGAAGAAAGAGCTTGTTGAGAGACAACCCAATAGTTATCTTATTTTCTCTTGCAATTTTTCTGTTTTTGGTGTGTACACAATTATGCTACTGTTATGGTTGTGTTTTAGTTAGTTTTTGTGCCAAGTAAAGCCTCTGGGATGATTTGGTTGATAGTTGATCTGATTTTGTGCAAAAATATCACTACTAGGAAAAAGGCTACTAGTAGCGCGGGTAAATTGGCTACTAGTAACTCGGGTACCCGCGCTACTAGTATCGCGCTACAGCTAAAAGTTAGTAGTAGCGTGGGGTAAACCCACGCTATTACTAGCATTTTACTAGTAGCGTGTATGACACACGCGCTACTACTATTTCGCACCCACGCTACTACCAACGAAATAGTAGTAGCGCGTCTATAGTGCCACATGCTACTAGTATCCTAAGTACTAGTACCGCTCTATTCCCCCCCCCCATGCTACTACTAACTAATTAGGAATTAAAATATAAAAGCCATCAATTCCATTTTATGCATACAATTCTAACAACTAAAACAAGCCCAGATTTGTAATAAACCAGCAGCATTACACATCATTACAAATCCAAGATTTATAGTAAACCAGGAGCATTAGAGCATATCCATACATCTACACTTATTGCCTAGTCACTTATTCCCAGCTAGTGCAAACACAATTGAAAGCAAAAAAAAAATGCATAAAAACACCAAACAGTGGCATTCTATCCCTCCAAATGATTTGCTCCCTCTCCATCCTTGCAATCATCTTATTCTCCATTATGTGCTTCTCCCATTTATGAATCCAAGATTTCTGTAAAGAGCAAAGAAAAAATAAAATTAAGTTTCAGCAAACATATATTTCCTTGCATGTTATGTTGTACAGTAGCTACGGGAATAAATATACGAAAACAAAAAAGTGAGTGATTTCTAATAAGAAGAGATTGCCTATGTAATAGCTACAAACAAAAGAACCTGCTGCACCAACTCATATCATGTCTTACATTGATATTCTCCGTGTGTTACACATATACACCATCAACTATTTGTCAATGACTAATTGGGTTCTTTAAACTTCTATGGGAAAGAAAGATGCCATGGCCTTGCTCGCTGCTAACCTGAATGGATGAGGGGCATGCTTTCGAGTCTGGAGTACTTTGGAATGAATTTGAGAGTGTCACTTATAGTACTGGATGCCACCCTTTATTTTCAGTAATGTAACTTCAGTAAGGGATAATCTCACTAACCTATGTAACTTCCTTTGACTGGCGATTATAAGGGTTGTCATCAGTCGTAAACTTTTCCATCTAAGATGGGCTTAAGTCATAGAGGAATTGAGGAACGTTCTTGTAATTATCCATTACTGCAAGAAGGTTAAAAATAAAGCTTTAAAGCCACACGTAAAATAATTGGCATGGAAAGCATTAGGGATATGGTACTGTTGCTTATTAGCTCACCATAAAAAGCTAGAAACTGCTAGAATTTGTAAGCATGCATAGGTGTTTCATATGAGGGCATTTTACATCAAGAGTTTGATGAGACAAGACCACCTAGGAAGAAAAAACATGGAAATAACATGTCTGGCACTTATGCATAGTCAACTTGCAAATGACTACCATTTATCCCCTGCGGGTTTCCTTAAAAAAAACTTCTACAGCTTCTTAACAACCACCAGGCAGTAAAATTGCCCTATGCATACATATTTTCCTACCATTTGGTAGAAAATATGAAGATGATATATTGTGCATGTCCGGTGAGGCGAGGAGCCAGACATGCTACAAACTATGCATCCACAAACTACATTAATCTACATGCGTAAAATTAGGAAGAGAGTTAAGGAAAGCAGGTTGTTACGCACCTGTCAACAGTGTTATTGTTGTGGTCGATCGCGGTCTCTCTCTCTCTCTCTCTCTCCTGTGAATTTCATCGAGTAACTCAAGAAAATATGCTATTCTGCTGCAGCTTACCCAAATATGCTCGCAACTCGACAACATCTACAGTAGCTCCCAGGCATCAACCTGCCAAAGGCAACGACGACCACAGTTGAACCACTCATGAATAAATTCAATAGTACTACCCTTTTACATTACAATAAACATTGATTTTGGTTCATCACAAGACAAGATAGTGTGTGTTCATAAACGTTGATTTTGAACCTTTGTTTATTGAACCTGGGTTACCTGCTGCCAAAGCTTCACTGAAGAATGTTACACTAGAGAACTGAAGCACAACGCGGCTCATTTAAGTTCAGTTAGCAGAATGCCTGGATGGGATAAGTGAAGACTGATGGCTACGTCGCTACTGCCGGAGTTGATGCCATCATACTGAAAATACAGAATGATGGTCGTAATGCAAATGCAGACACAGAATGCATGAACGTGGGTTACTTGCTGTCAAGAGAGACTATAGCCAAAGCTTCACTGAAGAAAGGTGGTACTCTGAAGAACGGAAGCACATCACGGCTGAGTTAAGTTCAGTTAATGGATTGCCTAGATTGGATAAGTGCAGACCCGATGGTAGCATTGCAAAAACAGAGGAGGGGCTACTCTGTTTCGGGCGACAACAATGCCTTTTATTTTAATATTTTTCAGGTACGTGACAGGAGTGTTTCGGGCAACAACAACAATGCATGTTTTGCTACTGCTAAGCATCTGTCTATAAGGTATTTCCTAGTAGTATAGAAACTTTTGCACTCAGTCGAGAAAAAATCTGAAAATCACTGGAGGCTGCTAATTTTCTGAAATGTTTACACATGATTGATATAGAAATTTGCCACGTTATCCTAATTTTTTAGAATTTGTAGAGTTGCATAAGTTTGGTCATTGTTCAAATCATTAGAGACTGTTATGTTTTTGACATATTCTGTTTTCGTTGCGTTGTGTCAGTGTACTAAAGTAGGGGTACCTTAGTATCCCGAACTTGTGCACGGGCAGTTGCAGCGTCCCGCGGTAGGGCTTGCCGCGCGACCACCAAGGTCCACTGTGGTTCCTTTGGAGCCATTCAAGACCAAAGTATTCAAGTTAAAGAAACAAGGCCCCGGCAAGAGGAGCTTGCCGGGAAGGCCGCTCAAGGCTCGAAATCATTTCTTTGGCGCAAGACCCTGGCATGAGGAGCTTGCCGGGGAGGCCGAACAAGACATTCCAAGAGAACTTGCCGCGACGCACCACACGTCCCGGCAAGGCCTGGCGAACGACAAGCTCCCGGGCGCGACAAGATGGCGGCCGCGGCAAGGCGCTTGCCGCGGCAAACTTCCACTAGGTACCTGCGCTCCAGCTCATCCGCCCACGCGTCGCCCTGGGACCCTTCCAGGCGCATGTGGCGGAAGGCTGTGCAGCCTGGGGTACACGGTGGCAAGCTCTGATGACAAGGCCACCGTCGTGGCGGACGGTGGCGCCCTGACGGACGCTTTTTGCACTGTTTGGGGCGACGGCAATGGGCATTTAATGCCCTTGTCCCCTGCCGTCAGAGTTAGGTATAGAGCACTATGCAAACACTGTTCCAACTACCACCATTTTTACATTTTTACCCTCAACTGTGTTGCCACCTGTCGGTGACCCCTTTGACCTATAAAAGGAGGCCCGTGTGCAATGTAGAGGGGGTTCGGATCATCGATCACTCTCACGCTCGGTCTTGCCAGCGGTTAGAGCACACTGTAGCTCTCCTCGCTCCCGAGCAAGAACTCAATACAAACCAAGGCAGGTGTAGGGTTTTACGCATCCGTGCGGCCCGAACCTGGGTAAACTGCTCGCGTGCTTGCCTCGATCCGCTCTTTGTGCATCCTCCGCCCCCTTGCCGTACCGAAAAGGGGCTCCAGTCCCATAGATGTTCGTGGGCGATCAGTTTCCCCCGACATCTTTGGCGCGCCAGGTAGGGGGTGCGTCGAGGTTGTGTGAACCTGATCCGGCGTTCACGCGAGCGAAATCTCCATCAACTTCATCGACTTCATCGACATGCCGCCGAAGAAGAAGGCTTCGGAGGCAGCAGGCCCGTCCGCGTCGATCCCACCACCGCCGGAGCCAACGGCTGGTGGGGTAGACGCCGGCGGAAGGGCGGACGTCGGCGAGGAAACTCACGGCACCACCAAATCCAAGGACAAGACAGATGACCGAGCGCACTCCAAGGCCTCGGTGACCGTACATGCACCGCGCCCGTCTCAGGAGGCGCGGGACCGGCAACGACGTGGTACTCAAGGTACCATACGCTTGCTGGGCCAAGGTCAAGCTGGCGGTTCGCGGGACGCTCAAGGCCAACATGCTGGCACGAGCAAGGCGCGGTCGCCGGGAAGAGACGCTGCTCCTTCCAACGCAGTTAGAAGTCCGAGCATATCTCGCTCCTCGCACTGCTCGCAACCGCTCCCTGCCACTCCAGCAGAAGCTCTAGCTCGAGCTCAACTGCTCCTCGATTTCCCTCCAGCGGCAGACAAGGCCGACGACTGGAGGGCCACCATCCAGAGCCTCATCGCCTTCGCCAATGGTGACACTCCGCAGCAGCCGACCACGTCACGGCCGCGGCAAGTTAGCCAGGCGCGGGCTGACGACGACAAAACTGCCAGGGGTGCAACCACCGTGCACTCCCCGCCCCGAAGGCCGAAATCGCCGACTCGCCGGATCAATATCGACGACGACTCCACTGCCTCGTCGGATCCACGAGCTCGCCACGATCAGCGCCAAGTCCTTGACGACAGACAACAAGAGGACGCTCGAACCCGCATCGAGCGTTGAAGAGAAGCGCGGCGACAATCCGACCAGCGCGTTGGGCCCGCTGTCGACATGCAAGCGCCAAGGGGACCAGGCGACCTGCCGTACACGGCAGGTTGCCCTGCGTTCACTCGTGAGCTGCGGCAAGTCCAGTGGCCCAGCATGAAGAACTTCAAGCCCGACGTACCCGAGAAGTACGACGGCAAGACTCATCCGTCAGAGTTCCTCAACATCTACACCATCGCGGTGCAGGCTGCCGGGGGACGAGACGAGAAAATACTCGCAAACTACTTCCCGCTAGTGCTCAAGCCAAACGTCAGATCTTGGCTCATGCACTTGCCGGAGAACTCTATCTCTTCTTGGGCCGACCTGTGCCATCAGTTTGTCGGTGCCTTCACAGGTGGCCACAAGCCCCATGGCCAGGATTGCGACCTTCATATTCTTGCCCAGAAGGAAGGAGAGTCCCTGCGGAAGTATATCCCAAGGTTCAGCCGCGTGCAGCACAACATCCCAGACGTCCACCCTGCCGCGGTTATTAGCGCGTTCAACCAGAACGTGCGTAACCGTAGGATGAGGGAGGAGATGGCGATGTGCAAGATCCGAGACGTCAGTGAGCTTTATGCCCTGGCCAACAAGTGCGCACGCGCTGAGGAGGGGAGGAAACTCCCCGGAGAGGATACTGGAGCGGGGGGAACAGATAGCGAGGATGCCGCCCCGGCAAAGAAGAATCGGCGGCGGAACAACAGAAAGATGAAGAACAAAGAAGTGCTGGTCGTTGAGCAGTCCGGCAAGGAGGCTGGCGCCAAGAAAGCCTAGGCTGGCAGCTCCGGCAAGGAGGCTGCCGCGTGCACCAACTGCTAGACTGTGACAGCCGCCGACAAGCAGGACAGCTCCGACAAGCAGTACTGCAAGATCCACCGCACCAAGGGCCACGACCTCCAGAACTGCAAAAGAGTCGAGTACCTCGTCGAGCAGCAGAAAGCTGAGTACGAGCGGCGCGACAAGGAGAAGGCCCAGGGAGGTGGTGGAGAGCCCGGCAAGAAGCGGCCGTTCAACGGCCGGGGAGGACGCCGCGACAAGGCCAAGCAACGGCAAGGGGACAGACCTCCCCGCAGCCGCGACAAGGACGAAGATGAGGACGAAGATGAAGACATGGATGACGGAGACAACAGCGAGCAGGAGTTCCAGAAGGCCACGGAGGTTCTGTGCGTTGACGGAGGTGCTTCTCTGCATACTTCCCACCGCCAACTCAAACAATGGGTGCGGGAAGTTAATGCAGCAGAGCCACCCATCGAGTCGCGCAAACTTCTAAAGTGGTCCAGCACGCCCATCATCTTTGACATTGAGGACCACCCTGATCGCACAACTGCGGTCGGGTGCTTGCCGATGTTGGTTTCACCAACTATCCTCAACCTCAAGGTCACCAAGATGTTGGTTGACGGCGGGGCCGGCCTGAACCTGATCTCCTACGCTGTGGTACGGAAACTCCAGATCCCCGACAGCGAGCTCGAAGAAACCGCCACGTTCCAAGGAATCAACCCGGGAAGGAGCAAGCCGAAGGGGAAGATCACGCTGCCAGTGACATTTGGCGGAGAGGTGAACTTCAGGACTGAGAGGATAACCTTCGACGTTGCCGATATTCCTTTGCCCTACAATGGAATACTCGGCCGTCCGGCTCTCGCCAAGTTCATGACAGCGTCCCACTACGCCTACAACATGCTCAAGATGCCAGGCCCGATAAGCGTCATCTCTGTCCCCGGCGACAAGAAGGACGCCCTTGTCTATGCCGACAAGATTTACCGGGATGCAGCAGCCGCAACAGATAGCAAAATACTTGCCGCTGAAGCTCCCGGGGGGAAGAACAAGACCAAGTCCGGCAAGAGCTCTGGGGCCCACTCCGGCAAACGCACCTCTTCGGAGTGCTGCGCTGCCGCCGAGGACGACCCATCGAGCTCCACCGGCAAGTGCAAGAAGGTAATGGCAGCTCCACCAGAGACGAAGAAGGTGTCCGCCAAGGAGGACGGCACTGGTGGTACTTTCAGCATCTGTGCCACGCTTGATCCTAAATAGGAAAGCGCGCTCGTTGCTTTCCTGCGGGCGAATGTCGACGTGTTTGCATGGCAACCGTCTGACATCCCCGGTGTTCCCAGGAAAGTAATTGAGCACAAGCTTGCCGTTCGTCCTCACGCGCGGCCTGTCAAGCAGAAGGTTAGAAAACAAGCGGTGGAGCGCCAAGAGTTTATCGCAGAAGAGATCAAGAAGCTGGAAGCGGCAGGCCTTGTCAGAGGTGTACTCCATCCTACGTGGTTGGCCAACTCTGTTGTCGTGCGCAAAGCGAACGGGAAGTGGAGGCTTTGTATTGACTTCACTGATGTGAATAAATCTTGTCCCAAAGATCCATTTCCCTTGCCGCGCATTGACCAGATCGTTGACTCCACGGCCGGATGTGAGTTGCTTTCGTTTCTTGATGCATACTCCAGATACCACCAGATATTTATGGCTGAAGAGGATGAGGAGAAAACTGCATTCATTACTCCATGTGGCACTTACTGCTTCATACGCATGCCCTTTGGATTGAAGAATGCTGGTTCAACTTTTGCAAGAGTAGTCCACACTGCTTTTGAGCCACAGATACACAGAAATGTAGAAGCTTACATGAATGATATAGTGGTCAAGAGCAAGGATAGGGCTACTCTGATTCAAGATCTAGATGAGACCTTTGCGAATTTGCGCAAGATCCAACTCAAGCTCAACCCCGAGAAGTGCGTGTTTGGAGTCCCCTCTGGCAAGCTTCTCGTGTTCTTTGTATCCCAGAGAGGGATTGAAGCCAATCCCGACAAGATCAAAGCCATCGAGCAGATCGAAGCTCCGAAGCGCGTCAAGGATGTACGAAGACTCGCTGGCTGCGTGGCTGCTCTCAGTAGGTTTATCTCTAAGTCAGCAGAACGCGCCTTGCCGTTTTTCAAAATTTTGAAAAAGGCGGGTCCAATGAAATGGACTCCGGAAGCAGAGGCGGCGCTGCAGGACTTGAAGAGGTACCTGTCCTCCACTCCAATACTTGTCGCACCTAAGCCACAAGAGAAGTTGCTGCTATACTTAGCAGCAACCAATCAAGTGGTTAGTGCTGCGTAAGTAGGGGAAAGGGAGGCAGATGATGAGCCAACAGCCCCGGCAAGCATGTCCAGCGACAAGCAGGGGGCTTCCCCGACAAGCTCTGGTCCCGACAAGGATGGAACTGCGCAGGTGCAAGAGGAAGTGTGGAAGAAGATGGTGCAGCGCCCAATTTATTTCGTCAGTTCCCTCTTGCAGGGGGCTAGGTCAAGGTACTCTGGGGTGCAAAAGCTGCTTTTCGGCCTTCTCATGGCCTCGAGAAAGCTGCGCCACTACTTCCAAGCACACGAGATAACAGTGGTCACTCGCTTTCTGCTGAAGAGGATACTGCAAAATCCAGAAGTGACAGGCAGGATTGTCGAGTGGGCACTGGAGCTGTCAAGCTTTGGCCTCAAGTTTCAAAGCACTTCAACTATCCAGAGCAGAGCATTGGCAGAGTTCATAGCAGAATGGAAGCCAACGCCAGACGAAGAGATTCCAGAGACGAGCATTCCCGTCAAAGAAGCAAGCAAAGAATGGATAATGTACTTTGATGGGGCCTTCTCGCTGCAAGGCGCCAGTGCCGGCGTGCTGCATGTCGCACCCACCGGAGAGCACCTCAAGTACGTCGTCCAAATGCACTTTCCCAAGGAGCAAGCAACGAACAATACTGCAGAGTATGAAGGTTTGTTTGCCGGCCTAAGAATCGCAGCAGAACTTGGGATCAAGAAGCTGATTGTGCGGGGTGACTCGCAGTTGGTCGTCCGACAAGTGAACAAGTGCTACCAGAGTCCGTTGATGGAAGCCTACGTCGACGAAGTGAGAAAGCTTGAAGAGCACTTTGAAGGCTTGCAGATGGAGCACGTTCCAAGAGCTCAGAACGACATCGCAGATGGCCTGTCAAAGTGTGCTGCACTAAAGGTACCTGTGGAACCGGGGATCGTTGTGCTCAAGCTAACTCAACCATCCGTAACACTGTCGATCGGACAAAGTAAGAAGAGAAAGTTGGTTTCTGGTGACTACATGCCGGCAGAGCTTCCTGAAGCCGCCGCCAACAAGGTCCCCAAGATCAACGACAAGGTTGCTGAGGAACAGTCTGCTCCTGCGGACCCTAGGGTTTGTACAGTTGAAGCAGGCGTTCCCGACAAGTTTTGCTCCGGCAAGCTTGCCGGGGAACGTCAAGCTTCGGCTGAGCCTCAAGTTCTTGCCGTGAAAGCTGACATTCCCGCAGCAGCACAGATGCCTTTAGTCCTTGTCGTCGAGCCGCAAGCTCCGGCATGGGCACAACAGATCGTCCGTTTCCTCGAGACAGGAGAACTTCCCGAAGAGCCAGAAGAAGCTGAAAAAGTAACCCGGCAGTCGAGTATGTACCAGTTTGTCGGTGACGAACTGTACAGAAGGAGACTCAACGGTGTGAAATTAAAGTGTATCCCCCGGGAAGATGGTGATGGCTTCTCGCCCCTCGTTGGTTACCCCAAGTGGAAGGTTTGAGATGCAGTGTAGCGGAAGTTTTCCCTTGGCAAAGATACCAAGGATCGATTTCCCCTGAGACTCCCAGCTTCAACAAGAAGGTGTCAACTACTAACGGCGCGAGATATTACCAATCAACGTGGACCTGCACACAGATACAAATAACTTTGCTCCCAACGAGTACAGAGAGGTTGTCAATCCCTCCGGCCTTGTCGTTTACAAAGGATTAAACGCAAGTGATAACAGTGATAGGTTTTGCTGCAAATAGTAAATAAAAATGGAAAGTAAATAGCGGATGTGATCAGTGATGGTAATATGGACCGGGGTCCCATGATGTTCACTAGTGATGTCTCTCTCTCCCAAAAGACGATAAAACAGCTATGTGAGGTAAACGAATTACAGCTGGGCAATTGACAGAATTATGTGTGCAAACCAATGCTAACTATGTTGCAAGAAAGGTAGAGGTTCAAAGCATGGGCGGTACGCCAAGGCAAGTAGACCGAAATCCATCTGCATCTACTACTAATCATCCACCTTGAGATATCTATCCAGAACATCTCGCTGGTATTAAGTTGCGAGTCCCACCCATAGTGTAAACTCAAAGCAACAGACAACTGCATTAAAAGAACTTTGCGTAAAGTAAACAATCCTTGCAGCCGCGGGCACAAGCACCGTTGTTTTCCCCCTTGTGGCAACAGCATATCCCCTAGACTCATGTTTCTGTCACTCAAGCTAGTCATCGAGGGGCATGAACCCACAATCAAGCATAATGTTCCCTCTTGGAGTCACTACCTACTACTCGGCCAAAGCAATAAATAGCAACGGAGAACATGCAAGAATTACTTACGAACATAAATATAAAAGAGGTGAATCAAATATATTACTCAAACACAATCTGAACATAATCTCACAATCCATCGGATCCCAGCAAACTCAACATAGCAACAGCATAAGGATTACATATGTGCCTCGATCATGTAGGGCAGCTCACGAGGTCTAATTAGTGAAGCACAAGAACGGGAGGAGAACATCACATAGCTACTGGTCATGGACCCATGGTCCAAGGGAGACTACTCACAACTCATCCGGCAGGCGTCCATGGTGGTGGAGAGGCTCCCGGTGGTGATCCTCCCCTCCGGCAGGGTGCCGGGAAGAGTTCTCCTGGTGCTCCCGATCTTGGAAGCGCGGCGGCGGCGGAATAGAGATGAGATCACGAAAAAGGGTTCCCGTCTCGAGGGTTTCGGGACACGATATAAATATATGCCAAAGGGGGGCATCAGCGGAGGCCTGGGGGGCCCAGGCGCCCCCCCCC
>LR738716.1:9483789-9499362 GCA_902687465.1 Secale cereale
GGGGGGGGGGGAGGAAGATAGTGGTATGGACCAGGCGCCGTTCAAGAAAACCCTGCCTTGCCGAGAAGCAAACAACACAAAAGCTAAGTTGCCAAAGTTTGAGCAATCAAATTTTTAAATTTTTAAGTTATCTTCCTTGAACGACCGCACTTTGTATGGAAAACCTGTGCGCGGAGGAACCAACTCGTGGCTAGCCGCGCCCTTACTTTGTTTCGAGCACGCTCAACGGCTTAAGTGTGCTGCGACAAGTGTCGCGCCCTTACTTCGTTTTCGAGTTCGCTCAACAGTTTAAGTGTGCTGCGACTAGTTGCGACAAGGTTTCTTGTCGGCAACGGCACCGCCAGCAGCCTGCTGAAGTTCCGCACTCAGCGCTCGCAGCAAGGGTCCCTACGCCGGCAAGTTCCCTAAAAGCGTAGGGTAAAAGCATACAAAGCAAGGAAGTCAAGTAAAGGAAATAACATTGCATTAACTACACAAAATAAAGTTATATTACAAAGCAACTTGTCGTAGTACTAATAGACTATTGTTGATTACGTGGTTGGCAGCGACAAGGAAAGAAGAAAATAAACGAGACTAATCCGCGCGGTCGCCCTCGACCCTCTTGATGCTGCCCACCTTGTTCACGATAGGCGCGACAAGGGCCTTGAGCGCCTCCTGGTCAACGTCCGGCGGCAAGGTCCTGAGGACGCTGGTGAGATTGAGGCCCGGGTTGCGGTGCACTATCTTCATCAACACCTTCTCGAGGGCCCCCGCGCAGAGCCGGCGCGACTCGTCCGCCAGCTGCCTTGGGATCCTTTCCCGGAGCTGCTGGAGGGCCGGCGCCACCCCCCTGAAGAACAAACTCAACTTGGCGCTGTGAGGGAGGTTCTCGTCAGTGGAGTACCCGAGGTGCTCCGCCCCCAGCTCCGCCAACTCCTTGTCGACGTCGGCGGCGGCGGCAACAAGACCCTCCGTCCAGTGCTCCACCGTCAGCCTGAAGTTGTTTTGGGAGATGGCGGCGCTGTCCAACAGCGCCTTCTTAGCCCTGAGCTCCTCCTTCAGGTTCGCCTCCCGCTCTCTGGCGCCGTCAAGCGTTGTGGTGAGGGTGGAATGCTTTAGCTCCAGATCGTCGATGGAATCCTTGGCGACGGCGAGCTCCTTTCCCTTGTCGGAGAGGCGGACCTGCAGCTCGGAGTGGCTGTGGGCGTCCTTCTCCCTCTCAAGCTTCAATGCGGCAACCTCCTCGCCGCTCGTCTTGAGGTTGGCCTCCAGTTGCGCCACCCTCGCCTCCAAGTCCCTCTTGCGGTCTCGGCAGCCGCAACAGCATCCTTCGCTTCCTGCAGAGCTCCGCCAAGAGACTGTTCACGCGCGGCAAGCTTGTCCTCGTGGCTGTCGAGGTCGACCTTCCGCTGTGTCAGTTCGCCCTCTCGCCGGGACAACTCCTCGGCGGCGAGCCGTTGCTGCTCCTCTGCTTCAGCCTTCTCAAGAATGAAGGCCTGGTGCGCCTCGGCAAGCTGCTCTCGCTCCTCCGCCAAGGATCAGAGAGCTGCTTGGTTGTTGGCTCGGAGCTCTTCGGCACGCTTCTCCAAGTCGGCGCCCGCCTTGGCAGCCAGAGCCTCTCGGGACTCCAGCTTGGCCTGCCGAGCGCGGTACAGAGCCATAAGCTTGCGCAGCAGCCGCTCCTCCTCGGGCTCGCTGCTGCTGCCTGGCGCGTCGACGAGCTTCAATCCGGCGGAGGCAATGACCTCCCCGTCGAAGACCTCTCCCTCCGCAGGCGCCCTCGACGTGGACGCCCACGGGAGCTGGATGAAGACTCCATTGCCGGTCTCCAGATAGGCGCCTGGCTCGGCTGCGGCAGCAGAGGGATCGGCAGCCGGCGCAGCGTCTGACGCTCCTGCGGCCTCAGGGCCGCCAGTGCGACTGCCGGATCCCTCCTGAGCTGCCGCGCCAGCAGCCTTGGCGGCCTCGTCGGCGGCGGGCTCGTCAGCACCGGCCGCCTCTTCGGTAGCAGCAGCATCGCCAGTGTTGCCGCGCGCGTCCTCCTCGATGGCGACCTCCGTCTCCATGGGCTTGGCTGCGGACGGGTCTGAAGACAGGAAAAGAAGGAAAAATAGTCAAGCAAATATCCAAAAAAGAGAAGAACCAAGGAAGAAAAGTCCAAGGGCTTACCTGCGCAGGTCGGCTCCTCGGTGAGGTTCCTCGCCGGAGAGTTCTCCCTCGGCGGCGTGGTGGTAGCTCCCGCCGGCGGGGGCCGCTGGCGCCGTCCCTTGGCGGCGTACTCGCCCTTGGCGGGGTGCTCGCCCTTGGCAGAGTGTCCTCCCTTGCCGGTGAGCTTCCCCTTGGCGGGGTGGTCGAGACGTGCGGCGCGTCGGGGGCGGTCTCCTGGCGCTCCTGATGCTGCTGCTCCGTTTCTGCATGAGTCAACAAACAAAACATCAACAAGGAGAGAACACCCACGCGCGCCCGACAAGCGGAAAGTAGACGAAGGACTTACGCTGGGGGCTGCGCTGGGGGCTGCTCCGGGGAACAGTTGTCGGGTCCGACGGGCCTGTCGCAGGCGCACCCCCTGCTGCTGCGGCGGGCTCGTCCTCGATGACGATCACCGGGACTTTGGCCCTCTTCGCCGCCCTTTAGACCAGAGTCCTGGAAGAAAGACAAGATCAGAATCAGGCAAAAGAAATACAAGACAAGAATCAACAGAAAATCAAAGAGAAACAAGAATCGCGAAGACTTACTCTTCCTCCTCCTCATCGTCGGAGCTGAGCGCCGAGAAATCAAAGTCCGGCTCTCGCGTCCCAGCGCGAGGAGCTGGAGGAGTGGGCTCCCTTGGTCGCTTGGAGGGAGCAGGGACCGTGGTCTGAGAAGACCCCGCTCCGGTTGCCGCCGAAGCGCGAGGAGCGGCAGGAGCCGAGGCGCCAGTCCAGGAAGACCCCCCTCCTGTCGCCGTTGAAGCACGAGGCACTCCCTTGGCGGCCTTGCTCGTCGCGGTAGCGCGTGACGGGCGGCGCTGCGGCTGCTGGCCCGCCACATCTGCGGCCTTGCGGAGGCGCCTCCTTGTTTGATCCGGAGGACTTGCTGGAGGTGGCGAGCTGCCCGACGAGGAAGATGATGAGCCGAGGTTCAGCGAGCCGCCTGAGTCTTCGGCAGGATCGCTTGACCCGACGCCCTGCTCGGCGGGCCCGCTCGATTCGGCGCCTTGCTTGGTGGGCTCGATTGTCTCGGCGTGTCGCCCGGCAAGCTTTCCAGCCTTGCGAAGCTCTTCCTACTCGGCGAGGCTTGTCGCCTCTGCGGCCTCTGCTTCCTCCACAGTATACCAAAACTCGCCCGCGGCCGCGGCTGCAGCTGCCTCTTCCAACCTGGTGGCAATATACGCCATCTCCTGGTCGGTGGTGTCGCGGGTGAGTCCCCTCTTCTCGTCGGCGTTGATTGGCAACTCCACCAGGTTGTCGAAGAACGTCTGCACAGCTTCGTCGGAAGGTTCCCGCCAAGTGGGTTTGATCCCGTGGGAATCACACAACGGCATCGCCGCGCGGGCGGCGCTGAGCGTAGAGCTATTGCACAACGGAACTACGCCCGGCGGCAACGCAAACCACTCAGGGTGTGCCGAGTCATACTTGAATAGCGCTTGGAGCATTGCGTTGAGCTCCAAGACAGTGAAGTTGTAATTAAGGCCCGAACGCAACCTCATGATGTCTGCCGTGTTCTCGAACTCCCAAGCAGCCCTTTTCCTCTCCTGCAAGGGAGCGATGCGGCGGCGGAGGAAGTCTGCCCCGACGACACCTACAGTAAGCCTGGCTTGCCGGAGGTGGAGGATCCGAGTGGTGGCTATCTTCAGCTTGTCGTCCTCAAGGGCCAGGTCACTCCAGTCGTTGCCGCGTACTACTGCGACTTGGCGCCGGGAAGTGAACTGCTGCGGGTTGTCCTCCATAATCCAACACCAGTTGGCTCTCCACTCATCCCATTTGCCGCGGAGCTCCCCCGTCAAATAAGCCTCTTTCTTATGGAGCCTAAAGATCCAAGAGATTCCGCCAGACAGAGGTGACCCTGACTCGACTCGAGGTATAAAGTAATGGCGGAAGAGGGCTACATTGGGGTAAACTCCGACGAAATTTTCGCACAGATGTGCGAAAATGGCCATGGTCAAGACGGCGTTTGGGGTGAAATCAAGAAGATGAAACCCGTAGGTATTCATAATGTCGCAGAAGAACTCCGAGAAGGGCGGGCAGAGCCCGCAGTAGAAGAACAGAGGAAAAAAGGCATAGCCACCCGGGACCATCTCACAGGCCACAGCGGGGAGTACCTTGGTGCGCGGGTGCGCCTTTGTCTCCCTCGACCAGAAGAGGTAGAAGGTGTCTTTCAGCTCCTCTGCACTAAGCTTTGGCGGGAAGACCGCCATCTTCTTCCGCATTGCTACTAGCCGTAGTGCCTTGGCGGACTTCGTGGCCTTCGCCTTCTCGCCCTTCGAGGCCATGGCGGGGACGGTGGGGGAAGTCGACGGCGCTGGTGATGCTGGCGGCGGCGGAGGGGGGCGGAGCGCTGCTCTCTTTCGACCTTCGGGGAAGAGGGGAGCGCGGGGGTTTCTGGAGGATGAAGAAGCAACGGGCGAATGGAAGGAACTGCCCCTGTTCCCCCCGCTTTTAAGGGGGGAGAGGGGGACGTTCCGCATTTCCCCATTAAAGAAACAGGCCACGATCTCTCCCACGACGCCGCGATTGACGCGTGCCGTTAGGGAGAGGCGCGGTGGATACGGAGTGGGATACGGCGTGCCGCGGGCCGCGCGTGCCCGTGCACTGTTTTGGGCCTGGCCAAAACAGCGCTCGGCACCGTGTATGGCCCAGGCCCGGGGGCTCCTGTCGGTGTACTAAAGTAGGGGTACCTTAGTATCCCGAACTTGTGCACGGGCAGTTGCAGCGTCCCGTGGCAGGGCTTGCCGCGCGACCGCCAAGGTCCACTGTGGTTCCTTTGGAGCCATTCAAGAACAAAGTATTCAAGTTTAAGAAACAAGGCCCCGGCAAGAGGAGCTTGCCGGGAAGGCCGCTCAAGGCTCGAAATCATTTCTTTGGCGCAAGACCCTGGCAAGAGGAGCTTGCCGGGGAGGCCGAACAAGACATTCCAAGAGAACTTGCCGCGACGCACCACACGTCCCGGCAAGGCCTGGCGAGCGACAAGCTCCCAGGCGCGACAAGATGGCGGCCGCGGCAAGACGCTTGCCGCGGCAAACTTGCACTAGGTACCTGCGCTCCAGCTCATCCGCCCACGCGTCGCCCTGGGACCCTTCCAGGCGCACGTGGCGGAAGGCTATGCAGCCTAGGGTACACGGTGGCAAGCTGTGATGACAAGGCCACCGTCGTGGCGGACGGTGGCGCCCTGACGGACGCTTTTTGCACTGTTTGGGGCGACGGTGACGGGCATTTAATGCCCTTGTCCCCTGCCGTCAGAGTTAGCTATAGAGCACTATGCAAGCACTGTTCCAACTACCACCATTTTTACATTTTTACCCTCAACTGCGTTGCCACCTGTCGGTGACCCCTTTGACCTATAAAAGGAGGCCCATGCGCAACGTAGAGGGGGTTCAGATCATCGATCACTCTCACGCTCGGTCTTGCCAGCGGTTAGAGCACACTGTAGCTCTCCTCGCTCCCGAGCAAGAACTCAATACAAACTAAGGCAGGAGTAGGGTTTTATGCATCCGTGCGGCCCGAACTTGGGTAAACTGCTCGCGTGCTTGCCTCGATCCGCTCTTTGTGCATCCTCTGCCCCCTTGCCGTACCGAAAGGGGATCCGGTCCCATAGGTGTTCGTGGGCGATCAGTTTCCCCCGACACGTTGTTTGCTTGTTTTGATGAATCTATGGATTGTATGGGGGTGGGGTATAAGCCATGGTGTAGTTAGAATATAGTAGGTATAACCATATAATAAAATATGAATGGGTTTACAACAGTACTTAAAGTGGTGATTTTCTTTACTATATTGATAGATCTCACGAAGATTTTGTTGAGTTATGTGTGCTGATTTTTTCAAGTTTTGAGTGAGATCACGATGGATGAAGGAATAAGGAGTGGCAAGAGCCTAAGCTTGGGGATACCCAAGGTAGCCCAAGATGATATTCAAGGACTCCCAAGCATCTAATCCCGGGGATTCCCCGGTTGGCATCCTCTCTTTCTTCTACCAACTATCGGTAATATTATTTGGAGTTATTTTTTTTCATCACATGATATGAGTTTTTCTTGGAGCATCGTGCATTATATTGGTCTTTTCTTTATTCGCTTTTTAGTTTGTCATAATCATCCTTGCTAGACACACCTATTTGAGAGGGACACACATTTATCGTGATTCATTAGAATACTCTATGTGCTTCACTTATATCTTTTGAGCTAGAAAGTTCCTCTAGAGCTTTACTTACATCTTTTAGAGCACAACGGTGATTATATTTTGAAGAAATACATGAACTATCATGCTTCACTTATATTATTTTGAGATTTGATAATCACTAGTAGAAAATGGGCCATTAGCCCGGTTGAAGAGGCCCTTTAGTCATGGTTCTGCAACTGGGACAAAATGATTGGGACTAAAGCCCAAAACTTTTAGTCCCGGTTGGCTTACGAACCGGGACAAAAGGGGCTCCACGTGGCTGCTGCGCACTGCTCAGGTAGGAGGACCTTTAGTCCCGGTTGGTAACACCAACTGGGACCAAAAGGCCGCCACGCGTTAGCATCCCCCAGACGCTGGGGTTTTTTAATGGGGGGGGGGGGTTGTTTAGGGGTTTTGGAGGGTTTAGGGGTTTCATATTGTGTTAGCTAGCTACTACTACGCACAAGAAAGATGGCTGACGGGTGCGGGGACATCTCATGTGCCGTCGCGTGGCTCGCCGGCCGGTGTGCCCACCTACTGCTACGCGCAAGAAAGGAGCTGGTGTTGTCCGCGGGGGCAGGGGGTTGATTGCTTTTATTTTAAGATCTAAGGGTATGTATGTAATTTTTTTGCCGAGTCAGCTCCTGACAATTCGGTCCCACTTGTCAGAAAGTGATTAAACAAGGCAAATCACCCAATTAGTGTTTTTTTTGCAAAAGGATTACTGAATACACTGTGTTTTTTTCCAAATAAGTAGGGACTAGGTAGTTATTCGCAAACGAAGCCCCAAATGTGGTGGTTTTATGCAATTAACTCCCTTTTTCGTTTTTAAAATATTTTTGCGTTTTTGCTTGTTTGGTTGCTTTTTGCCTTCATGTCAACACTCAAAAGAATAGAAAAGAAATAAGAAAAATAAAGATGGGTCCTCGTCCTCTTGCTAATATTTTTAAAATATCCAATTATGACGAACCAATTGCTAGTGAGTTGAGTGCACTAGATTATCTTTCTGAAGTTTTGCTTGAAATTCGTGAATCTAAAATTTTTGCAGAATTGTTAGAAAGAAAAAAAATTATAAAATGATTCATGATATTTCCTTGAATAGAAAGCATGATTGCAATTATGTTAATATAAATTCTATTAATTTCAATTGTGCTAATGATGTGCAAAGCTACAAGCTTGGGGATGATAATTTTTATACGTCCACTACTTATTGCAATGATCATGATTGGGGTGATGATGCTTCTTATGATCTTGAAATTTCATTTAAGCCTCGTGATGAATATGTTTGCGATAATATTGAAACTAGGTTTGGAAGAGTGTAAAATCTAGGTAAAAATAATCCCATATATTTGGAGAGTGTTCAGTATTATGTTTTTTTTTATGGAAGTGGGTTAAGATAGGTCATGACTTTAGTTGATGTTAATCCCACTATCTTGCAATATTATAAGATTATAGTACTTTTATGCATGTGGATCATGAAGAGAATATTTTATGTGATAGCTATATTGATTAATCAGATTATGATCCTACATGTAATATTATGAGAGAGGAAAAAATGGTTGTAGAAATTTTGATTTTACTAAAATACCTCTCATTATGTTGATATTGCTATTATTTCTTTCTTCTTCCTTGCATATGCTAGTTTTTCCTTGCCTTGATAATTTTTTTTGCTTATAAAGTGCACATGCATAGGAAGTATGTTAGACATAAATGTTTTTGTGATATCCTACAAGATGCTCTCTTTATGTTTCAATTACCATCTTTCATGTGAGCATCATAAAAATCTCAGGCCTATCTTAATGGCTATGAAGAAAGAGCTTGTTGAGAGACAACCCAATAGTTATCTTATTTTTTTCTTGCAATTTTTCTGTTTTTTGTGTGCACACAATTATGCTACTGTTATGGTTGTGTTTTAGTTAGTGTTTGTGCCAAGTAAAGCCTCTGGGATGATTTGGTTGATAGTTGATCTGATTTTGTGCAAAAATAGCACTACTACGAAAAAGGCTACTAGTTGCGCGGGTAAATTGGCTACTAGTAGCTCGGGTACCCGCGCTACTAGTATCACGCTACAGCTAAAAGTTAGTAGTAGCGCGGGGTAAGCCCACGCTACTACTAACATTTTACTAGTACCGCGGATGTCACCCGCGCTACTACTATTTCGCACCCACGCTACTACTAATGAAATAGTAGTAGCGCGTCTATAGTGCCACATGCTACTAGTATCCTAAATACTAGTACCGCTCTGTCCCCCCCCCCATGCTACTACTAAATAATTAGGAATTAAAATATAAAATCCATCAATTCCATTTTATGCATACAATTCTAACAACTAAAAGAAGCCCAGATTTGTAATAAACCAGCAACATTACACATCATTACAAATCGAAGATTTATAATAAACCAGGAGCATTAGAGCATATCCATACATCTACACTTATTGCCTAGTCACTTATTCCTAGCTAGTGCAAACACAGTTGAAAGCAAACAAAAATGCGTAAAAACACCAAACAGTGGCATTCTATCCCTCCAAATCATTTGCTCCCTCTCCATCCTTGCAATCATCTTATTCTCCGTTATGTGCTTCTCCCATTTATGAATCCAAGATTTCTATAAAGAGCAAAGAAAAAATTAAATTAAATTTCAGCAAACATATATTTCCTTGCATGTTATGATGTACAGTAGCTACGGAAATAAATATACGAAAACAAAAAAGTGAGTGATTTCTAATAAGAAGAGATTGCCTATGTAATAGCTACAAACAAATGAACCTGATGCACCAACCCATATCATATCTTACATTGATATTCTCCGTGTGTTACACATATACACCATCAACTATTTGTCAATGACTAATTGGGTTCTTTAAACTTCTATGGGAAAGAAAGATGCCATGGCCTTGCTCGCTGCTAACCTGAATGGATGAAAGGGGCATGCTTTCGAGTCTGGAGTACTTTGGAATGAATTTGAGAGTGTCACTTATAGTACTGGATGCCACCCTTTATTTTCAGTAATGTAACTTCAGTAAGGGATAATCTCACTAACCTATGTAACTTCCTTTGACTGGCGATTATAAGGGTTGTCATCAGTCGTAAACTTTTCCATCTAAGATGGGCTTAAGTCATAGAGGAATTGAGGAACGTTCTTGTAATTATCCATTACTGCAAGCAGGTTAAAAATAAAGCTTTAAAGACACACGTAAAATAATTGGCATGGAAAGCATTAGGGATATGATACTGTTGCTTATTAGCTCACCATAAAAATCTTGAAACTGCTACAATTTGTAAGCATGCATAGGTGTTTCATATGAGGGCATTTTACATCAAGAGTTTGATGAGACAAGACCACCTAGGAAGAAAAAACATGGACATAGCATGTCTGGCACTTATGGATAGTCAACTTGCAAATGACTACCATTTCTCCCCTGCGGGTTTCCTTAAAAAAACTTCTACGACTTCTTAACAACCACCAGGAAGTAAAATTGCCCTATGCATACATATTTTCCTACCATTTGGTAGAAAATATGAAGATGATATATTGTGCATGTCCGGTTAGGCGAGGAGCCAGACATGCTACAAACTATGCATCCACAAACTACATTAATCTACATGCGTAAAATTAGGAAGAGAGTTAAGGAAAGCAGGTTGTTACGCACCTGTCAACAGTGTTATTGTTGTGGTCGATCGCGGTCTCTCTCTCTCTCTCTCTCTCTCTCTCTCTCTCTCTCCTGTGAATTTCATCGAGTAACTCAAGAAAATATGCTATTCTGTTGCTGCTTACCCAAATATGCTCGCAACTCGACAATATCTACAGTAGCTCCCAGGCATCAACCTGCCAAAGGCAACGACGACCACAGTTACATTACAATAAACATTGATTTTGGTTCATCACAAGACAAGATAGTGTGTGTTCATAAACGTTGATTTTGAACCTTTGTTTATTGAACCTGGGTTACCTGCTGCCAAAGCTTCACTGAAGAATGTTACACTAAAGAACTGAAGCACAACGCGGCTCATTTAAGTTCAGTTAGCACATGGCCTGGATGGGATAAGTGAAGACTGATGGCTACGTCGCTGCTGCCGGAGTTGTTGCCATCATACTGGAAATACAGAATGATGCTCGTAATGCAAATGCAGACACAGAATGCATGAACGTGGGTTACTTGCTGTCAAGAGAGACTATAGCCAAAGCTTCACTGAAGAAAGGTGGTACTCTGAAGAACGAAAGCACATCACGGCTGAGTTAAGTTCAGTTAATGGATTGCCTAGATTGGATAAGTGCAGACCCGATGGTAGCATTGCAAAAACAGAGGAGGGGCTACTCTGTTTCGGGCGACAACAATGCCTTTTATTTTAATATTTTTCAGGTACGTGACAGGAGTGTTTCGGGCAACAACAACAATGCATGTTTTGCTACTACTAAGCATATGTCTATAAGGTATTTCCTAGTAGTATAGAAACTTTTGCACTTAGTCGAGAAAAATCTGAAAATCACAGGAGGCTGCTAATTTTCTGAAATGTTTACACACGATTGATATAGAAATTTGCCACGTTATCCTAATTTTTTAGAATTTGTAGAGTTGCATAAGTTTGGTCATTGCTCAAATCATTAGAGACTGTTATGTTTTTGACATATTCTGTTTTCGTTGCGTTGTTTGCTTGTTTTGATGAATCTATGGATTGTATGGGGGTGGGGTTTAAGCCATGGTGTAGTTAGAATATAGTAGGTATAACCCAATAATAAAATATGAATGGGTTTACAACAGTACTTAAAGTGGTGATTTTCTTTACTATATTGATAGATCTCACGAAGATTTTGTTGAGTTATGTGTGCTGATTTTTTCAAGTTTTGAGTGAGATCAGATGGATGAAGGAATAAGGAGTGGCAAGAGCCTAAGCTTGGGGATGCCCAAGGTAGCCCAAGATGATATTCAAGGACTCCCAAGCACTAATACCGGGGATTCCCCGGTTGGCATCCTCTCTTTCTTCTACCAACTATCGGTAATATTATTTGGAGTTATTTTTTTTCATCACATGATACGAGTTTTTCTTGGAGCATCGTGCATTATATTGGTCTTTTCTTTATTCGCTTTTTAGTTTGTCATAATCATCCTTGCTAGACACACCTATTTGAGAGGGACACACATTTATCGTGATTCATTAGAATACTCTATGTGCTTCACTTATATCTTTTGAGCTAGAAAGTTCCTCTAGAGCTTTACTTACATCTTTTAGAGCACAACGGTGATTATATTTTGAAGAAATACATGAACTATCATGCTTCACTTATATTATTTTGAGATTTGATAATCACTAGTAGAAAACGGGCCATTAGCCTCGGTTCAAGAGGCCCTTTAGTCATGGTTCTGCAACAGGGACAAAATGATCGAGACTAAAGCCCAAAACTTTTAGTCCCGGTTGGCTGACGAACCGGGACAAAAGGGGCTCCATGTGGCTGCTGCGCAGCGCTCAGGTAGGAGGACCTTTAGTCCCGGTTGGTAACACCAACTGGGACCAAAAGGCCGCCATGCGTTAGCATCCCCCAGACGCTGGGGTTTTTTAATGGGGGGGGGGGGTTGTTTAGGGGTTTCATATTGTGTTAGCTAGCTACTACTACGCACAAGAAAGATGGCTGACACGTGCGGGGACATCTCATGTGCCGTCGCGTGGCTCGCCGGCCGGTGTGCCCACCTTCTGTGACGCGCAAGAAAGGAGCTGGTGTTGTCCGCTGGGGCAGGGGGTTGATTGCTTTTATTTTAAGATCTAAGAGTGTGTATGTAATCTTTTTGCCAAGTCAGCTCCTGACAGTTCGGTCCCACTTGTCAGAAAGTGATTAAACAAGGCAAATCACCCAATTAGTGTTTTTTTTTGCAAAAGGATTACTGTCGGTGTACTAAAGTAGGGGTACCTTAGTATCCCGAACTTGTGCACGGGCAGTTGCAGCGTCCCGTGGCAGGGCTTGCCGCGCGACCACTAAGGCCCACTGTGGTTCCTTTGGAGCCATTCAAGAACAAAGTATTCAAGTTAATGAGACAAGGCCCCGGCAAGAGGAGCTTGCCGGGAAGGCCACTCAAGGCTCAAGACCACTTCTTTGGCACAAGACCCTGGCAAGAGGAGCTTGCCGGGAAGGTCAAACATGGCATTTCAAGAAACTTGCCGTGACGCGCCGCGCGTCCCGGCAAGGCCCGGAGAGCGACAAGCTCCCAAGCGCGACAAGATGGCAACCACGGCAAAATTCCACTAAGTGCCCGCGCTCTAGCTCATCCGCCCACTCGTCGCCCTGGGACCCTTCCAGGCGCACGTGGCGGAACGCTGTGCAGCCTAGGGGACACGGGGGCAAGCTGCGATGACAAGGCCACCGTCGTGGCGGACGGTGGTGCCCTGACGGACGCTTTTTGCACTGTTTGGGGCGACGGCGACGGGCATTTAATGCCCTTGTCCCCTGCCGTCAGAGTTAGGTATAGAGCACTATGCAAACACTGTTCCAACTACCACCATTTTTACATTTTTACCCTCGACTGCGTTGCCACCTGTCAGCGACCCCTTTGACCTATAAAAGGAGGCCCATGCGCAACATAGAGGGGGTTCCGATCATCGATCACTCTCGCGCTCGGTCCTGTTAGCGATCAGCACTGTAGCTCTTCTCGCTCCCGAGCGAAGAACGCAATACAAACCAAAGCAGGAGTATGGTTTTACGCATTCGTGCGGCCCGAACCTGGGTAAACTGCTCGCGTGCTTGCCTCGATCCGCTCTTTGTGCATCCTCCGCCCCCCTTGCCGTATCGAAAAGGGGCTCCGGTCCCATAGGTGTTCGTGGGCGATCAGTTTCCCCGACATCTTTGAAGGAGGATAGTGGTATGGACTGGGCACCGCTCAAGAAAACCCTGCCTCACCGGGAAGCAAACAACACAAAAGCTAAGTTGCCAAAGTTTGAGCAATCAAATTTTTAAATTTTTAAGTTATCTTCCTTGAATGACCGCACTTTGTATGGAAAACCTGTGCGCGGAGGAACCAACTCGTGGCTAGCCGCGCCCTTACTTTGTTTCGAGCACGCTCAACGACTTAAGTGTGCTGCGACTAATGTCGCGCCCTTGCTTCGTTTCCGAGTTCGCTCAACAACCTAAGTTTGCTGCGACTAGCTGCGACAAGGTTTCTTGTCGGCGACGGCATTGCCAGCAGGCTGCTGAAGTTCCGCAATCAGCGCTCGCGGCAAGGGTCCCTACGCCGGCAAGTTCCCTATAAGCGTAGGGTAAAAGCATACAAAGCAAGGAATTCAAGTAAAGGAAATAACATTGCATTAACTACCCAAGATAAAGTTATATTACAAAGCAACTTGTCGTAGTACTAATGGACTATTGTTCATAACGAGGTTGGCAGTGACAGGGAAAGAAGAAAATAAACGAGACTAATCCGCGCGGTCGCCCTCGACCCTCTTGATGCCGCCCACCTTGTTCACGATAGGCGCGACAAGGGCCTTGAGCGCCTCCTGGTCAACGTCCGGCGGCAAGGTCCTGAGGACGTTGGTGAGATTGAGGCCCGGGTTGCGGTGCACTATCTTCATCAACACCTTCTTGAGGGCCCCCGCGCAGAACCGGCGCGACTCGTCCGCCAGCTGCCTTGGGATCCTTTCCCGGAGCTGCTGGAGGGCCGGCGCCACCCCCCTGAAGAACAAACTCAACTTGGCGCTGTGAGGGAGGTTCTCGTCGGTGGAGTACCCGAGGTGCTCCGCCCCCAGCTCCGCCAACTCCTTGTCGACGTCGGCGGCGGCGGCAACAAGACCCTCTGTCCAGTGCTCCACCGTCAGCCTGAAGTTGTTTTGGGAGATGGCGGCGCTGTCCAACAGCGCCTTCTCAGCCCTGAGCTCCTCCTTCAGGTTCGCCTCCCGCTCTCTGGCGCCGTCAAGCGTTGTGGTGAGCGTGTGATGGGCCTCGAACCCCTCGTTGGTTACCCCAAGTGGAAGGTGTAAGATGCAGTAAGTAGAAGTGTTTTCCCCTAGCAAAGATGCCAAGGATCGATTCCCCAGAGACTCCTAGGTTCAACAAGTAGGTGTCAACTGCTAACGGCGCAATTAGCAATCAACGTGGACCTGCACACAGATACAAATAACTTTGCTCCCAACGAGTACAGAGAGGTTGTTAATCCCTCCGGCCTTGTAGTTCACAAAGGGTTAAAAGCAATGATAGTAGTGATAGATAGTTTTTTGCAATAGTAAATAATAACGGAAAGTAAATAGTGGATGTGATCAATGATGGTAATATGGACCGGAGTCTCATGATGTTCACTAGTGATGTCTCTCTCCCAAAAGACGATAAAACAGCTATGTGAGGTAAACAAATTACAGCTGGGCAATTGACAGGACCACGAACGCAAACCAATGCTGACTACATTGCAAGAAAGGTTGAGGTTCAAAGCATGGGCGTTACGCCAAAGTAAGTAGACCGAAATCCATCAATATCTACTACTAATCATCCACCTTGAGATATCTATCCAGAACATCTCGCTGGTATTAAGTTGCGAGTCCCACCCATAGTGTAAACTCAATGCAACAGACAACTGCATTAAAAGAACTTTGCGTAAAGTAAACAATCCTTGCACCCGCGGGCACAAGCACCGTTGTTTTTCCCCTTGTGGCAACAGCACATCCCCTAGACTCATGTTTCTGTCACTCAAGCTAGTCATCGAGGGGCATGAACCCACAATCGAGCATAACGTTCCCTCTTGGAGTCACTACCTACTACTCGGCCAAAGCAATAAGTAACAATGGAGAACATGCAAGAATTACTTATGAACTAAAATATAAAAGAGGTGAATCAAATATATTACTCAAGATCAATCTGAACATAATCTCATAATCCATCGGATCCCAGCAAACTCAACATAGCAACAGCATAAGGATTACATAGGTGCCTCGATCATGTAGGGCAGCTCACGAGGACTAATTAGTGAAGCACAAGAACGGGAGGAGAACATCACATAGCTACTGGTCATGGACTCATGGTCCAAGGGAGACTACTCACGAGTCATCCGGGAGGCGTCCATGGTGGTGGAGAAGCTCCCGGTGGTGATCCTCCCCTCCGGCAGGGTGCCGGGAAGAGTTCTCCGGCAGGGTGGAAGCGGCGGCGGCGGCGGAACAGAGATGGGATCGCGAAAAGAGTTCCTGTTCTGAGGGTTTCGGAGGGTCCTTTAAATATATGCCAAAGTAGGGCACCGGGGGAGTTTCGGGGGGCCCAGGCGCCCCCCCCCCCCCCC
>LR738716.1:9502966-9538063 GCA_902687465.1 Secale cereale
TCACGAGCATCAAGTAAAGTGGTAGTGGTGTCCTTAAGGTTCTCTTGTTTGGTAGCTTCTAAAGTCATAGCATCACCATTAATAGGTCCATTGGGACCAGGAGTACATTGGGTGCTAAGAGTGTGAACATCCTCAACAACTTGGATAGTAGCAACAGTGTGGTGGGTAGGAAGGCTCTTAATTCTTTCCTCTTCCTCCCTTTCTCTAGCCCATCTTTCTTTTAGCTTAGCCATCATCCTAATATTTTCATTAATTTGTACTTGAGTAGCATTAATAGGGATGACTTCCCTCTCCTTAAGAGGAGAAGTTTCAATTTTTAGCAATTTTACCTCATTGGCTAAGTGGTCTACCTTAAAAGAAAGATCATCTAGTTTATGTAGTTTCTCTTCTACATTCTTATTAAAGGCTTTTTGGGTAGTGATGAAATCTCTAAGCATGGTCTCTAGTTCAGTATTGGAGTTCTTGGTACTAGGATAAGCATTGTTGTTCCCATAAGTGTTAGAGGGGAACGGTCTAGAATTGTTACCAAAGTTACTCCTATAAGCATTGTTGTTAAAATTGTTTCTAGAGATAAAGTTCACATCTACTTGTTCTTGAGCAATCAAAGAATTTAAAGGAACATCACGAGGATCAACAGTAGATTGCTTCGAAAGTAGAGACATGATCAAGTCAACTTTTTCATTGAGGGAGGAAATCTCCTCGACAGAGTTTACCTTCCTACCTGTTGGAGCGCGCTCGGTGTGCCATTGGGAATAGTTAGTCATCATCTCATCGAGAAGCTTTGTGGCAGCACCAAGTGTAGTTGACATAAAAGTTCCTCCCGCGGCCGAATCTAACAAGTTCCGCGAGGTAAAGTTCAAACCTGCATAAAATGTTTGGATAACCATCCAAGTGGTCAAACCGTGAGTAGGGCAGTTCTTGATAAGAGACTTCATACGTTCCCAAGCTTGGGCAACGTGTTCATTATCCAATTGTTTAAAACTCATTATGTTACTTCTAAGTTGGATAATTTTAGCAGGTGGATAGTATTTTCCGATAAAAGCATATTTGCACTTGTCCCAAGAATCTATGCTATTTCTACGCAAAGACTGAAACCAAATTTTAGCTCCTCCTCTCAAGGAGAAAGGAAAAAGCTTAAGCTTAACAATATTACCATCTATTTCTTGGTACTTTTGCATATCACAAAGTTCTACAAAGTTGTTCTGTTGGAAATATGCCCTAGAGGCAATAATAAATTGGTTATTATTATATTTCCTTGTTCACGATAATCGTTTATTATCCATGCTAGAATTGTATTGATAAGAAACTCAGATACATGTGTGGATACATAGACAAACACCATGTCCCTAGTAAGCCTCTAGATGACTAGCTCGTTGATCAATAGATGGTTACGGTTTCCTGACCATGGACATTGGATGTCGTTGATAACGGGATCACATCATTAGGAGAATAATGTGATGGACAAGACCCAATCCTAAGCCTAGCACAGATCGTGTAGTTCGTATGCTAAAGCTTTTCTATATGTCAAGTATTTTTTCCTTAGACCATGAGATTGTGCAACTCCCGGATACCGTAGGAATGCTTTGGGTGTACCAAACGTCACAACGTAACTGGGTGGCTATAAAGGTGCACTACAGGTATCTCCGAAAGTGTCTGTTGGGTTGGCACGAATAGAGACTGGGATTTGTCACTCCGTATGACGGAGAGGTATCTCTGGGCCCACTCGGTAAGACATCATCATAATGTGCACAATATGTGATCAAGGAGTTGATCACGGGATGATGTGTTACGGAACGAGTAAAGAGACTTGCCGGTAATGAGATTGAGCAAGGTATCGGTATACCGACGATCGAATCTCGGGCAAGTGCTATACCGATAGACAAAGGGAATCGTATACGGGATTGATTGAATCCTTGACATCGTGGTTCATCCGATGATATCATCGTGGAACATGTGGGAGCCAACATGGGTATTCAGATCCCGCTGTTGGTTATTGGCCGGAGAGTTGTCTCGGTCATGTCTACATGGTTCCCGAGCCCGTAGGGTCTACACACTTAAGGTTCGATGACGCTAGGGTTATAGGGAAAGTATGTACGCGGTTACCGAATGTTGTTCGGAGTCCCGGATGAGATCCCGGACGTCACGAGGAGTTCCGGAATGGTCCGGAGGTAAAGATTCATATATGGGAAGTCCCGTTTTGGTCACCGGAAAAGTTTCGGGCGATATCGGTAATGTACCGGGACCACCGGGAGGGTCCCGGGGGTCCACCAGGTGGGGCCACCAGCCCCAGAAGGCTGCGTGGGCTAAGTGTGGGAGGGGACCAGCCCCAAGGGGGCTGGTGCGCCCCCCCACCAAGTCCCTAGGCGCATGGAGAGTGGAGGGGGGCAAACCCTAGGTCCAGATGGGCCTTAAGGCCCACCCTAGGGCGCCCCCTCTCTCTCCCCCCCTTTGGCCGCACCCTAGATGGGTTTCTAGGGCTGGCCGCACCCCTAGGGGTGGGAAACCCTAAAGGGGGCGCAGCCCTCCCTTCCCCCTATATATATGTGAGGTTTTGGGGCTGCTAGACACACGAGAACGTCTCCCTCTTGGCGCAGCCCTACCCCTCTCCCTCCTCGTCTCTTGCAGCGCTTGGCGAGGCCCTGCTAGAGTCCCGCGCTCCTCCACCACCACCACGCCGTCGTGCTGCTGTCGGATGGAGTCTTCCCCAACCTCTCCCTCTCTCCTTGCTGGATCAAGGCATGGGAGACGTCACCGGGCTGTACGTGTGTTGAACGCGGAGGCGCCGCTGTTCGGCGCTTAGATCGGAATCAACCGTGATCTGAATCGCAGCGAGTACGACTCCTTCATCCGCGTTCTTGCAACGCTTCCGCATCGCGATCTACAAGGGTATGTGGATCCGACTCTTCCCTCATAGATGCATCTCCTAGATTGATCTTGGTGAGCGTAGGAAAATTTTTGTTTCCCATGCAACGTTCCCCAACAGTGGCATCATGAGCTAGGATCTTGCGTAGATGTTTTCACGAGTAGAACACAAAGGGGTTTGTGGGCGTTGATGTTTAGATTGCTTCCCTCTTTGGTCTTTCTTGATTCAGCGGCATTATGGGATGAAGCGGCCCGGACCAACTTTACATGTCCACGTACATGAGACCGGTTCCATCGACAGACATGCGACTTTTGTTGCATAAGATGGCTGGCGGGTGTCTGTCTCTCCTATCTTAGTTGAATCGGATTCGACGAAGGCGGTCCTTGTCGAAGGTTAAATAGCAACTTAAATATCACCGTTGTGGCTTTGCGTAGGTAAGAAGCGTTCTTGCTAGATACCCATAGCAGCCACGTAAAACATGCAACAACAAATTAGAGGACGTCTAACTTGTTTTTGCAGGGTATGTATGTGATATGATATGGCCAAAGACATGATGAGATATATTTGATGTATGAGATGATCATGTTGTAATAGTTAATATCGACTTGCATGTCGATGTATACGGCAACCGGCAGGAGCCATAGGGTTGTCTTTAATTTTTGTATGACCTGCGTGTCAATCATTAAGCGCTATGTAATGCTTTACTTTATCGCTAAACGGTAGCAATAGTAGTAAGAGCATGGTGGGCGCGCGACAACCCCGATGGCGACACGATGATGGAGATCATGATGATGGGATCATGGTGTTACGCCGGTGATGATGGAGATCATGCCGGTGCTTTGGAGATGGAGATCAAAAGCACGAGTTGATGGCCATATCATGTCACTTATGATTTGCATGTGATGTTAATCCTTTTATGCATCTTATTTTGCTTAGGACGACGGTAGCATTATAAGATGATCCCTCACTAAAATTTCAAGATAAAATTGTGTTCCCCCCGAGTGTGCGCCGTTGCGAAGGTTCGTCGTTTCGAAGCACCACGTGATGATCGGGTGTGATAGACTCTACGTTCGCATACAACGGGTGCAAGCCAGTTTTGCACATGCAGAACACTCGGGTTAGACTTGACGAGCCTAGCATGTACAGACATGGCCTCGGAACACGGAAGACCGAAAGGTCGAGCATGAGTCATATAGTAGATATGATCAACATGAAGATGTTCACCATTAACACCACCTCATCTCACGTGATGATCGGACTTGGGTTGGTGGATTTGGATCATGTCACGCTCAGATGACCAGAGGGATGTCAATTTGAGTGGGAGTTATAAGTAATTGTTGGAAATATGCCCTAGAGGCAATAATAAAAGAGTTATTATTATATTTCCTTGTTCATGATAATCGTTTATTATCCATGCTATAATTGTATTGATTGGAAACTCAGATACACGTGTGGATGAATAGACAGACTTTGTGTCCCTAGTGAGCCTCTACAGGACTAGCTCGTTGATCAAAGATGACCGCAGTTTCCAGGTCATAGACATGAGTTGTCATTTGATAACGGGATCACATCATTAGGAGAATGATGTGATGGACGAGACCCAAACGTTAACATAGCTTTTGATCGTGTCAGTTATCGCTATAGTTTTCTGCATGTCAAGTATAAGTTCCTATGACCATGAGATCATGTAACTCACTGACACCGTAGGAGTGCTTTGTGTGTACCAAACGTCACAACGTAACTGGGTGACTATAAAGGTACTCTACAGGTATCTCCGAGGGTGTCTGTTGAGTTGACATGGATCAAGACTGGGATTTGTCACTCCGTGTGATGGAGAGGTATCTCCGGGCCCACTCGGTAATACGTCATCTCAATGAGCTCAAAGTGACTAAGTAGTTGGTCACGGGATTATGTATTACGGTAACGAGTAAAGAGACTTGCCGGTAACGAGATTGAACTAGGTATAGAGATACCGACGATCGAATCTCGGGCAAGTAACATACCGACGAGACAAAGGGAACTGTATACGGGATTGCCTGAATCCTTGACATCGTGGTTCATCCGATGAGATCATCGAGGAACGTGTGGGAACCAATATGGGTATCCAGATCCCGCTATTGGTTATTGACCTGGGAGTGTCTCGGTCATGTCTACATGGTTTCCGAACCCGCAGGGTCTACACACTTAAGGTTCGGTGACGCTAGGGTTGTTAGTGAGAACAGTGCATGGTTGCCGAAGGTTGTTCGGAGTCCCGGATGAGATCCTGGACGTGACGAGGGTCTCCGGAATGGTCCGGGGACAAAGATTGATATATATGATGAAAGGTTTCGGAGTCCGGAAGTGTTCCGGGGAGCATCGGGGAATCGGCGGATGACCGAAAGGGGTTTCGGGCCTAATGGGCCACAAAGGGGGGACACAACAGCCCTCATAGGGCTGTGCGCCCCCCCCCCCCTGGGCCCTCTCCTAGTGCGCATGGGGGGCTGGCCCCTCCTAGGGCTGCCGCACCCCCTGGCTTGGGGGGCAAGGCACCTAGGGGGGGAAACCCTAGGGCCTGGCGCAGCCCTTGGCCGCCGCCCCCCCTCTGCCCTGGCCGCCGGCCCCCCTAGGGGAAACCCTAGGGCGCCCCCCTCCCCTCTATTCCCCCTATATATAGAAAGGTAGAGGGAGGGCAGCTAACACATGTTTGTGCCTCGGTGCTGCCCTCCCTCTCCCATAACATCTTCGTCTTCCCGCGGTGCTTGGCGAAGCCCTGCTGGAATCCTCCACCACCATCACCACCACGCCGTCGTGCTGCCGGTCTCTCCATCAACCTCTCCTCCACTCCTTGCTGGATCAAGAAGGAGGAGACGTCCCCGAGCCGTACGTGTGAAGAACGCGGAGGCACCGTTGCTTCGGTGCTAGGATCTTCGGCGATCTGAATCGCGGCGAGTACGACTCCATCAACCGCGTTCTTAACGCTTCCGCTTAGCGATCTACAAGGGTATGTGGATCCAACTCTCCTCTCGTAGATGCATCTCCTAGATTGATCTTGGTGAACGTAGGAAAAATTTTTGTTTCCCGTGCAACGTTCCCCAACAGTGGCATCATGAGCTAGGATCTTGCGTAGATGCTTTCACGAGTAGAACACAAAAGGGTTTGTGGGCGTTGATGTTTAAATTGCTGCCCTCCTTAGTCTTTCTTGATTCAGCGGTATTATGGGATGAAGCGGCCCGGACCAACTTTACATGTCCACGTACATGAGACCGGTTCCATCGACAGACATGTGACTTTTGTTGCATAAGATGGCTGGCGGGTGTCTGTCTCTCCTATCTTAGTTGAATCGGAATAGAACAAGGCGGTCCTTGTAGAAGGTTAAATAGCAACTTGTATATCACCGTTGTGGCTTTGCGTAGGTAAGAAGCGTTCTTGCTAGATACCCATAGCAGCCACGTAAAACATGCAACAACAAATTAGAGGACGTCTAACTTGTTTTTGCAGGGTATGTATGTGATATGATATGGCCAATGACATGATGAGATATATTTGATGTATGAGATGATCATGTTGTAATAGTTAATATCGACTTGCATGTCGATGTATACGGCAACCGGCAGGAGCCATAGGGATGTCTTTAATTTTTGTATGACCTGCGTGTCAATCATTAAGCGCTATGTAATGCTTTACTTTATCGCTAAACGGTAGCAATAGTAGTAAGAGCATGGTGGGCGCGCGACAACCCCGATGGCGACACGATGATGGAGATCATGATGATGGGGATCATGGTGTTACGCCGGTGACGATGGAGATCATGCCGGTGCTTTGGAGATGGAGATCAAAAGCACGAGTTGATGGCCATATCATGTCACTTATGATTTGCATGTGATGTTAATCCTTTTATGCATCTTATTTTGCTTAGGACGACGGTAGCATTATAAGATGATCCCTCACTAAAATTTCAATATAAAATTGTGTTCCCCCCGAGTGTGCGCCGTTGCGAAGGTTCGTCGTTTCGAAGCACCACGTGATGATCGGGTGTGATAGACTCTACGTTCGCATACAATGGGTGCAAGCCAGTTTTGCACATGCAGAACACTCGGGTTAGACTTGACGGGCCTAGCATGTACAGACATGGCCTCGGAACACGGAAGACCGAAAGGTCGAGCATGAGTCATATAGTAGATATGATCAACATGAAGATGTTCACCATTGACACCACCTCATCTCACGTGATGATCGGACTTGGGTTGGTGGATTTGGATCATGTCACGCTCGGATGACCAGAGGGATGTCAATTTGAGTGGGAGTTATAAGTAATTTGATTAGTTAAAACTCACTTGTCATGAACAATAGTATAAGTTGTCTTTGCAAATTATGTAGTAGACCAATAACTGCGTTGTAGCTCCCTGTTTAATACGATCCTAGAGAAAGACTAAGTTGAAAGATATTGTAAGCAATGATGCGGACTGGGTCCGTAGTCCGAGGAGTGTCCTCACTGCTGCACAGAAAGCTTACGTCTTTGATGCACCGCTCGATGTGCAAACCCCTACAACGTTGTCTGTGGATGTTGTGAACACCTGACAGAGACGTCCTGATGACTACTTGATAGTTTAGTGCACCATACTTTACGGCTTAGAATCGGGATTCCAATGACGTTTTGAACGCCATAGAACATATGAGATGTTCTAAGAGCTGAAATTGGAATTTCAGGCTCATGCCCGTGTTGAGAGGTATGAGACCTCTGACAAGTTCTTTTGCCAAAAAGATGGAGGAGAATGGCTCAACTAATGAGCATGTGCTCAGAATGTCTGAGTGCTGAAATCACTTGAACCAAGTGGGAGTTAATCTTCCAGGTGAGATAATGGTTGACGGAATTCTCTAGACACTATCACCAAGCTACTAGAACTTCGTGATGAACTATGACATGCAAAGGATGGTGATAATCCCGGTGCTGTCAGCGGTTCTTAGTACCGCAAAAGTAGAGATCGAGAAGGAGCATCAAGTGTTGATGGTTTAACAAGACCACTGGTTTCAAAAGGGTAAGGGCTAGAAGGGAAACTTCATGAATGGCAAACCTGTTGTCGCTCTGATGAAGGAACCCATGGTTGAACCCAAACCTCGAGACTAAGTGCTTCTATTGTAAGGGGAACGGTCACATGGTAGCGGAACCACCCCAAATACATGGTAGATATGATAGCTGGCAACTTCAACAAAGTATATTTGATATACGTGTTATTGATGTGTACCTTAGTAGTACTCCTTGTAGCACCTGGGTATTGGATACCGGTTCAGTTGCTATTATTAGTGACTTGAAGCAAAAGCTACGGACTGAACGGAAACTAGCTAAGGGCGAGGTGACGATGTGTGTGGGAAGTGTTTCCAAGGTTGATGAGATCACCATCGCACACTTCCTCTATTTTCGAGATTAGTGTTGAACCTAGATAAATGTTATCAGGTGTCTACGTTGAGCATGAAAATGATTAGATCATGTTCATCGCAATACGGTTATTCATTTAAGTTAGAGAATAATGGTTATTCTGTTTACATGAATAATACCTTTATGGTCATGCACCCAATGGTTCGTTGAATCTCGATCATGGTAATACACATAATGATAATATTAATGCCAAAAGATGTAGAGTTAATAATGATAGTACCACTTTCTTGTGGCACTGCCGCTTAGGTCATTTTGGCATAAAATGCATGAAGAAACTCCATGCTGATGGACGTTTGGAGTCACTTGATTTTGAATCGCTTGACACATGCGAGCCATGCCTCATGGGCAGGATGACTGAGATCTCGTTTTCAGGTACAATGAAACGGGTAAGTGACTTATTGGAAATCATACATGCTGATGTATGTGATCCAGTGAGAATTAAGGCGTGTGGTGGATATCATTATTTTCTCATCTTCACTGACGATTTGAGTAGATATGGTATATTTACTTAATGAAGCAAAAGTCTGAAACGTTTGAAAGGTTCAAAAATTTCAGAGTGAAGATTAAGAATCATCATAACAAGAAGATCATGTTCCTACGATCTGATCAAGGGGATATTATCTGAATTATGAGTTTGGCAATCACTTAAGACATTGTGGAATTGTTTCGCAGTTGAAATCCCCTGGAACACCACAGCGTAATGGTGTGTCCGGACATCGTAATCAAACCTTATGAGATATGGTGCGATCTATGGTGTGTCTTACCGATCTACCGCTATTATTTTGAGGTTATGCATTAGAGACAGCTGCATTCACTTTATATGAGGCACCATCTAAGTCCGTTGAGACGACGTCGTATGGTTTGGCAAGAAACCAAAGTTGTCGTTCTCTTAAATGTTTGGGGCTGCGATGCTTATGGCTTCAGCCAGGAAAAGCTCGAACCCAAAGCGGACAAATACATCTTCATGGAATACCCACTGGTAACGGTTGGGTATGCCTTCTATCTCAGATCCAAGGACAAAAATGTTTGTCGCTAAGAATGGGTCCTTTCTCGAGAAGGAGTTTCTCTCGAAAGAATTGAGTGGGAGGAAGATAGAACTTGATGAGGTTGTCGAACCCTCACTTCAACCGAAGAGTAGTGCAACACAGAAAGATGATTCTGTGGAACCTACGACAGTTGAAGAGGATACTAATGATAGTGATCATGAAGCTCCAGATCAAGTTGCTATCGAACCTCGTGGGTCGACAAGGATGTGTACTACTCCTGAGTGGTACGGTGATCCTGTCTTAGAGGTCATGTTGTTGGACAACGATGAACCTACGAACTATGGAGAAGCGATGGTGGGCCCATATTCCGACAAATGGTTAGAAGCCGATAAATCCGAGATGGGATCCATGTATCAAAACAAAGTATGGACTTTGGTGGACTTGCCCGATGACTGGCAAGCCATTGAGATAAATGGATCTTTAAGACTAAGACAGACGTGAACGGTAATGTCACCATCTATGAAGCTCGACTTGTGGCGAAGAGTTTTTCCACAAGTTCAAGGAGTTGACTACGATGAGATTTTCTCACCCGTAGCGATGCTTAAGTCCGTCGGAATCATGTTAGCATTAGCTGCATTTATGAAATCTGGCAGATGGATGACAAAACAAGTTTCCTTACCAGTTTTCGTAAGGAAAGGTTGTATGTGATACAATCAGAAAGGTTTTGTCGATCCTAAGGATGCTAAAAGGTGTGCTAGCTCCAGCGATCCTTCCATGGACTAGAGCAAGCATCTCGGAGTCGGAATATACACTTTGATGGAGTGATCAAAGTTTTTGGGTATACAAAGTTTGTTAGAAACTTGTATTTGCAATAAAGTGAGTGGGAGCACTACAACATTTCTGATAAGTATATGTGAATGACATATTGTTGATCCGAAATGATGTAGAATTTCTGGAAAGCATAAAGGGTTGTCTGAAAGGTGTTTTTCAAAGGAATACCTGGATAAAGCTGCTTACATATTGGGCATCAAGATCTATACAGATAGATCAAGACGCCTGATGATACTTTCAAAAGAACACACACCTTTGACATGATTTTGAAGGAGTTCAAAATAGATCAGTCAAAGAAGGAGTTCTTACCTGAGTTGTAAGGTGTGAAGTTGAGTAAGACTCAAAACTTGACCACGGCAGAAGGAAGAGGAAGGACGAAGGTCGTCCCCTATGCTTTTGTCATAGGCTCTATACGGTATGCCATGCTAAGTACCGCACCTGATGGGTGCCTAGCCACATGTCTGGCAAGAGGGTACAAAGGTGATCCAGGAGTAGATCACTGGATAGTGGTCAAAATTATCCTTAGAGTAATAAGGAAATGTTTCTCGGTTATGGAAGTGATAAAGAGTTCGACGTAAAGAGTTACGTCGATGCAAGCTTAACACCTATCCGGATAACTTTGAGTAGAGATACCGGATACGTATAATGGAGCAACAGTTTGGAATAGCTCCAAGTGGAACGTGGTAGCAGCATCTACGATATGACATAAAGTTTTGCGAAGTACATAGGGATCTGAATGTTGCAGACCCATTGACTACAACCTCTCTCACAAGCATAACATGATCAAACCCAGAACTCATTGAGTGTTAATCACATATTGATGTGAACTAGATTACTGACTCTAGTAAACTCTTTGGATGTTAGTCACATGGCGATGTGACCTGTGAGTGTTAATCACATGGCGATGTGAACTAGATTATTGACTCTAGTGCAAGTGGGAGACTGTTGGAAATATGCCCTAGAGGCAATAATAAATTGGTTATTATTATATTTCCTTGTTCACGATAATCGTTTATTATCCATGCTAGAATTGTATTGATAAGAAACTCAGATACATGTGTGGATACATAGACAAACACCATGTCCCTAGTAAGCCTCTAGATGACTAGCTCGTTGATCAATAGATGGTTACGGTTTCCTGACCATGGACATTGGATGTCGTTGATAACGGGATCACATCATTAGGAGAATAACGTGATGGACAAGACCCAATCCTAAGCCTAGCACAGATCGTGTAGTTCGTATGCTAAAGCTTTTCTATATGTCAAGTATTTTTTCCTTAGACCATGAGATTGTGCAACTCCCGGATACCGTAGGAATTCTTTGGGTGTACCAAACGTCACAACGTAACTGGGTGGCTATAAAGGTGCACTACAGGTATCTCCGAAAGTGTCTGTTGGGTTGGCACGAATCGAGACTGGGATTTGTCACTCCGTATGACGGAGAGGTATCTCTGGGCCCACTCGGTAAGACATCATCATAATGTGCACAATATGTGATCAAGGAGTTGATCACGGGATGATGTGTTACGGAACGAGTAAAGAGACTTGCCGGTAACGAGATTGAGCAAGGTATCGGTATACCGACGATCGAATCTCGGGCAAGTGCTATACCGATAGACAAAGGGAATCGTATACGGGATTGATTGAATCCTTGACATCGTGGTTCATCCGATGATATCATCGTGGAACATGTGGGAGCCAACATGGGTATCCAGATCCCGCTGTTGGTTATTGGCCGGAGAGTTGTCTCGGTCATGTCTACATGGTTCCCGAGCCCGTAGGGTCTACACACTTAAGGTTCGATGACGCTAGGGTTATAGGGAAAGTATGTACGCGGTTACCGAATGTTTTTCGGAGTCCCGGATGAGATCCCGGACATCACGAGGAGTTCCGGAATGGTCCGGAGGTAAAGATTCATATATGGGAAGTCCCGTTTTGGTCACCGGAAAAGTTTCGGGCGATATCGGTAATGTACCGGGACCACCGGGAGGGTCCCGGGGGTCCACCAGGTGGGGCCACCAGCCCCAGAAGGCTGCGTGGGCTAAGTGTGGGAGGGGACCAGCCCCAAGGGGGCTGGTGCGCCCCCCCACCAAGTCCCTAGGCGCATGGAGAGTGGAGGGGGGCAAACCCTAGGTCCAGATGGGCCTTAAGGCCCACCCTAGGGCGCCCCCTCTCTCTCCCCCCCTTTGGCCGCACCCTAGATGGGTTTCTAGGGCTGGCCGCACCCCTAGGGGTGGGAAACCCTAAAGGGGGCGCAGCCCTCCCTTCCCCCTATATATATGTGAGGTTTTGGGGCTGCTAGACACACGAGAACGTCTCCCTCTTGGCGCAGCCCTACCCCTCTCCCTCCTAGTCTCTTGCAGCGCTTGGCGAAGCCCTGCTGGAGTCCCGCGCTCCTCCACCACCACCACGCCGTCGTGCTGCTGTTGGATGGAGTCTTCCCCAACCTCTCCCTCTCTCCTTGCTGGATCAAGGCGTGGGAGACGTCACCGGGCTGCACGTGTGTTGAACGCGGAGGCGCCGTTGTTCGGCGCTTAGATCGGAATCAACCGCGATCTGAATCGCAGCGAGTACGACTCCTTCATCCGCGTTCTTGCAACGCTTCCGCATCGCGATCTACAAGGGTATGTGGATCCGACTCTTCCCTCGTAGATGCATCTCCTAGATTGATCTTGGTGAGCGTAGGAAAATTTTTGTTTCCCATGCAACGTTCCCCAACATGTTCAAGTGTAAAGCAGCATCATCTCCAGCACCGGAGAATTGTTCCCTCATGACTAAGTTAAGTAAAGCAGGTTTAATTTCATATGAAGGTGCTGAAGTGGCGGGTGTAGTGATAGGTGTGCTGATAAAGTCATCGTTGTTGTGACTAGTGAAGTCACACAACTTGGTGTTCTCGGTGGAACCCATAATAGCAAGCAAGCAAGATAACTATTTTTGTGATTTTCGATAAAAGGAACTAAAGCAAAAATGAAAGGTAAACTAACAAGACTAAAAATCAAAGGTAAAAGATAGCATGCAACTCCCCTATCCTGAAGAGTGGAGTCCCCGGCAACGGCGCCAGAAAATACTCCTTGATGGGCCTCGAACCCCTCGTTGGTTACCCCAAGTGGAAGGTGTAAGATATAGTAAGTAGAAGTGTTTTCCCCTAGCAAAGATGCCAAGGATCGATTCCCAGAGACTCCTAGGTTCAACAAGTACGTGTCAACTGCTAACGGCGCAATTAGCAATCAACGTGGACCTGCACACAGATACAAATAACTTTTCTCCCAACGAGTACAGAGAGGTTGTCAATCCCTCCGGCCTTGTAGTTCACAAAGGGTTAAAAGCAATGATAGTAGTGATAGATAGTTTTTGCAATAGTAAATAATAACGGAAAGTAAATAGTGGATATGATCAATGATGGTAATATTGACCGGAGTCTCATGATGTTCACTAGTGATGTCTCTCTCCCAAAAGACGATAAAACAGCTATGTGAGGTAAACAAATTACAGCTGGGCAATTGACAGGACCACGAACGCAAACCAATGATGACTACATTGCAAGAAAGGTTGAGGTTCAAAGCATGGGCGGTACGCCAAAGTAAGTAGACCGAAATCCATCAATATCTACTACTAATCATCCACCTTGAGATATCTATCCAGAACATCTCGCTGGTATTAAGTTGCGAGTCCCACCCATAGTGTAAACTCAATGCAACAGACAACTGCATTAAAAGAACTTTGCGTAAAGTAAACAATCCTTGCACCCGCGGGCACAAGCACCGTTGTTTTCCCCCATGTGTCAACAACACATCCCCTAGACTCATGTTTCTGTCACTCAAGCTAGTCATCGAGGGGCATGAACCCACAATCGAGCATAACGTTCCCTCTTGGAGTCACTACCTACTACTCGGCCAAAGCAATAAGTAACAACGGAGAACATGCAAGAATTACTTATGAACTAAAATTTAAAAGAGGTGAATCAAATATATTACTCAAGATCAATCTGAACATAATCTCATAATCCATCGGATCCCAGCAAACTCAACATAGCAACAGCATAAGGATTACATAGGTGCCTCGATCATGTAGGGCAGCTCACGAGGACTAATTAGTGAAGCACAAGAACGGGAGGAGAACATCACATAGCTACTGGTCATGGACTCATGGTCCAAGGGAGACTACTCACGAGTCATCCGGGAGGCGTCCATGGTGGTGGAGAAGCTCCCGGTGGTGATCCTCCCCTCCGGCAGGGTGCCGGGAAGAGTTCTCCTGGTGCTCCCGATCTTGGAAGCGGCGGCGGCGGCGGAACAGAGATGGGATCGCAAAAAGAGTTCCTGTTCTGAGGGTTTCGGAGGGTCCTTTAAATATATGCCAAAGTAGGGCACCGGGGGAGTTTCGGGGGGCCCAGGCGCCCCCCCGGCGCGACCCGGGGGGGTGGCGCGCCCACAGGGCGCCTGGAGCCCCTGTGCCCCCTGTTGGAAATATGCCCTAGAGGCAATAATAAAAGAGTTATTATTATATTTCCTTGTTCATGATAATCGTTTATTATCCATGCTATAATTGTATTGATTGGAAACTTAAATACATGTGTGGATAAATAGGCAAACTTTGTGTCCCTAGTAAGCCTCTTCAGGACTAGCTCGTTGATCAAAGATGACCGCGGTTTCCAGGTCATAGACATGAGTTGTCATTTGATAACGGGATCACATCATTAGGAGAATGATGTGATGGACGAGACCCAAACGTTAAACATAGCTTTTGATCGTGTCAGTTATCGCTATAGTTTTCTGCATGTCAAGTATAAGTTCCTATGACCATGAGATCATGTAACTCACTAACACCGTAGGAGTGCCTTGTGTATGCCAAACGTCGCAACGTAACTGGGTGACTATAAAGGTACTCTACAGGTATCTCCGAAGGTGTCTGTTGAGTTGACATGGATCGAGACTGGGATTTGTCACTCCGTGTGACGGAGAGGTATCTCCGGGCCCACTCGGTAATACGTCATCTCAATGAGCTCAAAGTGACTAAGTAGTTGGTCACGGTATTATGTATTACGGAACGAGTAAAGAGACTTGCCGGTAACGAGATTGAACTAGGTATGGAGATACCGACGATCGAATCTCGGGCAAGTAACATACCGACGAGACAAAGGGAACTGTATACGGGATTGCCTGAATCCTTGACATCGTGGTTCATCCGATGAGATCATCGTGGAACGTGTGGGAACCAATATGGGTATCCAGATCCCGCTATTGGTTATTGACCTGGGAGTGTCTCGGTCATGTCTGCATAGTTTCCGAACCCGCAGGGTCTACACACTTAAGGTTCGGTGACGCTAGGGTTGTTAGTGAGAACAGTGCATGGTTACCGAAGGTTGTTCGGAGTCCCGGATGAGATCCCGGACGTGACGAGGGTCTCCGGAATGGTCCGGAGACGAAGATTGGTATATAGGATGAGAGTGATCGGAGTCCGGAAGTGTTCCGGGGAGCATCGGGGAGTCGTCGGATGACCGAAAGGGGTTTCGGGGGGTCCCGGTAATTGTTATGGGCCCTATGGGCCACAAGTGGGAGACGCAACAGCCCTCATGGGGCTGTGCGCCCCCCCTTGGGCCCTCTCCACCTGCGCATGGGGGGTGGCCCCCCCCTAGGGCAGCCGCACCCTTTGGAGTGGGGGGCAAGGCACTTGGGGGGGGGGAAACCCTAGCCCCTGGGCCGCCGCCCCCTCCCATCTCCCCTTGGCCACCGCCCCTAGGGGTAAACCCTAGGGCGCCCCCTCCCCTCTCTCCCCCCTATATAAAGAGAGGCAGAGGGAGGGCAGCCACACACGTTCGTGCCTCGGCGCTGCCCTCCCTCCACCGTAGAGATCTTCGTCTTTTCCGCAGTGCTTGGCGAAGCCCTGCTGGAATCCTCCACCACCATCTCCACCACGCCGTCGTGCTGCTGGGCTTCTCCGTCAACTTCTCCTTTCCCCTTGCTAGATCAAGAAGGAGGAGACGTCCCCGAGCTGTACGTGTGAAGAACGCGGAGGCACCGTCCGTTCGGTGCTAGGATCTTCGGCGATCTGAATCGCGGCGAGTACGACTCCATCAACCGCGTTCTTGAACGCTTCCGCTTAGCGATCTACAAGGGTATGTGGATCCAACTCTTCCCTCGTAGATGCATCTCCTAGATTGATCTTGGTGAGCGTAGAAAAAAATTTTGTTTCCCATGCAACGTTCCCCAACAGTGGCATCATGAGCTAGGTTCTTGCGTAGATGCTTTCACGAGTAGAACACAAAGGGGTTTTGTGGGCGTTGATGTTTAGATTGCTTCCCTCCTTGGTCTTTCTTGATTCAGCGGTATTATGGGATGAAGCGGCCCGGACCAACTTTACATGTCCACGTACATGAGACCGGTTCCATCGACAGACATGTGACTTTTGTTGCATAAGATGGCTGGCGGGTGTCTGTCTCTCCTATCTTAGTTGAATCGGAATAGACAAAGGCGGTCCTTGTAGAAGGTTAAATAGCAACTTAAATATCACCGTTGTGGCTTTGCGTAGGTAAGAAGCGTTCTTGCTAGATACCCATAGCAGCCACGTAAAACATGCAACAACAAATTAGAGGACGTCTAACTTGTTTTTGCAGGGTATGTATGTGATATGATATGGCCAATGACATGATGAGATATATTTGATGTATGAGATGATCATGTTGTAATAGTTAATATCGACTTGCATGTCGATGTATACGGCAACCGGCAGGAGCCATAGGGTTGTCTTTAATTTTTGTATGACCTGCGTGTCAATCATTAAGCACTATGTAATGCTTTACTTTATCGCTAAACGGTAGCAATAGTAGTAAGAGCATGGTGGGCGCGTGACAACCCCGATGGCGACACGATGATGGAGATCATGGTGTTACGCCGGTGACGATGGAGATCATGCCGGTGCTTTCAAGATGGAGATTAAAAGCACGAGTTGATGGCCATATCATGTCACTTATGATTTGCATGTGATGTTAATCCTTTTATGCATCTTATTTTGCTTAGGACGACGGTAGCATTATAAGATGATCCCTCACTAAAATTTCAAGATAAAATTGTGTTCCCCCCGAGTGTGCGCCGTTGCGAAGGTTCGTCGTTTCGAAGCACCACGTGATGATCGGGTGTGATAGACTCTACGTTCGCATACAACGGGTGCAAGCCAGTTTTGCACATGCAGAACACTCGGGTTAGACTTGACGAGCCTAGCATGTACAGACATGGCCTCGGAACACGGAAGACCGAAAGGTCGAGCATGAGTCATATAGTAGATATGATCAACATGAAGATGTTCACCATTGACACCACCTCATCTCATGTGATGATCGGACTTGGGTTGGTGGATTTGGATCATGCCACGCTCGAATGACCAGAGGGATGTCAATTTGAGTGGGAGTTATAAGAAATTTGATTAGTTAAAAACTCACTTATCCTTAACAATAGTCTAAGATGTCTTTCCAAATCTTTTGTTGTAGATGGCTCGCGCAGTAGCTCCCCTGAATTTTAATTCGTTCCTAGAGAAAACTAAGCTGAAAGATGATGGGAGCAACTTTGTGGACTGGCTCCGCAATCTGAGAATCATCCTCACAGCTGCCCAAAAGGTTTATGTCCTAAATGCACCGCTAGGTGAACCCCCCGCTCCGGCCTCTGTGGACGTTATGAACGCCTGGCAGTCGCGTTCGGATGACTACTCAGTAGTGCAGTGTGCCATGTTGTATAGTTTGGAAGGAGGACTTCAAAGGCGTTTTGAACGTCATGGAGCATATGAGATGTTCCAGGAGTTGAAGTTCATCTTTGAAAAGAATGCCAAGATCGGGAGGTATGAGACCACCGATAAATTCTTTGCTTGCAAGATGGAGGAGAATTCGTCTGTCAGTGAGCACTTACTGAAGATGTCTGGGTACTATACCCGCATAGCTGATCTGGGACTTGTGTTCCCGGAGGAGGCTATCATTGACAGAATTCTCCAGTCACTCCCACCTAGCTACAAGAGCTTCGTGCAACAGTATAACATGCAAGGGATGAACAAATCCATCGCCGAGCTGTTTTCAATGCTGAAAGTCGCTGAGGCAGACATCCAGAAGGAGTATCAAGTGTTGATGGTCAATAAAACTACCAGTTTCAAGAAAAATGGCAAGGGCAAGAAGGGTAACTCTAAGAAGGGTGGCAAGGCAGTTGCTCATCCAGTGAAGAAACCGAAGGCTGGGCCCAAGCCAGAGACTGAGTGTTTCTATTGCAAGGGGAACGGCCACTGGAAGCGGAACTGCCCCAAGTATCTGGCAGACAAGAAGGGGGCCAACAACAACAACAAGCAAGGTATATGTGATATACATGTTATTGATGTGTACCTTACCAACTCTCGTTGTAGTGCCTGGGTATTTGATACCGGTTCGGTTGCTCACATTTGCAACTCTAAACAGGAACTACGGAATAAACGGAGGCTGGCGAAGGACGAAGTGACGATGCGCGTGGGGAATGGTTCCAAGGTTGATGTGATCGCCGTCGGCACGCTCGCTCTTCGATTACCATCGGGATTAGTTATGAACCTGAATAATTGTTATTTAGTGCCTGGGTTGAGCATGAACATTATATCTGGATCTTGTTTAATGCGAGACGGTTACTCATTTAAATTAGAGAATAAAGGTTGTTCTATTTATATGGGTAATATCTTTTATGGTCATGCACCCGAAGTAGGGGGTTTATTCTTATTGAATCTCGATAGTGATGATACACATGTTCATAACATTGATGCCAAAAGATGTAGAGTTGATAACAATAGTACCACTTTCTTGTGGCACTGCCGTCTGGGTCATATCGGCGTGAAACGCATGAGGAAACTCCATGCTGATGGACTTTTGGAGTCTCTTGATTTTGAATCACTTGACACATGCGAGCCGTGCCTCATGGGCAAGATGACTAAGACCCCGTTTTCAGGAACAATGGAACGGGCAAGTGACTTATTAGAAATCATACATACTGATGTATGTGGCCCGATGAGTGTCACGGCGCGCGGTGGATATCGTTATTTTCTCACCTTCACTGACGACTTAAGTAGATATGGGTATATTTACTTGATGAAGCATAAGTCTGAAACGTTTGAAAAGTTCAAGCAATTTCAGAGTGAAGTTGAGAATCATCGTAACAAGAAGATCAAGTTCCTACGATCTGATCGAGGGGGAGAGTATCTGAGTTATGAGTTTGGCAATCACTTAAGAAAATGTGGAATTGTTTCACAGTTGACGCCACCTGGAACACCACAGCGTAATGGTGTGTCCGAACGTCGTAATCGAACCCTATTAGATATGGTGCGTTCTATGATGTCTCTTGCCGATTTGCCACTATTGTTTTGGGGATATGCGTTAGAGACAGCTGCATTCACTTTAAATAGGGCTCCATCTAAGTCCGTTGAGACAACACCGTATGAACTATGGTTTGGTAAGAAACCTAAGTTGTCTTTTCTCAAAGTTTGGGGTTGCGATGCTTACGTCAAAAGGCTTCAGCCAGAAAAGCTCGAACCCAAAGCGGACAAATGTGTCTTCATAGGATACCCAAAAGAGACGGTTGGGTACACCTTCTATCTCAGATCCGAGGGCAAAGTGTTTGTCGCTAAGAACGGGTCCTTTCTCGAGAAAGAGTTTCTCTCGAAAGAATTGAGTGGGAGGAAGGTAGAACTTGATGAGGTTATTGAACCTCTGCTTCAACCAGAGAGTAGCGCAGCACAGAAAGATGTTTTTGTGGAGCCTGCAGCGGTTGAAGAGGAAGCCAATGATGATGATCAAGAAGCTTCTGATCAAGTTACTACCGAACCTCGTAGGTCGACAAGGGTACGCACTGCACCTGAGTGGTATGGTAACCCTGTCTTGGAGGTCATGTTGTTGGACAACAGTGAACCTACGAGCTATGGAGAAGCGATGGTGGGCCCGGATTCCGACAAATGGTTAGAGGCCATGAAATCCGAGATGGGATCCATGTATGAAAACAAAGTATGGACTTTGGAAGTATTACCTGAAGGGCGGAAGGCCATTCAGAATAAATGGATTTTTAAGAGGAAGACGGACGCTGACGGTAATGTCACCGTGTATAAAGCTCGACCTGTGGCAAAGGGTTTTTTACAAGTTCAAGGAGTTGACTACGATGAGACTTTCTCACCCGTAGCGATGCTTAAATCCGTCCGAATCATGTTAGCAATAGCTGCATATTTCGATTATGAAATTTGGCAGATGGATGTCAAAACAGCGTTCCTTAACGGTTTTCTTAAGGAAGAGTTGTATATGATACAACCGGAAGGTTTTGTCGATCCAGAGAATGCTGACAAAGTTTGCAAACTCCAGCGTTCCATTTATGGGCTGGTGCAAGCATCTCGGAGTTGGAATCTTCGCTTTGATGAGGTGATCAAAGCGTTTGGGTTTGTACAAGTTTACGGAGAAGCTTGTATTTACAAGAAAGTGAGTGGGAGCTCTATAGCGTTTCTAATATTATATGTGGATGACATATTGCTGATTGGAAACAATATAGAACTTTTGGATAGCGTGAAGGGGTATTTGAACAAGAGTTTTTCGATGAAGGACCTCGGTGAAGCTGCTTTCATATTGGGCATCAAGATCTATAGAGATAGATCGAGACGCTTGATAGGACTTTCACAAAGTACATACCTTGATAAAGTTTTGAAGAAGTTCAAAATGGATCAATCCAAGAAGGGGTTCTTGCCGGTATTGCAAGGTACAAAGTTGAGTAAGACTCAATGCCCAGTGACTGCGGAAGATAGAGAAAAGATTAGTGTCATCCCCTATGCTTCAGCCATAGGCTCTATCATGTATGCAATGCTGTGCACAAGACCAGATGTCAGCCTTGCCATAAGTATGGCCGGAAGGTTTCAAAGTAATCCTGGTTTGGATCACTGGACAACGGTCAAGAATATCCTGAAGTACCTGAAAAGGACTAAGGAAATGTTTCTCGTTTATGGAGGTGATCAAGAGCTCGTCGTAAAGGGTTACGTCGATGCAAGCTTTGACACTGATCCGGATGACTCTAAGTCTCAAACCGGATACGTATATATTCTCAACAGGGGAGCGTAAGCTGGTGCAGTTCCAAGCAAAGCGTGGTAGCCGATTCTACATGCGAAGCGGAGTACATAGCTGCCTCGGAGGCGGCAAAGGAAGGTGTCTGGATGAAGGAGTTCATAACAGATCTTGGAGTTGTGCCTAGTGCATTGAACCCAATGACTCTGTTTTGTGACAACACTGGTGCCATTGCTCTAGCCAAGGAACCAAGGTTTCACAAGAGGACCAGACACATAAAGCGACGCTTCAATTCCATCCGCGATTCAGTCAAGGAGGAGGACATAAGCATTTGCAAAGTACACACGGATTTGAATGTTGCAGATCCGTTGACGAAGCCTCTTCCACGGGCTAAGCATGATCAACACCAAGACTCTATGGGTGTTAGATTCATTACCTTGTAATGCTAGATTAATGACTCTAGTGCAAGTGGGAGACTGTTGGAAATATGCCCTAGAGGCAATAATATAAGAGTTATTATTATATTTCCTTGTTCATGATAATCGTTTATTATCCATGCTATAATTGTATTGATTGGAAACTTAAATACATGTGTGGATAAATAGACAAACTTTGTGTCCCTAGTAAGCCTCTTCAGGACTAGCTCGTTGATCAAAGATGACCGCGGTTTCCAGGTCATAGACATGAGTTGTCATTTGATAACGGGATCACATCATTAGGAGAATGATGTGATGGACGAGACCCAAACGTTAAACATAGCTTTTGATCGTGTCAGTTATCGCTATAGTTTTCTGCATGTCAAGTATAAGTTCCTATGACCATGAGATCATGTAACTCACTAACACCGTAGGAGTGCCTTGTGTATGCCAAACGTCGCAACGTAACTGGGTGACTATAAAGGTACTCTACAGGTATCTCCGAAGGTGTCTGTTGAGTTGACATGGATCGAGACTGGCATTTGTCACTCCGTGTGACGGAGAGGTATCTCCGGGCCCACTCGGTAATACGTCATCTCAATGAGCTCAAAGTGACTAAGTAGTTGGTCACGGGATTATGTATTACGGAACGAGTAAAGAGACTTGCCGGTAACGAGATTGAACTAGGTATGGAGATACCGACGATCGAATCTCGGGCAAGTAACATACCGACGAGACAAAGGGAACTGTATACGGGATTGCCTGAATCCTTGACATCGTGGTTCATCCGATGAGATCATCGTGGAACGTGTGGGAACCAATATGGGTATCCAGATCCCGCTATTGGTTATTGACCTGGGAGTGTCTCGGTCATGTCTGCATAGTTTCCGAACCCGCAGAGTCTACACACTTAAGGTTCGGTGACGCTAGGGTTGTTAGTGAGAATAGTGCATGGTTACCGAAGGTTGTTCGGAGTCCCGGATGAGATCCCGGACGTGACGAGGGTCTCCGGAATGGTCCGGAGACGAAGATTGGTATATAGGATGAGAGTGATCGGAGTCCGGAAGTGTTCCGGGGAGCATCGGGGAGTCGTCGGATGACCGAAAGGGGTTTCGGGGGGTCCCGATAATTGTTATGGGCCCTATGGGCCACAAGTGGGAGACGCAACAGCCCTCATGGGGCTGTGCGCCCCCCCTTGGGCCCTCTCCACCTGCGCATGAGGGGTGGCCCCCCCTAGGGCAGCCGCACCCTTTGGAGTGGGGGGCAAGGCACTTGGGGGGGGGAAACCCTAGCCCCTGGGCCGCCGCCCCCTCCCATCTCCCCTTGGCCGCCGCCCCTAGGGGTAAACCCTAGGGCGCCCCCTCCCCTCTCTCCACCCTATATAAAGAGAGGCAGAGGGAGGGCAGCCACACACGTTCGTGCCTCGGCGCTGCCCTCCCTCCACCGTAGAGATCTTCGTCTTTTCCGCAGTGCTTGGCGAAGCCCTGCTGGAATCCTCCACCACCATCTCCACCACGCCGTCGTGCTGCTGGGCTTCTCCGTCAACTTCTCCTTTCCCCTTGCTGGATCAAGAAGGAGGAGACGTCCCCGAGTTGTACGTGTGAAGAACGCGGAGGCACCGTCCGTTCGGTGCTAGGATCTTCGGCGATCTGAATCGCGGCGAGTACGACTCCATCAACCGCGTTGTTGAACGCTTCCGCTTAGCGATCTACATGGGTATGTGGATCCAACTCTTCCCTCGTAGATGCATCTCCTAGATTGATCTTGGTGAGCGTAGGAAAAAATTTTGTTTCTCATGCAACGTTCCCCAACACCCCCCCAGGCTGCCCTTCGGACGCAGTGTTGTTTCCGGATCGCTGATTTTTTATATAATTTTTCTGGATTTTTCTGGGCAGTTCTCGAAACGTGAAAACCTGAAATACAAAAACAGCCGAAAACAGAAACTGGCACTGGGGTGCACTGGATTAGTAAGTTAGTCCAAATATGATAAAAAGTGTATGGAAGTGTATGAATATCATAGCAATATCACCCAAAAGTGGCATGGAGCAAGCAGGAATTATAGATACGTTTTGGACGTATCAGCGTGGAAAGCTTTAGCTCCAGATCGGCGATGGAGTCCTTGGCGACGGCGAGCTCTTTGCCCTTGTCAGAGAGACAGACCTGCAGCTCAGAATGGCTGTGGGCGTCCTTCTCCCTCTCAAGCGCAAGTGCGGCAACCTTCTCGTCGCTCGTCTTCAAGTTGGCCTCCAGCTGCGCCACCCTCATCTCCAAGTCCCTCTTGGCGGTCTCGGCAGCCGCAGCGGCATCTTTCGCTTCCTGCAGGGCTCCGCCAAGAGACTGTTCACGTGCGGCAAGCTCGTCCTCGTGGCTGTCGAGGTCGACCTTCCGCTGTGTCAATTCGCCCTCTCGCCGGGACAACTCCTCGGCGGCGAGCCGTTGCTGCTCCTCCGCTTCGGCCTTCTCCAGAATGAAGGCCTGATGCGCCTCGGCAAGCTGCTCTCGCTCCTCCGCCAAGGATCGGAGAGCTGCTTGGTTGCTGGCTCGGAGCTCTTCGGCGCGTTTCTCCAAGTCGACGCCCGCCTTGGCGGCCAGAGCCTCTCGGGACTCCAACTTGGCCTGCCGTGCGCGGTACAGAGCCAGAAGCTTGCGCAGCAGCCGCTCCTCCTCGGGCTCGCTGCTGCTGCCTGGCGCGTCGACGAGCTTCAATCCGGCGGAGGCAAGGACCTCCCCGTCGAAGACCTCTCCCTCCGCAGGCGCCCTTGACATGGACGCCCACGGGAGCTGGATGAAGACTCCGTTGCCGGCCTCCAGATAGGCGCCTGTCTCGCCCAGAGGGGTCGGCAACCGGCGCAGCGTCTGACGCTCCTGCGGCCTCAGGGCCGTCAGTGCGACTGTCGGATCCCTCCTCAGCTACCGCGCCAGCAGCCTTGGCGGCCTCGTCGGCAGCAGGCTCGTCAGGAACGGCCGCCTCTTCGGTGGCGGCGGCGTCGCCAGTGTTGCCACGCGCGTCCTCCTCGACGGCGACCTCCGTCTCCATGGGCTCGGCTGCGGACGGGTCTGAAGACAGGAAAAGAAGGAAAAATAATCAAGCAAATATCCAAAAAAGAGAAGATCCAAGGAAGAAAAGTCCAAGGGCTTACCTGCGCGGGTCGGCTCCTCGGTGAGGTTCCTCGCCGGAGAGTTCTCCCTCGACGGCGTGGTGGTAGCTCCCGCCGGCGAAGGCCGCTGGCGCCGTCCCTTGGCGGCGTACTCGCCCATGGCGGGGTACTCGCCCTTGGCGGGGTGCTCGCCTTTGGCGGGGTGCCCGCCCTTGGCGGAGTGTCCTCCCTTGCCGGGGAGCTTCCCCTTGGCGGGGTGGTCGAGACGTGCGGCGCGTCGGGGGCGGTCTCCTGGCGCTCCTGATGCTGCTGCTCCGTTTCTACACAAGTCAACAAACAAAACATAAACAAGGATAGAAGAACCACGCGCGCCCGACAAGCGGAAAGTAGGCAAAGGACTTACACTGGGGGCTACGCTGGGGGCTGCACCGGGGAACGGTTGTCGGGTCCGACGGGCTTGTCGCAGGCGCACCCCCTGCTGCTGTGGCGGGTTCGTTCTCGATGACGATCACCGGGACTTTGGCCCTCTTCGCCGCCCTCTGGGCCAGAGTCCTGGAAGAAAAACAAGACCAAAATCAGGCAAAGAAATACGAGACAAGAATCAACAGAAAACCAAAGAGAAACAAGAATTGCGAAGACTTACTCTTCCTCCTCCTCATCGTCGGAGCTGAGCGCCGAGAAATCAAAATCCGGCTCGCGCGTCCCGGCGCGAGGAGCTGGAGGAGTGGGCTCCCTTGGTCGCTTGGCGGGAGCAGGGGCGGCGGCCTGAGAAGACCCCGCTCCGGTTGTCGCCGAGGCACCACGGGCGGAAGGAGCAGTGGAGCCTGTACGGGAAGATCCCTCTCCAGTTGTCGTTGAAGCACGAGGCACTCCCTTGGCGGCCTTGCTCGTCGCGGTGGCGCGTGTCGGGCGGCGCTGCGGCTGCTGGCCCGCCGGCCGCCCCGCCACGTCTACGGCCTTGCGGTGGCGCCTCCTTGTCTGAGCTGGAGGACTTGCTGGAGGTGGCAAGCTGCCCGACGAGGAAGATGAGGAGCCGAGGTTCAGCGAGCCGCCTGAGTCTTCGGCAGGTTCGCTCGACCCGACGCCCTGCTCGGCGGGCCCGCTCGACCCGGCGCCTTGCTCGGTGTGCTCGCTTGTCTCGGCGAGTTGCCCGGCAAGCTCTCCTGCTTTGCGAAGCTCTTCCTCCTCGGTGAGACTTACCGCCTCCGCGGCCTCCGCTTCCTCCAGAGTATACCCAAACTCACCCGCAGCCGCGGCTGTAGCTGCCTCTTCCAACCTGGTGGCAATATACACCATCTCCTGGTCGGTGGTGTCGCGGGTGAGTCCCCTCTTCTCGTCGGCGTTGATTGGCAACTCCACCAGGTTGTCGAAGAACGCCTGCACGGCTTCGTCGGAAGGTTCCCGCCAAGTGGGGTTGATCCCGTGGGAATCACACAACGGCATCGCCGCGCGGACGGCGCTGAGCGCAGAGCTATTGCACAACGGAACTACGCCCGGCGGCAACGCAAACCACTCAGGGTGGGCGGAGTCATACTTGAATAGCGCTTGGAGCATTGCGTTGAGCTCCAAGACAGTGAAGTTGTAATTAAGGCCCGGGCGCAACCTCATGATGTCTGCCGCGTTCTCGAACTCCCAAGCAACCCTCTTCCTCTCCTGCAAGGGAGCGATGCGGCGGCGGAGGAAGTCTGCCCCGACGGTACCTACAGTGAGCCTGGCTTGCCGGAGGCGGAGGATCCGAGTGGTGGCTATCTTCAGCTTGTCGTCCTCAGGGGCCAGGTCACTCCAGTCGTTGACGCGTACTACTGCGACTTGGCGCCGGGAAGTGAACTGCTGCGGGTCATCCTCCATAATCCAACACCAGTTGGCCCTCCACTCATCCCATTTGCCGCGGGTCTCCGCCGTCAAGTAAACCTCTTTCTTATGGAGCCTAAAGATCCAAGAGATTCCGCCAGACAGAGGTGACCCTGACTCTACTCGAGGTATAAAGTAATGGCGGAAGAGGGCTACATTGGGGTAAACTCCGACGAAATTTTCGCACAGATGTGCGAAAATGGCCATGGTCAAGACGGCGTTTGGGGTGAAATCAAGGAGATGAAACCCGTAGGTATTCATGATATCACAGAAAAACTCCGAGAAGGGCGGGCAGAGCCCACAGTAGAAGAACAGAGCAAAAAAGGCATAGCCACCCGGGAACATATCGCAGGCCACGGCGGGGAGTACCTTGGTGCGCGGATGCCCCTTTGTCTCCCTCGACCAGAAGAGGTAGAATGTGTCTTTCAGCTCCTCCGCACCAAGCCTCGGCGGGAAGACCGCCATCTTCTTCCGCATTGCTACTAGCCGCAGCGCCTTGGCAGACTTCTCGGCCTTCGCCTTCTCGCCCTTCGGTGCCATGGCGGAGACGATGGGGGAAGTCGACGGCGCTGGTGATGCTGGCGGCGGCGGAGGGGGGGTGGCGGAGCGCTACTCTCTTTCAACCTTCGGGAGGAGGGGAGCGGCGGGGGTTTCTGGAGGATGAAGAAGCAACGGGCGAATGGAAGGAACTACCCCTGTTCCCCCTGCTTTTAAGGGGGGAGAGGGGGACGTTCCACATTTCCCCAATAAAGAAACATGCCACGATATCTCCCACGACGCCGCGATTGACGCGTGCCGTTAGGGAGGGGCGCGGTGGATACGGAGTGGGATACGGCGTGCCGCGGGCCGCGCGTGCCCGTGCACTGTTTTGGGCCTGGCCCAACAGCGCTCGGCACCGTGTGTGGCCCAGGCCCGGGGGCTCCTGTCGTTGTACTAAAGTAGGGGTACCTTAGTATCCCGAACTTGTGCACGGGTAGTTGCAGCGTCCCGTGGCAGGGCTTGCCGCGCGACCACTAAGGCCCACTGTGGTTCCTTTGGAGCCATTCAAGAATAAAGTATTCAAGTTAAAGAGACAAGGCCCCGGCAAGAGGAGCTTGCCGGGAAGGCCACTCAAGGCTCAAGACCACTTCTTTGGCACAAGACCCTGGAAGAGGAGCTTGCCGGGAAGGTCAAACATGGCATTTCAAGAAACTTGCCGTGACGCGCCGCGCGACCCGGCAAGGCCCGGAGAGCGACAAGCTCCCAGGCGCGACAAGATGGCAATCGCGGCAAGGCGCTTGTCGCGGCAAACTTCCACTAAGTGCCCGCGCTCCAGCTCATCCGCCCACGCGTTGCCCTGGGACCCTTCTAGGCGCACGTGGCGGAAGGCTGTGCAGCCTGGGGGACACGGTGGCAAGCTGCGATGACAAGGCCACCGTCGTGGCGGACGGTGGCGCCCAGACGGACGCTTTTTGCACTGTTTGGGGAGACGGCGACGGGCATTTAATGCCCTTGTCCCCTGCCGTCAGAGTTAGGTATAGAGCACTATGCAAACACTGTTCCAACTACCACCATTTTTACATTTTTACCCTCGACTGCGTTGCCACCTGTAGGCGACCCCTTTGACCTATAAAAGGAGGCCCATGCGCAACGTAGAGGGGGTTCCGATCATCGATCACTCTCGCGCTCGGTCCTGTTAGCGATCAGCACTGTAGCTCTTCTCGCTCCCGAGCCAAGAACGCAATACAAACCAAAGCAGGAGTATGGTTTTACGCATCCGTGCGGCCCGAACCTGGGTAAACTGCTCGCGTGCTTGCCTCGATCCGCCCTTTGTGCATCCTCCGCCCCCTTGGCGTATCGAAAAAGGGGCTCCGGTCCCATAGGTGTTCGTGGGCGATCAGTTTCCCCGAAAATTACTGAATACACTATGTTTTTCCAAATAAGTAGGGACTAGGTAGTTATTCGCAAACGAAGCCCCAAATGTGGTGGTTTTATGCAATTAACTCCCTTTTTCGTTTTTAAAATATTTTTGCGTTTTGCTTGTTTGGTTGCTTTTTGCCTTCATGTCAACACTCAAAAGAATAGAAAAGAAATAAGAAAAATAAAGATGGGTCCTCGTCCTCTTGCTAATATTTTTAAAATATCCAATTATGACGAACCAATTACTAGTGAGTTGAGTGCACTAGATTATCTTTCTGAAGTTTTGCTTGAAATTCGTGAATCTGAAAATTTTGCTGAAGTGTTAGAAAGAAAAAAAATATAAAATGATTCATGATATTTCCTTGAATAGAAAGCATGATTGCAATTATGTTAATATAAATTCTATTAATTTCAATTGTGCTAATGATGTGCAAAGCTACAAGCTTGGGGATGATAATTTTGTTACGTCCACTACTTATTGCAATGATCATGATTGGGGTGATGATGCTTCTTATGATCTTGAAATTTCATTTAAGCCTCGTGATGAATATGTTTGCGATAATATTGAAACTAGGTTTAGAAGAGTGTAAAATCTAGGTAAAAATAATCCCATATATTTGGAGAGTGTTCAGTATTATGAATTTTTTATGGAAGTGGGTTAAGATAGGTCATGACTTTAGTTGATGTTAATCCCACTATCTTGCAATATTGAAAGATTATAGTACTTTTATGCATGTGGATCATGAATAGAATATTTTATGTGATAGCTATATTGTTTAATCTGATTATGATCCTACATGTAATATTATGAGAGAGGAAAAAATGGTTGTAGAAATTATGATTTTACTAAAATACCTCTCATTATGTTGATATTGCTATTATTTCTTTCTTCTTCCTTGCATATGCTAGTTTTTCCTTGCCTTGATAATTTGTTTTGCTTATAAAGTGCATATGCATAGGAAGTATGTTAGACTTAAATGTTTTTGTGATATCCTACATGATGCTCTCTTTATGTTTCAATTACCATCTTTCATGTGAGCATCATAAAAATTTCATGCCTATCTTAATGGCTATGAAGAAAGAGCTTGTTGAGAGACAACCCAATAGTTATCTTATTTTTTTCTTGCAATTTTTCTGTTTTTTGTGTGCACACAATTATGCTACTGTTATGGTTGTGTTTTAGTTAGTGTTTGTGCCAAGTAAAGCCTCTGGGATGATTTGGTTGATAGTTGATCTGATTTTGTGCAAAAATAGCACTACTACGAAAAAGGCTACTAGTAGCGCGGGTAAATTGGCTACTAGTAGATCGGGTACCCGCGCTACTACTATCACGCTACAGCTAAAAGTTAGTAGTAGCGCGGGGTAAACCCACGCTACTACTAACATTTTACTAGTACCGCGGATGTCACCCACGCTACTACTATTTCGCACCCACGCTACTACTAACGAAATAGTAGTAGCGCGTCTATAGTGCCACATGCTACTAGTATCCTAAATACTAGTAACGCTCTGTCCCCCCGCATGCTACTACTAAATAATTAGGAATTAAAATATAAAATCCTTCAATTCCATTTTATGCATACAATTCTAACAACTAAAACAAGCCCAGATTTGTAATAAACCAGCAACATTACACATCATTACAAATCGAAGATTTATAGTAAACCAGGAGCATTAGAGCATATCCAAACATCTACACTTATTGCCTAGTCACTTATTCCTAGCTAGTGCAAACATAGTTGAAACCAAACAAAAATGCATAAAAACACCAAACAGTGGCATTCTATCCCTCCAAATCATTTGCTCCCTCTCCATCCTTGCAATCATCTTATTCTCCGTTATGTGCTTCTCCCATTTATGAATCCAAGATTTCTATAAAGAGCAAAGAAAAAATTAAATTAAATTTCAGCAAACATATATTTCCTTGCATGTTATGTTGTACAGTAGCTACGGGAATAAATATACGAAAACAAAAAAGTGAGTGATTTCTAATAAGAAGAGATTGCCTATGTAATAGCTACAAACAAATGAACCTGCTGCACCAACTCATATCATGTCGTACATTGATATTCTCCGTGTGTTACACATATACACCATCAACTATTTGTCAATGACTAATTGGGTTCTTTAAACTTCTATGGGAAAGAAAGATGCCATGGCCTTGCTCGCTGCTAACCTGAATGGATGAAAGGGGCATGCTTTCGAGTCTGGAGTACTTTGGAATGAATTTGAGAGTGTCACTTATAGTACTGGATGCCACCCTTTATTTTCAGTAATGTAACTTCAGTAAGGGATAATCTCACTAACCTATGTAACTTCCTTTGACTGGCGATTATAAGGGTTGTCATCAGTCGTAAACTTTTCCATCTAAGATGGGCTTAAGTCATAGAGGAATTGAGGAACATTCTTGTAATTATCCATTACTGCAAGAAGGTTAAAAATAAAGCTTTAAAGCCACACGTAAAATAATTGGGATGGAAAGCATTAGGGATATGGTACTGTTGCTTATTAGCTCGCCATAAAAAGCTAGAAACTGCTACAATTTGTAAGCATGCATAGGTGTTTTATATGAGGGCATTTTACATCAAGAGTTTGATGAGAAAACACCACCTAGGAAGAAAAAACATGGACATCGCATGTCTGGCACTTATGCATAGTCAACTTGCAAATGACTACCATTTCCCCGCTGCGGGTTTCCTTAAAAAAACTTCTACGGCTTCTTAACAACCACCAGGCAGTAAAATTGCCCTATGCATACATATTTTCCTACCATTTGGTAGAAAATATGAAGATGATATATTGTGCATGTCCGGTGAGGCGAGGAGCCAGACATGCTACAAACTATGCATCCACAAACTACATTAATCTACATGCGTAAAATTAGGAAGAGAGTTAAGGAAAGCAGGTTGTTACGCACCTGTCAACAGTGTTATTGTTGTGGTCGATCGCGGTCTCTCTCTCTCTCTCTCTCTCTATCTCTCTCTCTCTCCTGTGAATTTCATCGAGTAACTCAAGAAAATATGCTATTCTGCTGCTGCTTACCCAAATATGCTCGCAACTCGACAACATCTACAGTAGCTCCCAGGCATCAACCTGCCAAAGGCAACGACGACCACAGTTGAACCACTCATGAATAAATTCAATAGTACTACCCTTTTACATTACAATAAACATTGATTTTGGTTCATCACAAGACAAGATAGTGTGTGTTCATAAACGTTGATTTTGAACCTTTGTTTATTGAACCTGGGTTACCTGCTGCCAAAGCTTCACTGAAGAATGTTACACTAAAGAACTGAAGCACAACGCGGCTCATTTAAGTTCAGTTAGCAGATGGCCTGGATGGGATAAGTGAAGACTGATGGCTACGTCGCTGCTGCCGGAGTTGATGCCATCATACTAGAAATACAGAATGATGGTCGTAATGCAAATGCAGACACAGAATGCATGAACGTGGGTTACTTGCTGTCAAGAGAGACTATAGCCTATGCTTCACTGAAGAAAGGTGGTACTCTGAATAACGGAAGCACATCACGGCTGAGTTAAGTTCAGTTAATGGATTGCCTAGATTGGATAAGTGCAGACCCGATGGTAGCATTGCAAAAACAGAGGAGGGGCTACTCTGTTTCGGGCGACAACAATGCATTTTATTTTAATATTTTTCAGGTACGTGACAGGAGTGTTTCGGGCAACAACAACAATGCATGTTTTGCTATTGCTAAGCATCTGTCTATAAGGTATTTCCTAGTAGTATAGAAACTTTTGCACTCAGTCGAGAAAAATCTGAAAATCACTGGAGGCTGCTAATTTTCTGAAATGTTTACACATGATTGATATAGAAATTTGCCACGTTATCCTAATTTTTTAGAATTTGTAGAGTTGCATAAGTTTGGTCATTGTTCAAATCATTAGAGACTGTTATGTTTTTGACATATTCTGTTTTCGTTGCGTTGTTTGCTTGTTTTGATGAATCCATGGATTGTATGGGGGTGGGGTATAAGCCATGGTGTAGTTAGAATATAGTAGGTATAACCCAATAATAAAATATGAATGGGTTTACAACAGTACTTAAAGTGGTGATTTTCTTTACTATATTGATAGATCTCACTAAGATTTTGTTGAGTTATGTGTGCTGATTTTTTCAAGTTTTGAGTGAGATCACGATGGATGGAGGAATAAGGAGTGGCAAGAGCCTAAGCTTGGGGAGGCCCTAGGTAGCCCAAGATGATATTCAAGGACTCCCAAGCATCTAATCCCGGGGATTCCCCGGTTGGCATCCTCTCTTTCTTCTACCAACTATCGATAATATTATTTGGAGTTATTTTTTTTCATCACATGATATGAGTTTTTCTTGGAGCATCGTGCATTATATTGGTCTTTTCTTTATTCGCTTTTTAGTTTGTCATAATCATCCTTGCTAGACACACCTATTTGAGAGGGACACACATTTATCGTGATTCATTAGAATACTCTATGTGCTTCACTTATATCTTTTGAGCTAGAAAGTTCCTCTAGAGCTTTACTTACATCTTTTAGAGCACAACGGTGATTATATTTTGAAGAAATACATGAACTATCATGCTTCACTTATATTATTTTGAGATTTGATAATCACTAGTAGAAAACGGGCCATTAGCCCCGGTTCAAGAGGCCCTTTAGTCATGGTTCTGCAACTGGGACAAAATGATCGGGACTAAAGCCCAAAACTTTTAGTCCCAGTTGGCTTACGAACCGGGAAAAAAGGGGCTCCACGTGGCTGCTGCGCAGTGCTCAGGTAGGAGGACCTTTAGTCCCGGTTGGTAACACCAACTGGGACCAAAAGGCCGCCACGCGTTAGCATCCCCCAGACGCTGGGGTTTTTTAATGGGGGGGGGGTTGTTTAGGGGTTTTGGAGGGTTTAGGGGTTTCATATTGTGTTAGCTAGCTAGCTACTACTACGCACAAGAAAGATGGCTGACGCTTGCGGGGACATCTCATGTGCCATCGCGTGGCTCGCCGGCCGGTGTGCCCACCTACTGCTACGCGCAAGAAAGGAGCTGGTGTTGTCCGTGGGGGCAGGGGGTTGATTGCTTTTATTTTAAGATCTAAGGGTGTGTATGTAATTTTTTTGCCAAGTCAGCTCCTGACAATTCGGTCCCACTTGTCAGAAAGTGAATAAACAAGGCAAATCACCGAATTAGTGTTTTTTTTTTGCAAAAGGATTACTGAATACACTGTGTTTTTTCCAAATAAGTAGGGACTAGGTAGTTATTCGCAAACGAAGCCCCAAATGTGGTGGTGTTATGCAATTAACTCCCTTTTTCATTTTTAAAATATTTTTGCGTTTTTGCTTGTTTGGTTGCTTTTTGCCTTCATGTCAACACTCAAAAGAATAGAAAAGAAATAAGAAAAATAAAGATGGGTCCTCGTCCTCTTGCTAATATTTTTTAAATATCCAATAATGACGAACCAATTGCTAGTGAGTTGAGTGCACTAGATTATCTTTCTGAAGTTTTTCTTGAAATTCGTGAATTTGAAAATTTTGCTGAAGTGTTAGAAAGAAAAAAATATATAAAATGATTCATGATATTTCCTTGAATAGAAAGCATGATTGCAATTATGTTAATATAAATTCTATTAATTTCAATTGTGCTAATGATGTGCAAAGCTACAAGCTTGGGGATGATAATTTTGTTACATCCACTACTTATTGCAATGATCATGATTGGGGTGATGATGCTTCTTATGATCTTGAAATTTCATTTAAGCCTCGTGATGAATATGTTTGCGATAATATTGAAACTAGGTTTGGAAGAGTGTAAAATCTAGGTAAAAATAATCCCATATATTTGGAGAGTGTTCAGTATTATGAATTTTTTATGGAAGTGGGTTAAGATAGGTCATGACTTTAGTTGATGTTAATCCCACTATCTTGCAATATTATAAGATTATAGTACTTTTATGCATGTGGATCATGAAGAGAATATTTTATGTGATATCTGTATTGTTTAATCTGATTATGATCCTACATGTAATATTATGAGAGAGGAAAGAATGGTTGTAGAAATTTTGATTTTACTAAAATACCTCTCATTATGTTGATATTTCTATTATTTCTTTCTTCTTCCTTGCATATGCTAGTTTTTCCTTGCCTTGATAATTTGTTTTGCTTATAAAGTGCATATGCATAGGAAGTATGTTAGACTTAAATGTTTTTGTGATATGCTACATGATGCTCTCTTTATGTTTCAATTACCATCTTTCATGTGAGCATCATAAAAATCTCAGGCCTATCTTAATGGCTATGAAGAAAGAGCTTGTTGAGAGACAACCCAATAGTTATCTTATTTTTTTCTTGCAATTTCTCTGCTTTTTGTCTGCACACAATTATGCTACTGTTATGGTTGTGTTTTAGTTAGTGTTTGTGCCAAGTAAAGCCTCTGGGATGATTTGGTTGATAGTTGATCTGATTTTGTGCAAAAATAGCACTACTACGAAAAAGGCTACTAGTAGCGCTGGTAAATTGGCTACTAGTAGCTCGGGTACCCGCGCTAGTATCACGCTACAGCTAAAAGTTAGTAGTAGCGCGGGGTAACCCCACAGTACTACTAACATTTTACTAGTAGCGCGGATGTCACCCGCGCTACTACTATTTCGCACCCACGGTACTACTAACGAAATAGTAGTAGCGCGTCTATAGTGCCACATGCTACTAGTATCCTAAATACTAGTACCG
>LR738716.1:9538116-9574899 GCA_902687465.1 Secale cereale
CCCCCCCCCCCATGCTACTACTAAATAATTAGGAATTAAAATATAAAATCCATCAATTCCATTTGATGCATACAATTCTAACAACTAAAACAAGCCCAGATTTGTAATAAACCAGCAACATTACACATCATTACAAATCGAAGATTTCTAGTAAACTAGGAGCATTAGAGCATATCCATACATCTACACTTATTGCCTAGTCACTTATTCCTAGCTAGTGCAAACACAGTTGAAAGCAAACAAAAATGCATAAAAACACCAAACAGTGGCATTCTATCCCTCCAAATGATTTGCTCCCTCTCCATCCTTGCAATCATCTTATTCTCCGTTATGTGCTTCTCCCATTTATGAATCCAAGATTTCTATAAAGAGCAAAGAAAAAATTAAATTAAATTTCAGCAAACATATATTTCCTTGCATGTTATGCTGTACAGTAGCTACGGGAATAAATATACGAAAACAAAAAAGTGAGTGATTTCTAATAAGAAGAGATTGCCTATGTAATAGCTACAAACAAATGAACCTGCTACACCAACTCATATCATGTCTAACATTGATATTCTCCACGTGTTACACATATACACCATCAACTATTTGTCAATGACTAATTCGGTTCTTTAAACTTCTATGGGAAAGAAAGATGCCATGGCCTTGCTCGCTGCTAACCTGAATGGATGAAAGGGGCATGCTTTCGAGTCTGGAGTACTTTGGAATGAATTTGAGAGTATCACTTATAGTACTGGATGCCACCATTTATTTTCTGTAATGTAACTTCAGTAAGGGATAATCTCACTAACCTCTGTAACTTTCTTTGACTGGTGATTATAAGGGTTGTCATCAGTCGTAAACTTTTCCATCTAAGATGGGCTTAAGTCATAGAGGAATTGAGGAACGTTCTTGTAATTATCCATTACTACAAGGTTAAAAATAAAGCTTTAAAGCCACACTTAAAATAATTGGCATGGAAAGCATTAGGGATATGGTACTGTTGCTTATCAGCTCACCATAAAATGCTAGAAACTGCTACAGTTTGTAAGCATGCATAGGTGTTTCATATGAGGACATTTTACATCAAGAGTTTGATGAGACAAGACCACCTAGGAAGATAAAACATGGACCTAGCATGTCTGGCACTTATGCATAGTCAACTTGCAAATGACTACCATTTCTCCCCTGCGGGTTTCCTTAAAAAAACTTATACGGCTTCTTAACAACCACCAGGCAGTAAAATTGCCCTATGCATACATATTTTCCTACCATTTGGTATAAAATATGAAGATGATATAATGTGCATGTCCGGTGAGGCGAGGAGCTGGACATGCTATAAACTATGCATCCACAAACTACATTAATCTACATGCGGAAAAATAGGAAGAGAGTTAAGGAAAGCAAGTTGTTACGCACCTGTGAACAGTGTTATTGTTGTGGTCGATCGCGGTCTTTCTCTCTCTCTCTCCTGTGAATTTCATCGAGTAACTCAAGAAAATATGCTATTCTGCTGCTGCTTACCCAAATATGCTCGCAACTCGACAACATCTACAATAGCTCCCAGGCCTCAACCTGCCAAAAGCAGCGACGACCACAGTTGAACCACGCATGAATAAATTCAACCGTACTACCCTTTTACATTACAATAAACATTGATTTTGGTTCATCACAAGAAAAGATAGTGTGTGTTCATAAACGTTGATTTTGAACCTTTGTTTATTGAACCTGGGTTACCTGCTGCCAAAGCTTCATAGCGCGGCTCACTTAAGTTCAGTGAGCAGATGGCCTGGATGGGATAAGTGAAGACTGATGTATTTTTCATAGTGGCCTTGTATAAGGGAATCGAGAAAGTAATCTAAACGATCTTATATTAGTTTATAGAGGGAGTAGTCATTTGTTAAACTCTCTATAAAGACAAATATTTGGAAACGAAGAAAGTAGTATATGTAATATGTTGACACGTACCTACGCATGCAACGGGCAACGAAATAAGTAGTAGTAGTAGCTAGTCTTCCACATGGTCGGCCAGGCTCCGTCAACAGTCCACGTAAGTAATCGGTAACTATAAGAGATGGAGATCGAGATCGGGATGGAGAAAGCAATGCCTGTTGCCTGCCTGCATGCATGCATCCCGACCGATTCAAATTTGTTCTACCCATGCCATTTGTGTGTTGCAATTTCCACCCATATTGTTTGTTCCATTCCTCCAAATAAGTCGAACGAACCGTGAAACATCTATCCTTTCTAAAACTCCAAGCAATGACATCTGACATGTTATGCATAGGGAGGGGGGATCGCGAGCACCCTTTGAGCATCAATTGGCCACAATGTTTGTCTTACTAAATCTTCATCCCATGCACACCTCGGTATCACCATCCATGTCGAACCTGTTCTTACGCCTCCTACAATCCACCATATCATTGTTTGTAGGCAAGAACCTGTTGTCTTCCTCCATGCCGTTGAAGAAAGCCATGCTCGACAGCATGGCCATGCCGGTGCCATTGCTGGGCTCCTCTGCTATGACGGTGTCATTCAAGAACAAGGTCGGATTTTATACCTTGCTGGACAGGAACCCGGAAACCATGTTGTTGCCTTGACTTGAAAGTAAAGCGGATGACTCCTGGGGATCAGCTGAGGTGGTGATAGAGGCGGAGAGGATCTCGGCGAAGGGCTGCTCGGCCTGCAGGAGCGTCGGGTGGTCAGGGTATTGGGAGAAGAACTTGTCCACAGTGTCTTCATCCATGAGCATGCGCGAGATGTATGCCAAGGCCAGTTCCTCCTGTGGCTGCTCTGACTGTGTGTCAGCATTGATCATCAAAGGATGGTCTGGGAAGATGGAAGGGGATGGTGGTGCGGGCTCGATGAGTCTCGACAACTTCTCCTCGGTGGCAGCCATTGTAGGATGCATGTTTGCTTTGTGATGGTGGATGGTACAGTGGGAATATCATCATGTCCTCTATCCATGACATTCCATGTGAAGCCAACAAGCTCATTGTCAGTCGATCGTTGGAATCATCGCCGAAGCTTTCCATTGCATAGAATCGGTCTAGCATTCCAGCAGCGTCTGCAACATATCGACAAATTAAACAAACAAGGGTCCGTTTATTCGTCTTGGTGTTTCAGCCGTCCTTTTGGCTTGTCTAATCATAAGCACCAATTACGTTGTACGAATCAATTTATCGGTAAAATGTGTGTTGTCTTGAGTTCATATGAGACTTTTCAAAACATGGTAGCGAGATGTTGGTTTGACTACTAATAAGTTGCTACTGCTAATAAGGTTCTCCCAACGGAGATTGGGGGTGAATACAATACATACACTAGCTGCTTAATTAACTCGCTATCACTAAGTGACCCAGTCCCTTCATACATGCACATGGTAATGCACTATTATCCATAAGTAAAAATTGTTAGCAATAATCATGATTATTAGGTTTTGTATTTGCTATCTTAGAGGTTGGGTGTGTGTTAGCTTAATTAGCAAAAGAATCCGTTCGGTGCAACGGGAGGAAACAATACAACACACTCTAACCCAATAATCATGACTCAAGACCCCAATAGATCCATGTCCTGTATTTGAACAGGGCATACGATTTATGTGGCCTCTCTCTCTCTCTCTCTCCATAAGATGAACATCAGCTTTCTTTTTTCCAATGTGATGTTTTGCGGAGGCATGCATGTTTGGTTATTGATGGTTTCTTTTGTCTTCAATCTAACTATGATGAGGTGTTCATTTGCAACACGTACGGGGCGGCCTCGGTATAGAAAATGACGGATTTTACCCTATTGATTAAAATTACACCATAAATAGAATTTTTAAAATATTAAATAGGTAAAATAACACCATATTCAGATTGTACACATCACTATTGATTAAAGTTGCATAATAAATATAATTTAAAAATGTTAAATAGGTAAAATAACATCATATTCATATTCTACACATTTTCTAGTCAAATTTAATATATAATAATTTAAAATTGGAGTTCAATTTAAAAGATATGATCTTTAAAGCATTTTTCACTTATAGTTGAATTGTTGATTAATTAATAGAAATCGTAGGGGGTTTCTGAAAAAATACGAAAACACTTAGTTTTTTACTTAAGTCCGGTATGTGGTTTCATGAAAATAGAAGGGGGTTTCTGAAATATATAAAATATGAATCATTTTTATCACTTAAGTCCGGACTGCGGGGTGATTCATAAAACACAGGTTTTTCCTAAAATGAGCGCCGGACGACCAGAAGCAGTCCTTGCTTTATTATTAGGTAGAGATTTGCACTAGTGCGGCTAGGGCCAGTACTATGCTTGCTACACATTTTTCTAATGAAATTTCATATATAACAATTTAATATTGGAGCTATGATTTAAAAGATAAGATTTTTTTAAAGCATTTCTCATTTATAGTTGAACTGCGAATTAATTGATAGAAACTGTAGGGGGTTTTCTGGAAAAATACAAAAAATGATTTGTTTTTTACGTTAGCTTGCACTACGGGTTTATTTCATGAAAACAAAAGGGGTTGGTGAAAAAATACAAAAAAACTATTTGTTTTTGTCAATTAAGTCCAGACTGCGGGTTGATTTCGCGAAAACACAAGGGAGTTTTGTAAAATGAGCGATGGAAGATCAGAAGCAGTCCTCGATTTATTGTTAGGTAGGGATTATAAAACAACAGATAAAAATGCCTAAAACAATAGATAATACACACTTCGGAATTAATCAAACAGAACAAAAACATCATGCATGCAAACAAGACACACAAAAATGGATATATCTTACCTTGATCGATCTTTTCTTGAACTAAAACAACTTCTGAATCCAACTCTAAATCGCCCAAAATCGCGAGTGAAAGGGGCATGAGAGGTTTTCTTTCGTTTTGTTCTAGGTCACTTAGAGCAGAGAGGCACCGAGGCAACCACAAAGATTCGAGAGAGAGCGTTTGTGTGCGCATACATCAGCGTTATTGTGCATAAAAAGAAGAGGTGGAGCATTGTAATCTCGGCACAACGTGTTAAAACTCACGACAAAAAACACATATATGACCTGACGACGAAAACAATTCAAAGTTTGAGCTGCTCCCAAAAAAATTTCACCCCGCTGACCTTTTCGAGTGGCGTCCGACAGCAGGGTGCTGCACCCTGATACGTCCAAAACGTATCTATAATTTCTGCTTGCTCCATGCCTCTTTTGTGTGATATTGCTATGATATTTATACACTTCTATACACTTTTGTTCATATTTGGACTAACCAATTAACTCAGTGCACCCCAGTGCCAGTTTCTGTTTTCTGCTGTTTTTGTATTTCAGGTTTTCCCATTACGTAAACTGCCAGAAAAATTCCAGGAAAAATATATAAAAAATCAGCGTTCCGGAAGCTTCCTTGCGAACAAAGTAGGGCCGGAGGGGGGCCACCAGGGCTCCAGGCGCCCGGGGGGCGCGGCCCCCCTCCTGGCCGTGCCGGGGGGCGCCTGGGCCCCCCAGGCCTCCGCTGATGCCCCCCTTTGGCATAAATTTACACCGCGTCCCAAAACCCTCGAGGACGAAACCCTTTTTCGAGATCTCATCTCTGTTCCGCCGCCGCCGCGCTTCCAAGATCGGGAGCACCAGGAGAACTCTTCCCGGCACCCTGCCGGAGGGGAGAACCACCACCGGGAGCCTCTCCACCACCATGGACGCCTCCCGGATGAGTTGTGAGTAGTCTCCCTTGGACCATGGGTCCATGACCAGTAGCTATGTGATGTTCTCCTCCCCTCTTTGTTCTTCACTAATTACACCTCGTGAGCTGCCCTACATGATCGAGGCACATATGTAATCCTTATGCTGTTGCTACGATGAGTTTGCTGGGATCCGATGGATTATGAGATTATGTTCAGATTGTGTGTGAGTAATATATTTGATTTACCTCTTTTATATTTATGTTCTTAAGTAATTCTTGCATGTTCTCCGTTGCTATTTATTGCTTTGGCCAAGTAGTAGGTAGTAACTCCAAGAGGGAACGTTATGCTTGATTGTGGGTTCATGCCCCTCGATGACTAGCTTGAGTGATAGAAACATGAGTCTAGGGGATGTGCTGTTGCCACAAGGGGGAAAACAATGGTGCTTGTACTTGCGGGTGCAAGGATTGTTTACTTTACGCAAAGTTCTTTTAATGCAGTTGTCTGTTGCTTTGAGTTTACACTATGGGTGGGACTCGCAACTTAATACCAGCGAGATGTTCTGGATAGATATCTCAAGGTGGATGATTAGTAGTAGATGCAGATGGATTTCGGTCTACTTACCTTGGCGTACCGCCCATGCTTTTGAGCCTCAACCTTTCTTGCAGCATAGTTAGCATTGGTTTGCGCACATAATCCTGTCAAATTGCCCAGCTCTAATTCGTTTACCTCACATAGATGTTTTATCGTCTTTTGGGAGAGAGACATCACTAGTGAACATCATGGGACCCCGGTCCATATTACCATCACTGATCACATCCGCTATTTACTTTCAGTTTTTATTTACTAGTTGCAATTATACCTATCACTATTATCTCTTGCGTTTGATCCTTTGTAAACGACAAGGCCGGAGGGATTGACAACCTCTCTGTACTCGTTGGGAGCAAAGTTATTTGTATCTGTTTGCAGGTCCGGTTGATCGCTAGTTGCGTCGCTAGCGGTGAACACCTTCTTGTTGAACCTTGGAGTCTCAGGGGAATTCGATCCTTGGTATCTTTGCCAAGGGAAAACTACCGTTACACTTCATCTCAAACCATCCACTTGGGGTAACCAACGAGGGGCGAGAAGCCATCAAGCAAAGTTTTCTGGCGCCGTTGCCAGGGACTCCACTTTTCAAGATAGGAGTTGCACGCTATCTTTTATCTTTGCTTTTTAGTCTTGTTAGTTTACCTTTCAGTTTTCTTTATGTATTTTCACTAGTTTTGCTTAATGGAAAACAACAAAAATATGAGAGAGCTTTATAAGCTCTACCTTGAACTTGGACATGATGTGTTTGAAGAGAAAATTAAAAAACCTATGGAACTTTATTATTTGCATAACAATCATGATGGTGGTGATGTTATTAGTATGCTTTCTTTGAATATCAATATTGCTAATGACATGGAAAGCTCTAAGCTTGGGGATGACACGTTTGATGAACATGATATTTTTAGTCCCCCAACTTTTGAGGAGAAAATTTACTTTGATGATATGCCTCCTAAATACGATGATTACCATGATGGTTAAGATAGTCTTACTCTCACTATTCCTAATAAGAAAGATTTTGCTTATATGAAGAGTAATGACACTTTTATGCTTTTGGATCATGGAAATAATGCCTTATGTGATAGTTATATTGTTGAGTTCATCCATGATGCCACTGAAATTTATAATGAGAGAGGGAGACATGGTTCTAAATATCTTAATAATAAGAAGTTTCCTCTCTTTATGGTGAATATTTTGAAGTTATGCTTGTTTTGCCTTCCTACGCTAGTTGCTTTGTGCTTCAATGAATTATTCTATTGCAATATTCCTATGCATAGGAAGCATGTTAGGCTTAAATGTATTTGCTATTTGCTTCTTGATGCTCTCTTTTGTTCTTCAACTCTTATTCCTACGAGAGCATCATTAAAGTCTCATGCCTAGCTTAAAGGCATAAAAAAAGCGCTTTTGGGAGACAGCCCACAATGAATAAAATTTTATTTTGCTTTTGTTGTGTCTTGATGTTGTTACTACAGTAGCATCATCATTGTATCTTTACTTTTCAGCTTTGTGCCAAGTGTAGCCTCTGATTGCAAGAAAGTTCAAAAGTTGTGACGTGCTGTCCAGGAAACAGATTCTATCCTTGGACAGAAAAATTCGTATAAAATCACCAGATCATCTTTTTGGTCTGAATTTTTTCGACAGCGTGCTCTATACAATTTTCTTTCGGGAGTCTATTCTGAGTTTTTTGATTTGAGTTGCAGAAGTGCCCCCAGAAAATCATTTACTACCTGCTGGTCTGTTTTTCACAGATTTTGTCCTGTTTTGCCTTTCCTTCATTTTGCAAACCTTGAGCTTGCTTTTTCTTTGCAAAAACCTTTTGGCAATCTTGAGAAACAGTAGACCTTCAAGAATATCTTTATTTACAGCAAGGAACAATTATTTTATTAAGGGTACTAACCTCGCTAATCAGATTATGATGAGTTATGTATGAAGGGAGTTTTCAAGTGTGCGAGGGAAGATGATAAAAAGATTCAGGAGTGTCAAACGCTCAAGCTTGGGGATGCCCCCATGCACCCCCAAGAAATATTCAAGAAGACTCAAGCGTCTAAGCTTGGGGATGCCCCTGTGCATCCCCTTCTCCATCAACAATTATCAGTTCGTCTTTCGTTCCACTATATTTTTATCACTTCATGTGTTATGTGCTATGCTTCGAGCGTCTTGCTTTTAGTTTCCTTTTTAGTTTTCTTTAGCTTTGCTTGCTGTTCATAACGAGTTGGAACTCAGCTTTCTTTGTGTGGGAGAGAAACACGCTCCACCTCAACCTAGAACATAACATAGAATTTTCATGTCTATCCTTGCTGTGTGTGTTCTTTGTCTTTCAATAGCTACTATCATGTTCAGCTCTTAGTTTTCATGCTTATCCTTTTAAAGAGCTTTTGTTTAGTTGGTCGCTGGAACTCTCTTTAGTTATCATGCTTATCTTATTAAGAGAGTTGGCTTCTGTTGCATTGGTTGATATGTCTATGATAAGAATGCTATTTGTATAATGGTGCTTAGTAGTTCATGTTTTCTTATGGTTAGTCTCAAATAGCTGGGGGGTTCTCAATGTGTTAATGGAGTACCAACATGATTTGTTTGCCTATGATGTGGTATGGTTTAGTGATATCTTCCTTCAAGAATTTATTTTGATTGACTTGGCGTATGCTCACGCATATTTAAGACTATAAAGAAAGTCTATCAAGCCTTGATGATCTTTAATTTTTGAGTAGCGATATAACTTCCATGCCCGATTCAATGTTGCTTTGTCGCTCTGCATGATTATGACCGTCATTGCTCTTTTAGTTGGTCGCTCCCAGTCTTTTGCTAACCTTCGCCTGTACTAACCGGACTGACTGCTTGTGCATCCAAAATCCTTTTAAACCAGTTATGCCATATGAGTCCACCATACCTTCCTATGCATGGTATTTACCTGCCATTCCTAACGAAGACTTTCATGTACCATCTCGAAATTAATAAAAAAAGCATTTCTCTTTTGTGCCTCTGTTTTAGTTCATGAGGAAGTAGTAGTTAATTCATGATCTTTTTAAGTTGGACAAGCTTCACCCCGGGATTGCATGTCTAATGTGCAAACCCATAATACGAGAAGGAACTGGCATAGAGTGCGCCCGGCTCATTAAAAAATTATACAACAAACAAACCCTCCTTCACGCTTTGTTCATGAGAAATTAGAAAACTTTGGCAGTGATAAACAAAGGAGATTAAGAGGATGTGATCGTCCTCATTCGGGAGCCGTTCCTCGAAACTTGTCCAGCTCAAGAAGTGATTGAGTTATCTGCTAGCATTCGGCCAAAACTATGGGTGTTGACGGCGGACAAGTAAACGCACCCCGGGGATCGTCAATCGTGGAAATCACTCTGGGACCCAAGAACGGTAAGTAATAGTGCATGAAACGGACCAGAATCTATAAAAACCACGAGTGTTGATGACCAACACGTAAACGCACCTCAGGGTTCGTTAATCGTGGAAATCACTTCGGACCCCAAAATAGTGAGTAATAATCCACGAAACGGGCCAGAATCCACGAGTGTTGATGACGGACACGTAAACGGACCCCAAAACACAAGGATTGGAAGAAGGAAACTATGGTCAAACTGCATGGGTCAATACACCATGTTAAACTATTTGCTGTGGTCTGAACGGCCGTCTGCAGTCTGTGCTCCATGGGACATAACTTGGTGGTCAGAAAATTCTCTAATCGTGATCAGAAAATTGGTGCACAAAGTGTGGGGAACAAGGGCACCGTTGTCGATCAGTAGGATGGTGGACACAAGGTTCACGATGGTGAATGAGCAGATCATGAGATGCGTCGTCGAGAAGATTGATCAGTATCTCCGCTATGATGGATCAAGTAGCCCTCATCTGCACTTGCCAAATCTGCGTCCAGTGCTACAGAAGATAGTGCAGGATCATGGTCCCAACTTTGATCATCTCTCCATTATCAAGCTCCATTTATACACAGAGATACAACTGAGTATGTATGAATGGACTCGCACTGCTGTGGACAATGATGCTGATCTTGTCCGGAGGATATCCCACTATATAGTTTATCTTTTGGTGAATCTCCCTGAAGTGCTGCCAATCTACGATAGCGGCGAAAGTGGCTGTGATTCAATATTACAGCTCTATGAAATCTTGGCGGGTAGGCGTGTTGATGAAAGTGGCCGTGAGTCAATAGCACAGCTCAATGAAACCTTGGAGGGTAGGCATGCTGATGAAAGTGGTAGTGAGATTGATGCCCCCCCCCTGCATCGGACAATTTTAGTTCTAACAAAAAATGAAATTCCGAGAGGCGTGGGTAGGCCTGCTCCTCCACGCAGCCAGCAACTGGCACTGCACACTATGTCAATAGGTTAGTCCCAAAAAATGATATAAAGTTGCTATAAAATGATTGTAAAACATCCAAGATTGATCATATAACAGCATGAAGCAAGCAAAAATTATAGATATGTTGGAGACATATCACCCCTCGACTTATATAAATACCGGGGTCCTGGGGTACAAGATCATAGTGGGCTATGTATGGGGACCCGGCTTGTCATGTAGAGCAAGTCCTCTAGAACCTTCTCATTAAACACCATGCATGGTCCGTCTGATATCGCCTAGGTCGGAACCGACAAGGGGTCTGCAGCCCAACCCTCCAGGCCAGGAGTCGAAATAGCTTAGTCTCCTCTTTACAATTCTAGACGCCTTCAGTAAAGTGTTAATAAAGAGAGCAGGTGAGCGGCATGACAAGTGATGTCATATAGCTACCAAAATGGGATAAAATAATCAAACAAGCAATCCAAGAATTTTTTTTCTTGTTGTATGTTCAAAGCACAATACGGGGTTATGTTTGAGGCACCTGATTGACCCACATCCTCAAAATAGGTTTAGCACTTGGATCTCTAGGCACTGGTCGAACGGGCGAGCCCCAAATTAGTCACATCCCTGGCGGACCGACTACACTCAAACGCGAGATATACATCGTCCAACAATTATAATATTTATGTATGTATATATGCAACAAAAACGATGCAACATAACAAACATGTCCAAGTAGCAAAAATTAAGGTATGGAGTAAATCCTCATTCACAACAACAACAATTTTGAACAAAAGTCACAACATATGCAATAAGAAGAAAAGGAAACTATGAAGATAATTCAAAATTACGTTCACAACAATGAACATAAACATTAAGGAAAATTAAATGTGAGGAGCATTCAATATGTGAGTATTTGAAACACGGAACCATCAAAGTACTAACACACTCGTTGCAGCATAGAGCCTATGTGTATGTAATAGAAAAGGTAGGCGCTTGTGCTTGAAAAAACAACATATGAAACATAAGAACTACACATTGGGTAGGAGTGGGCACACAATATACGGAACAAACCAGGATTTATAGGTCAACACAGATAAATTACCTTTTCTTAACTCCGTATTATTCGATGAAAAGTTCAACACTAGCTAGTAGCAACGTCAACCATTAATAACACTATGCTCGAATTAGTGTATGTCCGGTTACACCTATGGATTTATCTCTAACTTGATGCCCCAACCTTGTGTTTTCAACCAGCTCACTAATAATTGATGGAAATTTCAGTACAGACAATGCATAGCCATCGATGGATGCCACCTGCTTGAAATTTTCATTTCTGCCACAGAAGTCAAGGCACTTTCTCGTCAACTCCGGGCAATCATACGTTTGAGCACATACCAGGATACTCACAACAGTATGTTCCGACACGGCATCCCATAACTTGCGTGCGCACATGAGTACAGACAATGCATAACCACCGAAGCATGGCACCGAATGTCGCAGGCATGATCTCATGTAGCGCAATGGGTGTCGACGAGGACATTGTAGCCTCCATCAGGGATCCAAAGAGTAGAGTCTTGAAGACCAGCGAGCAGGCCGCGAGCACCGCCCGGTGTGCGCGAAATGTCTCACCATCGACCAAGAATGACACATCTGTCGACATCATCATCATCATCATCTCGTAGCCTTTGCTACAGTCATCTTCCAGCAAGCAGCTGAGATGGTTCCCGAGGTCCGAGGTCGGAACCGGATCAGGACCTAGCTGGTTTAGGACAACGATGGAGCACAGGAACGTGATGTATCCGTCGATGACGTATGTCCGTAGAGCTTGCCGTTTAAAGAACTGAGGATGTCCATTCTCATCAGCACAGAAGACGTACTTGCTGCGTCTAACACTACTTTCATCATACTCATTGACGTGAGACCAATTTGTGATCTTGGGAGATGGTCTGCCGTCTCTGCCCAGGAAGAAAGGCTCGAATATGGCCTTGACAGTGCACCTTGGTAACGATGATCTGGTGAGGTGCTTGAGGAAGATGGAAGCGTAGCTGTAAGGCGCCCTTATCCCTCGTGGATCCAAGTCGATCCTCCAGAGTTGCCCCCCAACGGAGACCACATCGAAGCCGAGGGCCATGCTGCAGGGAAACCCCATGAACTGCTTGTAGTCTACCCGGAAGTGCACGAGAGCGGAATCTATACCCTCCATCGTGGTTGTGTGCGTCGTCGTCGTCGCTGAACCCCCTCCTCTCCACCCCCCTTTCAGCGCAACATTATGGCATAACTTTCGTACACACATAAGTTTCAGCCGGTGCAACGCGTACCGGTTGGCGGCAGCAAGCAGATCCTGAAACATGTCGACGGGCGATGAATCATCGTCTGCTGGTCAGGCATCCGTGTACATCCACTGAAGCATGACGCGGATCGTCGCGGGTGAGTTGTCTTGCAGCACGATGGGCGCCGACGTCGGGAACATGGACCCGAAGAGTTGTGCCTTGAAAACCGGTGAGCGGGCAGCGAGAATCGCCCGGTGCGCATGGAACGTCTCGCCACCGACGACAAACAGCACATCCGTCGTCCCGTCGTGTTCCAGCAGGTGGCCGAGCTGGCCCCCGAGGTTCGGTGGTGGCACGGGGACAGGGTGTAGCTCGTTGACGACCACGATGGCGCACACGAAGGTGACGTATCCATTGATCACGCACACGAAGACGTAGCCGTTGGCGCCGCTTCTGATACTACTACACGCGTCGTACTCGTTGGCGTGCGACAACTTTGCCATCTTGGGAGATGGACTGCCATCCTTGCCCAGGAAGATGGAAACGTGTCGGTGGTTCGGCCTTATGCCTCTCGGTTAGAGGTCGATCCTCCAGCGCTGCCCACCGACGGAGACCACGTCGGAGCTGAGGGCCTCGCCGGCGGGGAACTTGAGGAGCTGCTTGTAGTTTACTCTCAGATGGATGAGAGCGGAATCAACATTGGCCACCCTGGTTGTCTACGCCGTCGTCACTGCCGCCTGACCTCCTCCGGTCGTCATCAACTCAGGTGCGTAGAAAACCCGAGCCGAACGGATCAATCAATCAAGAGAGCGTCTTTTCCTAGCTGGGGCTACGCGGTGCCCTCTATCTCAACCATTCATTCTTCCCCATGCTGCATTGAGATATGTGCAGTGAGCAGCCCTTAGTCCTTAATCTTCTGCAGCCAACTCTAGGAAACTTTAGAGCATCTCCAACAGCGGCGCAAAAAGGCGCGCGCGCGCTAAACTTCTGTTTTCGCGCGCGCGGGGCAGAATGACGCGCTTCAGCGGCGGCGGGAAAACCGCGCGCGCGGGAACCGCTTGCGCGCGCGGGAACCGCTTGCGCGCGCGCGAAATGGCGGCCTCTCGCGCGCCATTTTTGCGGCGCCTCCTCCCGCGCGCCTATAAAACGTAGCGCGCGCTCCCTCGCTCGCTCCACCGCTCCCTCTCTCCCTGCCTCTCGCGCCACCGCTTCATCAGAGCGCCGCCGCCGCCCCCGACGCGCCACCATGCCGCCGCGCCACCGTTCTTCGTCGGGCTACCGCGGCGTCCGCGAGCGCTCGAACGGCGGCGGGTTCTACGCCGAGATACGCTCCGGCGATCTCCGGCTTAGTCTCAGAACGTACGAGACGGCGCACGAGGCCGCCCGCTTGTTCGACGCGGCGGCGTGGCGCCTAGGCAGGCCACGCCGCCAAATGAACTACGACGACGTCCACACGCTCGAGCAGGCGTTAGAGCTCGCCCCGCCGCCTCGTCTAAACTACGCACGAGACCGTGCGGAGCACACTGCGTTGCAGAACCGCCTCCTCGTCGCCCAGGAGGACGAGCGGCGCATGGCGGAGTGGCGTCGGCTCCACCGGAGGACGTCGCCTACGAGCAACAATATTGGGCAAGTCGCCGCGAGGAGGACACGCGCCGGAGCCGCGAGGAGCGGTTGGACAGTCGTCATCGGAAGGCATTGGTGTGTCAGCAGTGCGCCATCCGCGATGCAGGCGGGAGGTCCTTCTTCACTGAAGAAGATGAGCGCTGGTTGGCCTGCTGGCTGTCAACCTCTAACGACACCAACGACGATGATGATGATGCAAATGACTGGAGCGACTGGGATTAGTTTTTTATGTTTTCGAACTATCCATCTATGTTTTCGAACTACCTATCTAGTTGCAATATGTAAAATAACTTTGTATCCTTTTTATTTTAATGCAATTTTATGTATTAAAAAATATTGCGCGCGCGCTGCATTTTTGGGCACTGCTGGAGCGGCGCGCGCGCGCTGCATTATAGCGCGGCTGTTGGAGCCAGCGCCTATCCCCGCGCTATACCTGCCGAAGCGCGCGCGGCAAACGCTTTATTTGGGCGCGGCGCGTAACGCGACTGTTGGAGATGCTCTTAATCTTGGGCCGGCCTTATAGGCCACTGTTCACGACAAGACCTGGTGAAAATCACCAGCGATCGAGGCCTCTACTCTTGTGCCCCGCTCGCCGCTTTATTCCCCCATCGACGCCTCTACTCTCATGCATCTCTCCTCTTCCCCTCCTCTTCTCTCCGCCATGGACGAGGAGACACCCGGCATGGTTTTTGATCTCGAAGATCCTGCTGGTCGCTACACTAGCCTGAGGAAAATCACTGCCGCCGGGGCAGAGCAGGGGATCGGATGCGGAGGTGCTGAAAAGGAGGCGGGGGTGGGTCTTGGGCGTTCATCTCCACTGTCAGCTGGGGCGGAGCAGAGCATCCCAGGCGCAGGAGGTGTTGAAAAGGAGGCGGCGGTAGGTCTTGGGAGCTCATCAGCACTCTCGGCCGTGTGCCTCTCGTTCGGAAATCTCAGGTTTGTTCCAATCCCAATCTACCAAGATTTGTTTTCCCCAAACTCTGATTTGGATCAGTGTTATCTCCTCCTACAGCTTGTATCATGTTTGGGATTTGTACTGTCCTAAAAAATCTTATTGCGTTTTGATTTTCCAGTAACGAAGTCCTCGATCCCCTTGTGAATCCGAAACCGTTGATCCGGAAAGACTTGCCTGGTGGTTATATATGTCAAGATCCATCTATTGACACAACTGGGTGGAAATGAAGGTATTATGTGGCGATATTTCAGTGAATAACCAGCCATCTACTCCCTCCGTCCGAAAATACTTGTCATCAAAATAGATAAAAGGGGATGTATCTAGATGTATTTTAGTTCTAGATACATCTCTTTTTCTCCATTTTGATGACAAGTATTTTCGGACGGAGGGAGTAGCATATTATTTGTATTTTCTGACACATATATGAATGTGCACCAAACGTTCATGTTATTGTGAGCAAAACAAATTTTCTGGCTTTATATGGTATTTGAACTGGTCAAATTGTATAGATGTATAAATAGGTTCTGTACCTGTTTGATATTGGGCTGTGGTCACTATGTATCAGAATTAAGCAAATAATACAGCAGGTTATACTTAGAAGCCTTTCCGCTGCCTATTTGCTGTACAACAGGTTGTAGGATACAAGCAAACAGATAAATGTTTTCACATGCTAATAATGTCATCTTCCCATGCTCCAGGAAGAGGGCAGTCGACGGTCCAGATTGTAGGCTTTGCCCCAGCCATATGAGCGCTATTGACAAATGTTTGATGAACGCAAAGGACAGATCACGTCCTGAAATATTTGCTCTAGTTGAAGGCACTACTTTTGACTCGTGTCAAGAAGCGTATGAGCTGTACAACCTTTTTTCTTGGGAGTGTGGATTTGGTATTAAACATGCCAAGATGCGACTTAATGGAAAAGGCTATAGATCAATGCACGAGCTTGTGTGTCAGTGTTATGTAAGTCAAAAATTATTCAGATGTGATTGAATTATCTTACTTGTTCACGCTTGTTTACAACACTTCTCAACCTCGTGCAATATGATCTGAAACTCTATCTGAATCTTCAACGCAGGGTAAGAGCGACAAGGAAAATTCTGCCACCACCAAGACAGATTGCAAAGCAATGATCCGACTGCTTCGAACAGACGACCATGGGTGGTACGTGAGTATGTTCGTTAACGATCATAACCACCCTTTATCTGAAAAGTGTGTTGAGAAAAGGCAATGGAAGTCACACAATTGGATTGACCCCATGACAAAGTCATTCATCCGTAACCTTAGAGAGAATAATGTGAGCCTTGGGAAGATTTACAATATATTATGTGGGGTCAATAGTGAGCCCGGTGTTGCGCCTTATCGCAAGGAGACTTTGAAGTATCTTTGCTCTAGGATGTCTCAAGAATCAGCAAAGAAAGACGTTGCTGATACAATACGCCTTCTCCAGGATATGAGGGCTGCTGACGGAAACTTGGTGGTGTCGATAAATGTCGACAAAGAAGGCAGTGTGAAAAGTATACTTTGGTGCACTGGTAAGAACAGGGAAGATTATGCACACTTTGGCGATGTGGTGACTTTTGATACAACCTACCGGACAAATCTATATAACATGCCTTTTGGTCTATTCGTGGGTGTGAACAACCACTTCCAGTCTACAATATTTGGTGGTGTGTTGCTGCGTCAAGAGACAATCGTTGATTTTGAGTGGGCTTTCAAAACGTTCATGGAAACTATGAATGGCAAGCATCCACAGACCATGTTGACTGGTATGCATTTTTTGGTGAACATTGCTCATACAAATTTTCACATGCTGTTGGATTATTATTTTTTGATACGTGCATGACACGCCATTCTTTTGTTTGTTCAGATCAGTGCAAAGCTATGGAGGGTGCTATCAAAAATGTGTTACCACACACAAGGCATCGTTGGTGCAAATGGCACGTCGTCAAGTGTGCGAAGGAAAAACTTGATTTCGTGTACAGCAAGAACAGCACTTTCAAGCACGAGTTCCACTCCCTGATAAATGATGTAATGGATGTCACGGAGTTTGAGAAGAAGTGGGAAATGCTTATTGATAAATACAACCTGTCGACCAACACCTATCTTGAGAACATGTATGCCAACAGAGAAAAATGGGCAAAACCATATTTTACTGGAGTATTTTGTGCCGCCATGACCAGTACACAGAGAAGTGAGAGTGCAAACTATATGCTCAAAAAGTATATTCCCAGGTCATCCCCCATGCATCTATTTGTCAAGCAGTACAACAACCTTCTACGTTCACGCATAACCGACGAGGGTAAAGAAGATTTTGTCACCAAGATGGTAAATCAAAACTCTGATTTAACTCCATATTTATATTGTTCTTTATATTATTCTTATGATACTCCTTTTGGTTAGTGATTTACAACTATGACGTTGTGTTCACCGGCTGATCTTGCTTTATGCAGAAACGCCGTGTGATAAAAGGAGGCAATCCAATTGAAGCAGATGCGTCACAAATTTACACAAATGCTGTTTACCAACGTTTTGAACAGGAGCTACATCTTGCGTCATCGCTCGTAGTTTATGGACTCCCTCGTGACAATGTTTTTCATGTTACAAAGGCTCGTTACGATACCGTGCCTGATTTTGAAACCAGGGCATTTGAGGTATATATAAAGGATGAAGGACAGTTTGTCACATGTGATTGTGGCATGTTTGATCACGTGGGGATGCTATGTTGTCACTCAATAAAGGTGATCTATCCACTTTTGTCAGCATATACATCCTATATAAAAATTCTGATCGGTAAAATAAATGTCGTGAAATTATCATGCGACTCGACTGTACTAACGGTTCTGACTAATCTTACAGGTTCTTCTTAGGAATGATATTCTCAAAATTCCTACCAAGAACATAATGAAGAGATGGACCAAGTGGGCTAAAGAAGCGTACCTGAGCACCTGCCATTGGTTCCTATTCGGCAAACAGAAGATGAATACTCTCAGAGGCGGAATGTTTTGTACATTGCGGCCACTGAGCTGCTGAATGACAGATCTGTGGTTATGAACTTGTTTGATAAAACACTGCATATGTTCCGTGGCCTGAAAAATGAAGGAAAGGGTTCTCAAGCAACTGGAGTTGGAGAAACTAGACCAGGAAAACAATGATGAGGACACGTGCATGGAAGGTTTCAGCATAACATGTTACGAGGACCTCCGTCCGCCAAAGAAGGTGAAGTCAAAAGGTAGACCTCCTACTGTACGTCCAAAGTACAGGATGGATTACGTCAGAAAATTCGTACAGAAGACCAAGCCTGTAAACTGCCTTTACACCGAGGGTGATATCCCATTCGATGGCCTTGGATCTATTGGTGGCAGGGAACCTTGTCGGAAAGTTATTAGTTGCAGCATCTGTAAGGTGACTGGGCATAACAAGACAACTTGCAAGGCCAGGGGGTTTTAATCTTACTGTGCTGGGATGTATATCAAGTGGGCCTACTAAGATGGTTGTCTATATTTTGTAGTAAAAATGATGTACTAAGGTTTTGGCAAGACGATCACCACATATTACAATTTGTGGTGCATGCCAATATTGTATGCTTTGTAGTATTCGCCAGCAGACCATAATGCTTGTGTCCCACATGTTTAGTCTATGTATTTTGAATCTATGTGGTATGATGCAGAGTCTTAAAGTACTAAAAATCATCTTTATTATGTGTGCCGCCTTATGAGTTGTTGCAACCACATATTTTATATGAGATGTTCTCTTCATTTTAAGCAGCGCTCCATTCTTGAAAGGCTTTGTCCATATTGCCCAATCTAAATTTCCCGCACTGGGACGTATCCAGAAAGGTAATCTGCTTGCCCCAGTTCACAAATGCATGCCGTACTCTATATAACAAGATTGTTGTATGGATATCTGTTCACGTGAAAACCATACGTCTATATATGTTATCATTATTGATTCTAGATTTTATATAAAGTCTTGCATTCGCCATGTTCCTTATTAGGAATGCTACATCTGACCAACTAATTTGAGCAGTGTTGTGTTTGTAGACGGATGTAGTACAAATAGTCTTATATACTTACTGGATTACTTACTGTCGCTGCAGAAAATAATAGAAGGTGTCTTTCATATGAAGATGATTCTTTTACTTTTTCCTGATGACATTGGTTTTATGATAATACTTATGAAAATCGACGCCATACTTATCGTGATGATAATACTTATGTGAAGTTGCAGATATATTCAATACGTATGCATAACTGCGTGATTGATAAAAATTTAAGCATCCTTGCAACAAGAGGCAAATCTTGTTCATTACATACTGCTTTGACACCAAATGGCTATTACAAGCCATCGATTCCCCGAAATTAAAGCACTTCTTTAGACAACATAAGTCTCGATCAAGCATACATATGGCTTGTCGTCATCACGCCCAAAATATAAGGTTCACAAAGAGCTGCGGAGACCCAAAATGATTCGTAACGTACATTGAACTAGTGATAATAAGATTCTACCATGTTTCTTCTGCATCATATCTTTGTGGCATTCCTGACTACCTCTCACAGGAATCTAAAGGTCTTCTGGCACCGTATCAGCAACGAATGAGCGTAGTGTGTTGCTATCCATGTTTATCAGTTGATATCCCAGGCTGCGGACGAACTTTCGAAGACGCTGCACAAAGTTTTCAGGTAAAGTAAGCTACGTTTGTATTGACAAGCATGACGACTCACTGCGTCAACAGTCTGGTTAGTCAAGAGTCGGTTATATACCATGAGCAAAATTAGGATACCTATCTATTCTACTTAGCATTATGGACATACATAACTCATGTACAAAATGCTCTAGACTCAGAATGTTTACACTTGTCCATCTGATCAGGAGGTGACAGAGGAATCTATGGGCCCTTTGAATCCATGAAGTTGAGGCTCATTCCAAAGTCTTCAGGCATTCCACATGTGCGTGTCATAGGTTTGTGACCATACAAATGGCATGGACAGTTATTTTCATAAAAAATATGACATTTACATTCTTACCTGAATAACCATCTTCAATGGCATTTCTAGAACCATTGGCCATGCAAGACAGCACAAACGTTGTGACACGCACTACACCGGTCTCACCAACGTATACACCCGACAACCCTGAATACATGAATGAGGAAAATGTTGTTGTTACAACAGGTACAGATATTACCGTGTATTTGCTCGCACTGAAGACAGTTTTCCAACTAGGAGAATATTGTTTAAAAATAAATTGACCCTTTTTCCACATGTTTCCTCTGTAGACATTGCACACCGAGCTATTGATACGCACATCCCATCAACACAGCAAAGAATTGATGAATCCCAACATCAGGCCATCAAGGAAAACACACCTACTGGTAACTAGTTGTTCTGCCGCATCTTTATTCAGGAATATACTCTTTCATAACCTCTGTTTTATGCGGGCAGAAAACATGGAGCCCGCAACAACGGTTGAACAAATTGGACATGTACCATTGAGTCCAGCAGATTTTTCAGAACCGAAGGTTCCAGATTTCAAAGACAATGGTATGGACAGTTATGTCATACATGATTATGCTCTCATATAATCAGTTATGATTATTTGCATTACACTGTTACATCGTTAAAAATCTACTGTCGAATTGTTGATTCGTTAAAATATTAATTAAAATTCTAATGGTGTCCCAGAACCACAAGATGGTCAGTCTCACAAAGACACAATGATGGGTGAAAGCAATGAAAAAATTAGCATTGATACGGAGCCACTAGACTCAAATGTTGGACCATTGATCATTGCTCTTGGTAGTAGCACTAAAGATGAAATTGCCTCGCAGCAAGGTATCATCCACTGTGCTATCGTTACAAAAACCATTGTCGTATATTGTTGTTTCGTTGATGATTTAAATGAAATTCTAATGGTGTTCTAGACACACAAGATGGTCAGTCTCACGAAGACACTGTGATGGGTGAAAGCAATGACAAAATTTGTGATACAGAGCCACTCGACTCAAATTTTGGACTATTGAACAATGCTCCTGGTGGTAGCACTAAAGATGTAATTGCCTCGCAGCAAGGTAACATTACTAATCCAATTACCATACTTTTAAACGCATCTTGAAAATTGCATAAGAGAGGCTGAAAAACGTTATGTACACCACTTATTGTTTAATAGTTGTGATGTGATTTCGTTGGCTGTAACACACATGTGGTCGTTTTCAGAGGATCTCGCTACTGATGATCGCAGTAGAAAGGATGTAATCACACCTACTGGTAAGCTTGACGATGCCATCATGACAAGGGACAGTACCGACAAAAAGGTGGGAAGTGAGCTACCAGGCTCAACGGTTGGACCATTAGCTAATGCTGTTGATGGGAGCACTGAAGATGTAATTGCCTTGCAGCAAGGTATCATCGTTAATCCAGTTACCATCATTTAAGAACACATTTGCATTGTACAACAGTTGTTCTGTACAACACTCTGTTATCTAGTTTTGTTGTGTTTTTTGTCCTATAACACACATGCCGTCGATTTCAGATGACATGTCTCACGAGGATGGTACTACGAAAGATGACCTCAGGAATGATACAATGCAGACAACAGTTGGTAAGGTGTTTAGTATAGTTTTTTCTCGATTGCAAATGCACAGCCAATGTTCTAACTAATGATACCAAAATTATCAGGGGCAACGGGTTCAGAAAGTACAGACGTGCATCAAATGCCTGTAAATACCAACTTCACAAGTGCAGACGAGCATCAAGGTTAACAATTTTCAATAACTAGGACGTATACATGGCAACAAAGAAAAAACAACAAATCACAGTATTATGCGACTGATTTTGTGTGATAATTAGTGGCAGGTGGTTCAGGAAAAGAAACAATCAAGGCAGCAGAAGTTGAACCAGCAATCAATAATGAGGAAGGTAATAACCGCAATATGTTAAGTGTTTACAAAATTAGTGGACGGTGTTATGTCCAAATTAATACAGAAAGTGTCAAAACGGACCTGAACAATGTACTATCACAGATAATGTAGATGATGATAGCGGCATGCACTCTTACAACTCTGAAGAGCAGATGAACATTATGGAAGCTGCGATGGGCGATGAAGGAATTCAAGGTATAGACGAATCGTATGAATTATACTATTTTTTTTGACGATACTATCACTTTGCGCGATCAAACTTGATGCCTAACTGCTGATTTTCTAAAGATGAAGATGACCAAGAAGACGACCAAGGGGATGATCTTGCACGAGTCCAGCAGCCTGTGCAAGAAAGGGGGTTTCTATCAGGAGATATTCGTGACAATTTCTATGAGCAGCTGGACAAACGTCTTCTCTATCGCTTGTCCTCTCCACCCCCACTTGCCAAGCTGGGGGACAAGACGAAAATAAAATCATTTGAAATATGGATGCATGAGTTTGCAAGTGAGGAACAGTTAGAAAGGTCAGCCCTAATGAATGTGTGCATAAACTATGTGCACTGCATTTTTGAGCTACCACTTACACAGATAAAATGTAAACTTGCGTACTCACTATGGTTTTCCCATTTCCACATGTGTCTCAGGCCCTTGATTATGATTGGGCAGCCAGCCGCATCGTACTAAAAGGAGAAGAGTTGGCTGAAGAGATGTTGGGGCACATGGGGCTGCGTAAAGATACTGCAACTACAATCTCTGTGCTCTTCAATGAAGTTGACACAAAGTCAATAGAGGTGTTTTTGCCAATCTCACTAGGTGGCCGAAGAGATATTTCCTCCCGCCAACATGGACGGTATGGACATGGTCAAAATGACACAATATATTCATGATAACCAATATGCACATTGATTACCTTTTTGCAACATGGTGTGAGATGAAAATTTCCCTTTCATGACAGTCAAGTGGTTATTTTCTTCAGGACTACTGCTTGCCAGACAACAGCGCCCCACCCAGTCCTCAGGTTCTTCGTATGTTCACTTTAGGAAGATTGAGCCAAGACCCTAAAGAATGTTTAGAGGTATACCATGAGTATCTTTTTGTTCCTGTGTTCTATGTATGCTTTGGCATCAGATTGCATTGCATAAGCTACAATACTAAAATTAAATCCACTGGTTTGTAGTTTGTAGCAACATTCAAGCTGCATGACTCATGGGTGACATACATATTTGACACAATCAACACGAGGGTGGGGGTCGTCGACCCTACTGTTGGTGATGATGACACGGACCTAATCAGCGTCAGGCATAGCGATCTTACTTCCACGCTGGTATACAAGCTGCATTACTGTCTCCAATACTGTGTCGGTAGTCCTTCATGGATACCAGGCCAGCATGGGAAAATTAGGCATATGAAGCATGGCCGTGTCGATATTGGGAGGTATAAATGGCTGCTGCAAATTGTAAATACATTGCATCATAGAGGTTGCTACCTTAGATTTATAAAATACTACTCACATATTGCGATGACATGATTCTTGTGCAGTCCTGGTGACGGTTTGAGGGCTGCTTTTGCTGCTTGGCACTACACTGGGCATACCATGATGTACATGAGGCCCTGGGTAAGCACCAATCTTTTCATTCAAGACATATGTGTGCTGCTATTATGTCCATGTTGCTATCAATACAAACGTAGCTTACTTTACCTGAAAACTTTGTGCAGCGTCTTCGAAAGTTCATCCGCAGCCTGGAATATCAACTGATAAACATGGATAGCAACAAACTGCGCTCATTCGTTGCTGATACGGTGCCAGAAGACCTTTAGATTCCTGTGAGAGGTAGTCAGGAATGCCACAAAGATATATATGATGCAGAAGAAACAGGGTAGAATCTTATTATCACGAGTTCAATGTACGTTACGAATCATTTTGGGTCTCCGCAGCTCTTTGTGAACCTTATATTTTGGGCGTGATGACGACAAGCCATATGTATGCTTGATCGAGACTTATGTTGTTTAAAGAAGTGCTTTAATTTCGGGGAATCGATGGCTTGTAATAGCCGTTTGGTGTCAAAGCAGTATGTAATGAACAAGATTTGCCTCTTGTTGCAAGGATGCTTAAATTTTTATCAATCACGCAGTTATGCATACGTATTGAATATATCTGCAACTTCACATAAGTATTATCATCACGATAAGTATGGCGTCGATTTTCATAAGTATTATCATAAAACCAATGTCATCAGGAAAAAGTAAAAGAATCATCTTCATATGAAAGACACCTTCTATTATTTTCTGCAGCGACAGTAAGTAATCCAGTAAGTATATAAGACTATTTGTACTACATCCGTCTACAAACACAACACTGCTCAAATTAGTTGGTCAGATGTAGCATTCCTAATAAGGAACATGGCGAATGCAAGACTTTATATAAAATCCAGAATCAATAATGATAACATATATAGACGTATGGTTTTCACGTGAACAGATATCCATACAACAATCTTGTTATATAGAGTACGGCATGCATTTGTGAACTGGGGCAAGCAGATTACCTTTCTGGATACGTCCCAGTGCGGGAAATTTAGATTGGGCAATATGGACAAAGCCTTTCAAGAATGGAGCGCTGCTTAAAATGAAGAGAACATCTCATATAAAATATGTGGTTGCAACAACTCATAAGGCGGCACACACAATAAAGATGATTTTCGGTACTTTAAGACTCTGCATCATACCACATAGATTCAAAATACATAGACTAAACATGTGGGACACAAGCATTATGGTCTGCTGGCGAATACTACAAAGCATACAGTATTGGCATGCACCACAAATTGTAATATGTGGTGATCGTCTTGCCAAAACCTTAGTACATCATTTTTACTACAAAATATAGACAACCATCTTAGTAGGCCCACTTGATATACATCCCAGCACAGTAAGATTAAAACCCGCTGGCCTTGCAGGTTGTCTTGTTATGCCTAGTCACCTTACAGATGCTGCAACTAATAACTTTCCGACAAGGTTCCCTGCCACCAACAGATCCAAGGCCATCGAATGGGATATCACCCTCGGTGTAAAGGCAGTTTACAGGCTTGGTCTTCTGTACGAATTTTCTGACGTAATCCATCCTGGACTTTGGACGTACAGTAGGAGGTCTACCTTTTGACTTCACCTTCTTTGGCGGACGGAGGTCCTCGTAACATGTTATGCTGAAACCTTCCATGCCCGTGTCCTCATCATTGTTTTCCTGGTCTAGTTTCTCCAACTCCAGTTGCTTGAGAACCTTCCTTCATTTTTCAGGCCACGGAACATATGCAGTGTTTTATCAAACAAGTTCATAACCACAGATCTGTCATTCAGCAGCTCAGTGGCCGCAATGTACAAAACATTCCGCCTCTTAGAGTATTCATCTTCTGTTTGCCGAATATGAACCAATGGCAGGTGCTCAGGGTACGCTTCTTTAGCCTGTTAGGTTGATCTCTCCACCAATGGGCCCAACGGCTCATTGGGCCCTAGACCCACGCCCTGATCGGAGGCGTCCAGGCCAAGCAAGGCTGGTGGGCCCCTGTCGCGCTGTGCTATAAAGAGGAGGTGGGGACCAGGGGCACGAGGTACGAGGTTCGCCGCCGCCACTGGTTCCCCACTCCTAACCCTAATCCAATCCAGAGGGATGCACTGAAGCGATGGGAAGTTCATCACCGCCGTCACCATCTCTCTCTCCTTCCTCACCGTCGTCACCACCTTGACGATGGACACCGGAGGGAACTCATCGAGACAACAACAAGGTAATGAATCCCCATCTTATACCGAACACATCTAAGCCAAAGGTCCATAGGATCTATCAATGGTATCATGAGCCACGAGGCTTTTGATGTGTTTACGTATAAAGAATGTACAAGTAAAGTTTTTCCCCTCCCCGATATGAACCCGAGAAGGGCAAAGATCAAAGAAAAGAAAGCTTCACCGGAGTTCTCTCCGGCAAAGAAGCGCCGCCGCAAGGCCGCGCCGTTCCTCTCGATCCGGACGGGCATCGGCAAGCCGAGCCGTCTGGAAGAAGAACCACCGCTGCTAGCCAAAGGCTCGCCGGAAAAGAAAAGAACACACACAAAAAAAAGAGAGGTGGGGATAACCACCGCGGCCAAATTCCTCGACGACGGCGCGCTCACCGCACAGGGAGGACGCGCGACCGGCGAGGAGGATGGCCACGGCGTAGAGTTGCCGCACCCCTCTTCCTCTGTCTCTCGTGGAGATGGAAAAGAAAGAGGAAGGGGGGAAGGGTTCGCGCGGCGCGGTGGTTCGCTGCCGATGCTGGCAGCCGGCGCAGCCGTGCCCCGCCGCTACTCCACAGAGAAGGGCGCCGTCGAGGCACAAGGGGAGCAAAGGAGGGCGCGGTAGGCGTCCCTCTCTCTCTGTCAAAGAAATGGAGGGGGAAAGGAAGAGACCGTGGCCGGACTCGCGCAGCGCGGTGGTGGACGCCGTCGCCGGCGGCCAGCGCTCTCGTGCGGTGGCTAGATGGCCATAGCGAGCGCTGCGGGAGAGGCAGAGGAAAACGCTAGGGTTTTCCGGCAGGATCGATCGGGGCTGTTTTGTTCGCCCGAAAATGGCTCTAGACCGTCGATCTCATCGGACGGCAGGGATTGAAACCCTAGCTCGCCAGTGGGCCTCTGGGCCAAAAGGCTAGCATCGGTGGCGCGCGCGCGGAGCGATGGGCCAAGGCCGCAGCCACGCGTTAGGCCGAGGCCGCAGCTACGCGCTGGGCTGAGGCCGACTCGCGCGAGCGCGCGGAGGAGCAGACAGTGGGCCGCTACTGGCCTAGCGCGTCAGGCCGAGGCTGTAGCTGCGCTGCAGTTTTTTTTTTAACCTTTTTGTTATTTGTCCAATTTTCTGGGCAGATTTCAAATAGTTTTTCTATGCAGATTTTTCCAACGAAAATTTTGTTTAGACAATAGAAAAGTAAAAAGAAAAATAGAAAAGTTTCTGAAAATAAAATAGAAAATTTTCAGAAAAAGAAATGTTCATGAATCTTATAAAGAGAATAATAAAGTTCATGAATTTTTATTTAGTCAAAGAAATAGAAAATTTTCTGTAAAGAATAAAAGGTTCATGAATTTTTATTCATGTTTTTGCTGCAAAGTAAAAATAAAGTGCTCTTTTAAAAGTGAATAGAACTAAAGTAAAAGATTAAATTGTTGCTTCTCTAATGCAATTTTGAATTCAACCGGTTAAAATTGCTTAGGGAGTAAAAGAGTACTAGAATTGTTTCTGAATAGAATATTGTAAAGTTTCCGCTGCAAAGTGAAAGTTTTATCCTTCAATTAAATTGGAACCAACGTGAAAATGTAATTGGAGGACCTATTCTTAGCATTGTTTTTCCCCTATGGGTGAAATAAGATTCAGATAGTTTCCGCTATGGCAAAAGAAAGATATTTGTTTTAAAGTTAGAATATGGCATTGTTATTTTCTGACCAACGTGGATGATAACAGTACTATAATTCTATGAGTCTTATGTTCAAAGCTTTAATCTTTTTGTATTAAAGAGATCAATTTTCAGAGAACAGATACAGATCAAGAAATGCTCTTGAGCTAGAGAAATGTATATTTCTTGTTCCTGCTGCAATAAAGTTGATGATGATGATTATTTCTTAGCAAAGTTGTTTCATAGACAGAATATCGTCACACTGTTTATGAGTTATATGCATTATTTCTATGAGTTATATGCATATGAAATAATGTAGAAGGATGATGTTTATTCTAATTCTGCCCAACGGTGTTTTAGAATATATAATATAAAAGGAAAGTTTTAAAAAGTTTAATGTGCATATCTTTTAAGCAGACCAACGTTGGGTTATTTTTATGCTCATTATTGTTGATTATTGGCTAAGTTTTCTTAGACTAAAAGTTTTCCATGCTTTCATTCGCGAAAGCGAATGGCTGGGTACTTGTGACCGAAAGATGACCAAGAAAGGTCCTAACATGAGGGAGTATGTTCTCTCTAAAGAATGGCTTCAAAAGAAAAGAGATAAATCATTGAGAAGTCTTGGTTGACGAATGTCTTTCATGTACTCTCTATGAAGAAGATTTTTCAGTCAACATGATTTGAAACGAAACAAACAACATGCATGTTTATTTTGACCAACGTCGGATCAAACATGTGTGTCAAAGATAATTCAGATTTATTTCAGAATTTGATGCAGTCAAAAGAGCCAATTATGGCATTTATGTCCCTTATAGGGAATTACCCGCATGGTGGGAAAAGTCTGGGAAGAATGCCTGCGTAACCGGGTAAAGTTGACATTGTATTATGTCAACAATCCTGTATGACAGGAGAAAGTTATGATGACTCATGTGCGGTTAATGTGTCCCACTATGGGAGAAAAGTATGGAGTAGCTATTAAGCTTTCCTAGTATCGACCGTACACCTTATGTGTAACGGTCATTATGCAATCACTAAATCCAGAAAGGATAAAAGTAACAGACGAACCTAAAGACAAGAATGATATGCAAGTGTGACTTGCAAAAGTGACAACCATAAAGAACTCTGTTGAGTTTCCGAAATGAAATGAGGAAAAAGTACTCCCATACTAGTCAACTTATAATTTCATTTTACATGAAGTGATAAGATGAATGAGCTAGATAATCGAAGTTTCCTCATTTCACAAGAACTATGAATGGGTTTCGAAATTGTGGCAGAAAAGTTCTTGCCACATTTCGAGGGGGAGATACAGACATGAAATACATTGTAGTGTATTTCATGACTCCTCTGTACTTTAGATGATGTGATGCACATTACTCCTGTGTACTTTAGATGATGTGATGCACATTATGCATCTAAAGTGATCCATTAATGAAGAAAGTGATTGTCAAGGGGAGTACGACAGTCATTAGAATACCGTCATTATGATACCCCTAAAGAAAAGAAACAGTTGCATTTCCGGATCTTTTAAAGTTCCGAAAGCAGACTAAGGAATACAACAATGGCTTTTCTTGGTGCCATAAAGAAGAAAGTTTAAAGATACGCCATTTCTTTAGTGAAGATGGAGTAATCTGGGGGAGCATGTTGTATAACCTATACAACACCTGTTGTTAGCTCTACAAGGGATCTTGTGATACAAGTCTCTGTAAAACCTATTGCTTTTTGGAAATGGGTGACTAGAATTAATTTGCCTCTTGGCAATGACAGAGCAACGACAACCCCATATGAAAGAAGTGCCAGTACTTGAGATTTTGATGGTCTCTAGGAATGTGAAAATAAGATGCTTGTGATTACTATAAAGTCTATGTTAGTGAAATTCCACCATTTGAATTTCACTAACATAGACTTTATGAAGAGTCTACAAGGCAAATGTGACTCCAAAGGAAATATGTAAAGGTGTAAAACATGACTTAAATCGAAAGATTTCGTGCAAAGAAAATGAGAGGACAATTGTATTCATGCAAAGTTATGGAATGGGAAATTCGTTTCCCAATTCCTGTGCATGTGGATGACGTCCTACTTGCTAGTGGTGATGTCAATCTACTGCAGGAGGAGAAAAGAAGTCCTTGCCCTCAAAGTTCAAAAGAATAAAAGGGGGTATTAGGAATGTCGCGTGAACATACTAAGAAAGATCTCTAAAGTATGCATGCGAGAAAACCTACGCCTGTTCTTATAGTCAAGGGTAATGGAACTGGAAAACTATGGTGTTCCAAAAGTCAATAAGAAAATATCGTAAACGGATATGGTACCATATGCTTCAGCTGTTGGAAGCTCAATGTATTACCCTGACACAGTTCACGTATATATCCGGGTTGTTTTTAACAATGTCCAGTCCATATGTAAATCAATGGAATGGAGTAAAAGATATCGGCCTCATGCTAAAAGAAATAAGTGCTCTAAAAGAATTGTGAGTAGAAAGGCAGGATTTGTGAAATGTATAGCGAAATCCACAATTGTCGCTAACTTTCACACTCGGAGTTTTGTGTGGAAAATCTCCAAGTGAGTGAAACAATTGTCATCAATGTGATGCAATGATATGTTATAGCTTGATATGAGGCTGAGGGACAGGCAAAATGGTTAAGGAAACCTGTACCCGGAGTTGATAATGGTTGACAACATCAATAACCATTTTAATAGAATATGCTCCTGAGACAACGAGTCAAGTGTTGATGTCAAACACACTGACGAAGAGTTGCATGTTGTTGAAGCATAAAAGCAACAGACAAGTGTTTGCAGATCTGCTTATCAAAGGCTTACCGCCCAGTGTGTTCGGTGAACACGCAGTCGACATGGGTTTTATGGTATAGTCTAAGATTTCCGGACAATAAAAGGGCCCAAGGTTAAAGAATCTGTTTCAAAACGAAGGAGTGTGTTGTAGGTGTCGATTCTACCGGAATGGACCGTGATGATGAGACATGCTCTACATGCAAATTTGTGATGGAACGAGTACTTTTAAAAGAGTTATTTCAAAGTATAAAGTTGAAAGTATATGATGAGATCAAGGGGGAGAATGTTAGGTTGATCTCTCCACCAATGGGCCCAACGGCTCATTGGGCCCTTGACCCACGCCCTGATCGGAGGCGTCCAGCCCAAGCAAGGCTGGTGGGCCCCTGTCGGGCAGTGCTATAAAGAGGAGGTGGGGACCAGGGGCACGAGGTACGAGGTTCGCCGCCGCCACTGGTTCCCCACTCCTAACCCTAATCCGATCCAGAGGGATGCACTGAAGCGATGGGAAGTCCATCACCGCCGTCACCATCTCTCTCTCCTTCCTCACCGTCGTCACCACCTTGACGACGGACACCGGAGGGAACTCATCGAGACAACAACAAGGTAATAAATCCCCATCTTATACCGAACACATCTAAGCCAAAGGTCCATAGGATCTATCATAGCCCACTTGGTCCATCTCTTCATTATGTTCTTGGTAGGAATTTTGAGAATATCATTCCTAAGAAGAACCTGTAAGATTAGTCAGAACCGTTAGTACAGTCGAGTCGCATGATATTTTCACGACATTTATTTTACCGATCAGAAATTTTTATATAGGATGTATATGCTGACAAAAGTGGATAGATCACCTTTATTGAGTGACAACATAGCATCCCCACGTGATCAAACATGCCACAATCACATGTGACAAACTGTCCTTCATCCTTTATACATACCTCAAATGCCCTGGTTTCAAAATCAGGCATGGTATCGTAACGAGCCTTTGTAACATGAAAAACATTGTCACGAGGGAGTCCAGAAACTACGAGCGATGACGCAAGATATAGCTCCTGTTCAAAACGTTGGTAAACAGCATTTGTGTAAATTTGTGACGCATCTGCTTCAATTGGATTGCCTCCTTTTATCACATGGCGTTTCTGCATAAAGCAAGATCAGCCGGTGAACACAACATCATAGTTGTAAATCACTAACCAAAAGGAGTATCATAAGAATAATATAAAGAACAATATAAATATGGAGTTAAAGCAGAGTTTTGATTTACCATCTTGGTGACAAAATATTCTTTACCCTCGTCGGTTATGCGTGAACGTAGAAGGTTGTTGTACTGCTTGACAAATAGATGCATGGGGGATGACCTGGGAATATACTTTTTGAGCATATGGTTTGCACTCTCACTTCTCTGTGTACTGGTCATGGCGGCACAAAATACTCCAGTAAAATATGGTTTTGCCCATTTTTCTCTGTTGGCATACATGTTCTCAAGATAGGTGTTGGTCGACAGGTTGTATTTATCAATAAGCATTTCCCACTTCTTCTCAAACTCCGTGACATCCATTACATCATTTATCAGGGAGTGAAACTCGTGCTTGAAAGTGTTGTTCTTGCTGTACACGAAACCAAGTTTTTCCTTCGCACACTTGACGACGTGCCATTTGCACCAACGATGCCTTGTGTGTGGTAACACATTTTTGATAGCACCCTCCATAGCTTTGCACTGATCTGAACAAACAAAAGAATGGCGTGTCATGCACGTATCAAAAATAATAATCCAACAGCATGAGAAAATTTGTATGAGCAATGTTCACCAAAAATTGCATACCAGTCAACATGGTCTGTGGATGCTTGCCATTCATAGTTTCCACGAACGTTTTGAAAGCCCACTCAAAATCAACGATTGTCTCTTGACGCAGCAACACACCACCAAATATTGTAGACTGGAAGTGGTTGTTCACACCCACGAATAGACCAAAAGGCATGTTATATAGATTTGTCCGGTAGGTTGTATCAAAAGTCACCACATCGCCAAAGTGTGCATAATCTTCCCTGTTCTTACCAGTGCACCAAAGTATACTTTTCACACTGCCTTCTTTGTCGACATTTATCGACACCACCAAGTTTCCGTCAGCAGCCCTCATATCCTGGAGAAGGCGTATTGTATCAGCAACGTCTTTCTTTGCTGATTCTTGAGACATCCTAGAGCAAAGATACTTCAAAGTCTCCTTGCGATAAGGCGCAACACCGGGCTCACTATTGACCCCACATAATATATTGTAAATCTTCCCAAGGCTCACATTATTCTCTCTAAGGTTACGGATGAATGACTTTGTCATGGGGTCAATCCAATTGTGTGACTTCCATTGCCTTTTCTCAACACACTTTTCAGATAAAGGGTGGTTATGATCGTTAACGAACATACTCAAGTACCACCCATGGTCGTCTGTTCGAAGCAGTTGGATCATTGCTTTGCAATCTGTCTTGGTGGTGGCAGAATTTTCCTTGTCGCTCTTACCCTGCGTTGAAGATTCAGATAGAGTTTCAGATCATATTGCACGAGGTTGAGAAGTGTTGTAAACAAGCGTGAACAAGTAAGATAATTCAATCACATCTGAATAATTTTTGACTTACATAACACTGACACACAAGCTCGTGCATTGATCTATAGCCTTTTCCATTAAGTCGCGTCTTGGCATGTTTAATACCAAATCCACACTCCCAAGAAAAAAGGTTGTACAGCTCATACGCTTCTTGACACGAGTCAAAAGTAGTGCCTTCAACTGGAGCAAATATTTCAGGACGTGATCTGTCCTTTGCGTTCATCAAACATTTGTCAATAGCGCTCATATGGCTGGGGCAAAGCCTACAATCTGGACCGTCGACTGCCCTCTTCCTGGAGCATGGGAAGATGACATTATTAGCATGTGAAAACATTTATCTGTTTGCTTGTATCCTACAACCTGTTGTACAGCAAATAGGCAGCGGAAAGGCTTCTAAGTATAACCTTCTGTATTATTTGCTTAATTCTGATACATAGTGACCACAGCCCAATATCAAACAGGTACAGAACCTATTTATACATCTATACAATTTGACCAGTTCAAATACCATATAAAGCCAGAAAATTTGTTTTGCTCACAATAACATGAACGTTTGGTGCACATTCATATATGTGTCAGAAAATACAAATAATATGCTACTCCCTCCGTCCGAAAATACTTGTCATCAAAATGGAGAAAAAGAGATGTATCTAGAACTAAAATACATCTAGATACATCCCCTTTTATCTATTTTGATGACAAGTATTTTCGGACGGAGGGAATAGATGGCTGGTTATTCACTGAAATATCACCACATAATACCTTCATTTCCACCAAGTTGTGTCAATAGATGGATCTTGACATATATAACCACCAGGCAAGTCTTTCCGGATCAACGGTTTCGGATTCACAAGGGGATCGAGGACTTCATTACTGGAAAATCAAAACGCAATAAGATTTTTTAGGACGGTACAAATCCCAAACATGATACAAGCTGTAGGAGGAGATAACACTGATCCAAATCAGAGTTATTGGGATTGGAACAAACCTGAGATTTCCGGACGAGAGGCACACGTCCGAGAGTGCTGATGAGCTCCCAAGACCTACCGCCGCCTCCTTTTCAACACCTCCTGCGCCCGGGATGCTCTGCTCCGCCCCGGCTGACAGTGGAGATGAACGCCCAAGACCCACCCCCGCCTCCTTTTCAGCACCTCCGCATCCGATCCCCTGCTCCGCCCCGGCGGCAGTGATTTTCCTCAGGCTAGTGTAGCGACCAGCAGGATCTTCGAGATCAAAAACCATGCCGGGTGTCTCCTCGTCCATGGCGGAGAGAAGAGGAGGGGAAGAGGAGAGATGCACGAGAGTAGAGGCGTCGATGGGGGAATAAAGCGGCGAGCGGGGCACAAGAGTAGAGGCCTCGATCGCTGGTGATTTTCGCCAGGTCTTGTCGTGAACAGTGGCCTGTAAGGCCGGCCCAAGATTAAGAGCATCTCCAACAGCCGCGCTACGCGCCGCGCCCAAAAAAGCGTTTACCGCGCGCGCTTCGGCAGGTATAGCGCGGGGATAGGCGCTGGCTCCAACAGCCGCGCTATAATGCAGCGCGCGCGCCGCTCCAGCAGTGCCCAAAAATGCAGCGCGCGCACAATATTTTTTAATACATAAAATTGCATTAAAATAAAAAGGATACAAAGTTATTTTACATATTGCAACTAGATAGGTAGTTCGAAAACATAGATAGATAGTTCAAAAACATAAAAAACTAATCCCAATCGCTCCAGTCATTTGCATCATCATCATCGTCGTTGGTGTCGTCAGAGGTTGACAGCCAGCAGTCCAACCAGCGCTCATCTTCTTCAGTGAAGAAGGACCTCCCGCCTGCATCGCGGATGGCGCACTGCTGACACGCCAATGCCTTCCGACGACGCCTGTCCAACCGCTCCACGCGGCGCCGGCGCGTGTCCTCCTCGCTGCGACTTGCCCAATATTGCTGCTCGTAGGCGACGTCCTCCGGGTGGAGCCGACGCCACTCCGCCATGCGTCGCTCGTCCTCCTGGGCGACGAGGAGGCGGTTCTGCAACGCAGTGTGCTCCGCACGGTCTCGTGCGGAGTTTAGACGAGGCGACGGGGCGAGCTCTAACGCCTGCTCGAGCGTGTGGACGTCGTCGAAGTTCATTTGGCGACGCGGCCTGCCTAGGCGCCACGCCGCCGCGTCGAACGCGCGGGCGGCCTCGTGCGCCGTCTCGTACGTTCCGAGACTAAGCCGGAGATCGACGGAGCGTATCTCGGCGTAGAACCCGCCGTCGTTCGGGCGCTCACGGACGTCGCGGTAGCCCGACGAAGAACGGTGGCGCGCGGTTTTCCCGCCGCCGCTGAAGCGCGTCATTCTGTCCCGCGCGCGAAAACGGAGGTTTAGCGTGCGCGCGCCTTTTTGCGTCGCTGTTGGAGATGCTCTAAAGTTTCTTAGAGTTGACTGCAGAAGATTAAGGACTAAGAGCTGCTCACTGCACATATCTCAATGCAGCATGAGGAAGAATAGAAGGTTGAGATAGAGGGCACCGCGTAGCCCCAGCTAGGAAAAAACGCTATCATCAATCAATTAGATGAAGCTTTGCAGTTTGCACGGCAGGGTCCATGTTATATACTCGATGGATGGACCTTCGCGCCAAGTCCAAGTCCAAACTGAAACCGGTCCGGATTCTCTTCTCGCGCCAGAGCCGATCGGACATGGAAACGGACACGACCAAACTAGTACTATCTTCCCTTTTCTTCTACTAGCAAAAAGGTTGTGTCGTGAATCAACTTGTGGTTAAGATGGTTAGGTGGACAGTGGTATCCCTAGTCCATCAGGGTTTAAATCATGGTGCTCGCATTTATCTTGGATTTGTTTCAGGGCAACGATTTGCGCCGGTGCGCCGGCCCAACTATTGGGCCGGTCGAGCCCGGTCCGTACGATGCAATCCCTTCAACCGTCAGATCGTATCCTTTCGCCCGTATCCCACGTGGTCTTCTTCCCCAAATCGCACGACTGCGCGTGGAGAGAAGAAATCAGGATAGCGAGCACCACCGGCTTTCCCACGCCGTGCTTGCAACTCGTCGCCGTCGTTCGCATCCCTCATCGCCGGCCCCTCACCGCCGACCGTGTGTTTTTCCTGTTCATCGCCATGACGGGTCGTCGCTCCGACATCATGCCGTTTTAGCACCAGCCGGCAGCGGTTGCAGCTCACCGCCCCAATGGATGCAAGGCTAGGTGCACCGCCGGCCGCCCTCGCCGACGACGCTCGCCGCTGGGTGCATGCCGCTCGCACCGTCATCGTCTCCTTGGTCGCCACTTCCATCTATCGCCATTGAAGCAAAATAACTCATCGGTGGAAGCTTTGCAAGTTGCGGGTTGCAACAAATCAGAGCTTCATCGTCGACATGCACCTTACCTGAAGAACTCCCGTCGTCAGCGATGCAGCAAAATTGGTCGTCGGTTGTAGCAAAAACTAACAACGTTTGTAACAAAATGGGCGGCGATGAAGCTTTTTTCCATGGCCATTGAAGCTTTTTCACTCGCCGGATGAATCTTTTTTATGCACTGGTTGAAGATTTTTTTCGTTTTTGCTACAAACACAAAGACGGCGAAAAAGTGGCCGGCGACGACGGTTACGAATTTGTTGCAACCGGCAATGGAAAAAGCTACCTCCGGTGACTAAATTTGCTACAACTAGTGTGCAGTGGTGCGAGGAGCCGGCGACATAGGTGACCACGCCGGCAGCAGAG
>LR738716.1:9574957-9610274 GCA_902687465.1 Secale cereale
AGGGAAGAAGAAACCACGGGCATGGGGATGGATGAGGCTGGAGGTAGGAGATAAAGGTGTGCGGTTGAGAATAGAGAAGGGAGAAGGGCGCGATCTACGTGGGGGCATAAAAACGCGTCTCACGCGGGAGCGCTGTTTTCATGGGCGCGGGATGCCGCTTGCGTCCGGCTGGAAAATTCAGCCGGCGCACCGGTCACAATCGTTTACCTTTGTTTCAAGATTTCCGGCGACATGTTTTTAGTGGGAGGAAAAGTTCCCGTCGACTACGAGGCGTCTGCGCCTACCGAGGCACCTACGGAGAATTCGTAAAATCCGTATCCCGTGTCTAGCTAGGGATATGCATATTTTACAAAATTACTAATTGAGTGGTACTCCTTTAAAAATCATATCCACCTTCCCAGGACTGAGTTTTTTTCTTTTTGTAGAGTCGTTTATTAAAAACGACTTGTCTCTTAAACTGTGCTTTCAAATCTCAAATCGACTTGTCTCTTAAACTGTGTGTTCAAATCTCGAATCGTTTCACCGTTGGATTCCTCGCGTCCAGATCTTTAAAACTAGATCTCATGTTAATAAGTTTTGATGAACTTCTTTTTCGCCAAAAAAACGGACAAAAAAACCAGACCACGAGCATGTTTTTTTTTCCTTTTCGAATGCCATTTCGGAGAGGCACGGCCGTGCCCCTCACGGACGCAAAACCGTGCCTCTTGCGGAAGTAAAAGCTTGCCTCTCACGGAAGCAAAAAAAGAGAAAACGTGTTTTTTATTCTATAGGAACGACCGTGCCTTTCGCGAAAATAAAACCATGACACTCGCGAAAGCAAAACCGTGCCTCTCACAAAAGGATTTTTTTTTTAGAAAATGTCACACGCACGTGCGCGTGCACACACACACACACACACACACACATGTTTAAACTCTTCAATTAATAAGCTTGCAAGTGCAAAAGTCAAGTTAAGGTTGGTGGTAACTTTGCATCACTGTAGATGCAAACATTTGCCCAAAATTGAATTTAAAGGTTTCGCCCTGAGTCATTTGCGGGGAAAAAAATGTGGATGGGCCAAAAGTGAACTTCTTGGTAAGTTGAGGCTTGAAAGGTACTCCCTCCGTCCCATAATGTAAGACGTTTTTTTTTACTCTAGTGTAGAGTAAAAAAACGTCTTACATTATGGGACGGAGGGAGTACTTTTCTATTTTTAACCGTCCTTTTCCCGGCTTGTTGTGTCTCTATTCTCCTTATTATTTGATAGAAAAGCTAATTCATCTATTTTTTGCGAACGGAAAAGTGAGTTTATCTATCACTATCATTTTGTTTTTATATTTTATATATGCACTCCAACGTAAGCTCGGGTTGACACGTCCCCCTTTTGTGACTTTGGACAACTGTACACGAGAAGTTCCCTATTACTGTCTAATTTATAGCCACCTTTCCAAATGTGCATGACATTGACACAACTTTAGCACCAATTGATAAATGCACAAGAGAGCGAGCTGAAAAGAGCAAGGAATAGGTAGGCCATGATGCGTCGAGAGTGTTAAATTTGGAGATCACAACCACCTCCACTTAAGCTTCAGTTGTTGAGGCTCTTGGCTTCAACTCCACAAATCCACGCATTGCATCACAATTTCATGGCTGTTCAACTATACTACTTAAATTGCAGGAGGTTGTCGATTTTACAAGCAACGCTTTCTCCCTCTCTTTGCTTGGTACGAGTAATAAGTACCCAATCGGTTAATTTCTTTTGCTTTACATGCACACATATATGACATATTATTATTAGCGGGTCACATATATGTCACATTGTTACTTACAAATAAATTAATGCAAGAAAGTTTTTTTTAGCAAAAACTACATTGTTCTTTCTGCAACCAGATGTCTAGAATTCAAGAAAGATTCTTTTAGGAAAAAAAAACCTACATTGTTCTTTCAACAATTGATCTAACTTTATTTGTCATCCCCGTGGCCATCACCACCTCCAAACACGATGAAGTGTTGGACGACGATCTATGGGATTAAAAGGCATCAATCCGAGGAACAGAAGCATCACATGCTCGATGGCGTCATCCACAACGACACCACACCATTTAAAGATAAAAAGTTGTGATTTTATTCTGTGTGACGCTGCCTCCGCCTTTGAGACGTTGTCGCAAAGGGCGAACAAACCTAACATCTATGGAAATAAAACTACAACCCAAGTGTTAGTTAATTGGTTGTTCCATGGACAAACCTAACACAGGTCGAGGTAAAATTACAATCCAAGTGTTAGTTAAATCTTAGTACCTCGCCTTCAACCGCGAGAAGGCCAGAGAGGGACCGATGTCCTAGCTGTTGTGGATGTTTTTTTTTCTCCCGCTCTCCTCTCTTATTGGCCCGATCCCATGAGCCATAAGCAACATGGAATTACTCAATAAACAGCGTGGTTTTCTTTTATGCCGTATAAGTTTTGTGTGTGTAATGGACTCTTATCTATATTACGAAAGGTTCGTCAGAATTACAAAGCATCACAAACATAATAAAAAGTACATCAAGGTTCCTAAACCGCTGAACGACTACGGATGCCGCCAAAACAAGCCGACGACGTGGCGACGTGGCCAATCGCATACCGAAGCCGGCCCCATCTTACCGATGAAACTAAGAAAGTTTTGTGCACATGCCCTCAATGACCAGCGCCACAGAGTCACAATCATTGTCGTTGAAACCTTGAGTCAATCCGAAGAACCTGACACTAAATGTTTCCATCGCATACGCACAACGAGAAACCCTACCTTCGCCGCTCGGAGGCGCTGGCACAAATCTACTCCAGAGCTCAGTCCAATCCAGCTCGGCATACTGGCTCGAATAAAAAGCATCGCCATACATCCGAGCACCGCCTCTATGAGGACTAAAACTTAGAACTATCCGCTAGCTAGCCGGAGCCGCGGTACCAGAATTTCACTCCCGCCACTGGCCATTGGAGTGGCAGGCAGAAGGGAGACGAATCCATGGGCTCGTCGACGGAGTTCGAGGGGAGGAAGACTTTACCCTAGTCACCTTGCGAATATGGCGTATAAGTGGCATCTTATATCATAATTTGTTTGTTGTGATTTATCTACGTCGAAAACACAGAAATCATAATAATGTATTAACGGGAATTAAGTAGTCACAACAAGGGTGGTGAGAAAGGTAACATATCAAGAGGGTGGGCCATTGATAAGTCGTAAAATTGGAGAGGCGTCAGTCGTCAAACCGACTGGCCCGGCCACCAACCGATGCACTACGAACCCTTGTTAAACCTTCACTCGCACTACTACTCATCAAGGTGTAGTGTTGTTGTATCATGTATGAGTTGATCAGGACTAGGACACCATGCCATTCTTCTTCTCCTTTATTGGATTACAAGGCAAGGCAAGACAAGAGCAAACCATCTCCATCCATCCATCCACCGCCACCTCACCAACCAACCAACTCACTCCCCCGCTCACCAATGGCAATGGAGACTGAAAGCAACCATGGCACCGCCGTGCGTGCGTGCTGCGGTTACATACATTCGTGGACCCACGGCCGACACCAACAACATCCCAACCTACTTCCTGACCCTCCTCTTCCACCTTCATTTCTTCTTCTTCTTCGCCGGCCTATGCTCCTCTCCTCTCTTCAGACAGTAACGAAGAATCTCAATACCTGCACCTACCTAACGTCCTAGCTTGCTGCTGCTGCTGCTGCTGCGACGAGGCTGGACGCCCGTCGTGGTGCGGTGATCGGATTCGACGATGGAGTACGTGGCCGCGGCGCGGTCTCTGACCCCGATGAGCCGCAGGACTCGCCATGCTCACCACCTCCAGCTCGCCGTCGCCGATCCTCCTCTGCAGGCTCCTCCTCCACATCTTCCCCCTCCGGTGAGTGCACTACACCAATTAGTTCACTTCACAGATCGAAGAGACTGCATGCTTGCATGCATGATAGGTGTGTCAGTCAGGTGGTTTCATTTCCTTTTATGTTCCATCCACTACATTTAATTCAATTCAATTGGATCAAGCAAGTTCAGCTCCTCTTTTAATGGACGAATGCCTTGCAGTTCTCTCTCTTCTTTTTGAGAGAGAAATAATGCCTGGCAAATAATCTCGGCTGGACCAGCTAGCGGGCCATAGACGGCAACAATTATGTCGGCATGGGCCAGACCCACTCACATTAGCCCACCAATCCATCAATGCGGCCCAAACTTACCATGTCCTTTTTTTTAATAAAGAAAAGAGAAACAATTTTATACCATGCCCGCTCTGCTTCTTCTGATGCTGTACCAATGTCAACATTCAGTTGCAGCCGACGACGGCGGGCATCGGCAACGGCAACGGCAACGTCCTGCAGGTGCAACAACAACAACAGAGCCAAAGGCGCACGGATCTTGAGCAAGAGGTAATACTACCGATTATTATTTTTCCTGTATAAATTACATAATGCGATTTATTTTCTGGAATGCATATTCACGAATGATTTGAAAATTTGTGGACACTGAAAATGTAAGGGAGTACGTGGGTGCAGGTGTCGGAGCTGAAGCAGCAGCTGAGCAACGAGCAGACGGTGCACCACATCCTCGAGCGCGCGCTGCACGCGCCGACAAACTCATCAACCTCGGCGCGCTCCGTGCTCCTCAACATCCCGGCATTCATCCCGGCCAAGGCCAAGCAGCTGCTCGCCGAGCTCGTGCTCGTCGAGGAGGAGATCGCGCGCCTCGAGTCGCAGATCCACACCATGAAGGGCGGCCTGGCCGTCTCGCAGCAACAACGAGCATCGGTTGCAATGGCCTCCAAAACGTACTCGTACCCGGCAAGTGTCCACACCAACAATAATGGCAACCCTCCAAGCATCTACACTAACAATGGCAGTGGCAATGGTCGTGTCAGCAATGGAGGAGCAGCTACACGCACGACGGCGCACTCGGCTCCGGCATCGGCTCATCATGGCAACAACAATGCCAATGGAGGAGCTACGCCTACGACAGGTAACGGCGCGCCGACGCACACGGCGCCGACGTTGGCTCGTCAAGCCTCGGATCAGGTGGCGCCGGAGATCAAGTCCATGTTCTTCATCAGCCAGGCCATGAACGCCGAGTACCTCCAGCGCCACCTAGCCGCGGTGGCCACCGACGACAAGCCGGCCAAGAGCCCCAGAGACCAGGCCGCCAGAGGATCATCAGGAGCCGCCGCCGCCGTCAGCCCGAAGCTCAACGGTAACATCCTCGGCCTCCCGCCAAGAAACTCCCTTGAAAAGGTAACAACCAACCAAAACTGAACGAAGAACCATCTATGGGTTGCTCTGCTGATGCTCTGTTTCTCCAAAAGCAATCGGACCGAGCGACCGAGAAACCCACCAGAGTCTCCGGAGAACCATTGGCGCCGCCGAAGAGGGACGAGCAGAGCAAGGCCCAGCTGCCGAACAAGCTGTCGGAGAGGATCGTCAAGTGCCTGGCGGTGATCTTCATCAGGCTGCTCCGGTCGTCGCGGGTGGCGGAGATGGAGAAGTCCGGCAACCTCGCCCGGTCCGGGAACCTACAGGGAAGCTTCCGGATCGACACGGTTCTGAACGTGGCGGCGGCCAAGGAGAAGGACCAGAGGGGGCAGCAGGATCACTACGGCATCTTCGGGGTGCCGGACTCGGTGGTCAGGGACATCGGCCCCTACAAGAACCTCGTTAGGTTCACGTCCAGTGCTTTCGATCTCCGAGGGTTCTCCAGCTCCCCTCTCCTCACCAAGCTGAGGTAAATAATAATAAGACTACTACTTTTAAATGTTCATCCAAATTTACTGCTTGTGTTAATATACATATTTTTTGGATGAAATGTGTGATCGTAGGGAGATGCTGGAGGCCTTGCAGCAGGTGGATTTGAGGTTTCTGACGCACCAGCAGAAGCTAGCATTTTGGCTCAACATTTACAACACATGCATCATGCACGTATGTTTTTCTTTCTTTTTTTTAACCTTTTGTCACATCTCTTCGAGGTAGAGGTTTTGGTATCTGCCGTTTAGTGATGGAAAATTGTGTGTTTTGAATAATTTTGCAGGGAATCCTGCAGCATGGTTTGCCCTCAAACTCCGAGAAGTTGCTGGCACTCAAGAACAAGGTACAACAGTCTGTTTAGCTTAGACAAACATTATGTTTCTTCTGTATTTTCTAGTTGTGTAAAGAAAGTGTAACATTCATGGTTTGTTTCACTTTCAGGCAACCATCAATGTATCAGGGCAGAAGTTCAATGCTCTGGTGATTGAAAATTTCGTCTTGAGGCAGCCATCCAGCGTGAAAGAAGTGAGCATTCTGTAGGTTTTACTTTGCTTTCAGTTGCAACTGCGCAACAAGAATGTGCTCTTCTCATGAGTAAACAAACACCACAGGAATTCTGGAAGTGCAATGTCGATGTCGAAGAACAGCAGGTGAGGGGTCTCTACGGATTGAACAGTTCGGAGCCAAACATTCTTTTCGCGATGTGCTGCGGCACCAGATCTTCACCAGCGGTAAGTCCATGCAGTCCTAAACCCTCCTAATGGATGAAAGACAATGGTCCTGAATTACCACGCATGTTTACCCTCCTCCGAGAATGCTTGAAATTTCTACCAGATTTACCACCGGTGAAATCTAAATTTTGTGTTGTACATGCACAAATTGTGAGTTGCAGCTGAGGATATACAAGGCGGACCGCGTGATGATGGATCTGGAGAAGGCGAAGCTGGACTACCTACAGGCATCGCTGGTGGTGACCTCGACGAGGAGGCTAATGATCCCAGGCCTGATACACTCCAACATGCATGACTTTGCCAAGAACATGGAGTCGCTGCTTCGGTGGATCTGTGACCAGCTCCCGACATCTTGGTCGCTCAGGAAATCCATGGTAGACTGCCTGAGGGGACACCAGGGCCACCTCAAGGTTGAAGACGTCGTGGAGGTGATCCCATATGATTATGAGTTTCAGTACCTGTTGCCCATGTGAACATGGATGCTATAGTTGTAAATTAAGTGGTACTGCACAAATGGCATACAGATTTCCATGTATATATTGTTGTCTTAGAGGTGAAAAGGGTGATTTGACGCATACAGTTTTTTGTGATTACAATCTTTATTTTTGTATCAAATTAATAAAAATAGTTATTGTTGCGTCTTTTCTTGTGCGATGAATGGAGTATTGGAGAGTACATGAAAACCATAGGCCAATATAAATCTAGGAGGCAGATCGATGGTCTTGTCACGCCCAATATGCAATCCTATCCGAGAGGAACTCAAAGGTCCCACCAAGGATAGAGCCGCATATTGAAACGCTTTTGCAAGGTAGATATCGCTACATCGTACCATTACATAATAGTTGGGGATACATGCAAAGGGCATACAAATGCCACAAGAATACATCAGTACATCAGACATGGGGAGAACATCGGACTACGGATGAAACACAAACAAACACAAACATAAACTCAAACCGCGAGAGGCACTGATTTGCTTCCACGAGAGGCACGGATTTGCTTCTGCGAGAGGCATGGCTACCTAGGATACGAACAAAAATTATTGCAAACATATATATTAGTGTGGTGATTTATAATAAATTATGCAATAATTTATTTATGTTATTCAGGATAAAAATAGTTCACTTATTTTTTAATTTTACGCCGAATTGCAGAATTATCGGACACTTGCGCAAACCACACATTTGCCTCTAACAGTTGGGAACAAACACGGCCGTGCCCCTCGGAAACAAAAAACATGTTTTCTTTTTTTTTCGTTCCTTCAGCGAGATGCATGGTTTTGCTTTCAGAAAGGGAAAAAATGTGCTCCTGGTGTGGTTTTTTCATCTGGTTTTTTCATGATAAAAAAGTTCATGAAAACCTATCAACATGGGATCTGGCTTTGAGGATCTCGACGCGACAGATCCAATGGTGAAAACGTTTCGAGATTTGGATGCACGGTTCAAGAGATAAAACGTTTTGAATAAATGGATCTACAAAAAAGGGGAAAACTCCGGTTGTGACAAGTGGCATACATGCAGCGCACCACTTGTCGCAACCTAGAGAGGTGCAAGTGACCTTTGAAAGGAGTACGCCACAATGATTTCGAAACTTTTGTCTCACTAAAAGCGAGACATTACCATGCTTGACATTCCTGTAGGGCGGTCCATATCCTTCCTGGCAGTTTTTCCGTTGATTTGGTCGATTGTGTGTCAAAACCCGCCCTTGCCCTGGTTTTGAGCTGGTTTATTGACAGAAAAATTAAAAAGGGAATGCTCCTTTTTATGGAAATTGCTTTAAAAAAGATGAACGATAAAAAATGAAAAATATTCAGGAGTCTGGCATAATTTTCGATTAAGTTTAGATTTTTTTAATGGATTTAGATAAACTAAAAATGAAAATATTCTGGAAATTCAAAACTCTTCTAAAAAATATAGAAGTGTTTATTTAAGAAAAGAATTCATGATGAATATTTGCCAATTAAAAATATTCATAAAAACACAATATGAACATAAATTTAAAAAATATTTGTGTGTTTAAAAACTAAGAAAACAAGGTACAACATAAATGGAGATAAAAAGGAAAGGAAAAAAATAAAAAGTAGGTGCCCAGAAGTATGGCAGCTCAATAGCACGCGAGGGCGGGCTTGGTAGTTGTCGCCCGCAAAATAGAAATCTGCAGCCGAGAGCGAGAGCAACTAATCAAGGAGAACCTGTTCGGGAGCCCTCACAATGGTCACTTGGGGTGGGCTGGGAGCACGTTATTTGGCGCGCTCTTAACCGCCATCACGTGTCACGCTCTTAGCCACTGCCACACGTCGCGCTCTGGGCGTTCCCTTCGATTTTTTTTTCTGTACGTGTTTTTGGCTTTTAGATGTTTTTTTTTACTTTTTGGTTTTTCTAGTGTTTCTTAGGATTGGAACAAAAAAAATTGAATTATTATTTGCACAGAAAAACATGTTTTTTCTCTGCAGGAGTTACAGATTTACTTCTCGGGGAGGCATAGATTGGCTTCCCTGAGAGGCATAGTCGTACATCTCGAATAGGGAAATATACGCGGGTTTTTCCACAAGAGACACAGATTTATTTTTTGTGAAGACACGGATTTGCTTTCGCGAGAGGCACGGTCGTGCCTCTCGGAAAGGGAGGAAAATGTGTTTTGTTTTCTTTCTACGAGAGGCACTGATGTACTTCTCGTAGAGGAACGGGGTTTTTTTTTGACGGACGAGATGTTTTGGCACTTGTGGGACGAGATGTAATTTCTGATTCTTGAGTAATGCAAGAATTTTATTTCGCAAAAAAAATATATTCATAAAAACACAATATGAACATAAATTTAAAAAATATTTGTGTGTTTAAAAACTAAGAAAACAAGGTACAACATAAATGGAGATAAAAAGGAAAGGAAAAAAAATAAAAAGTAGGTGCCCAGAAGTATGGCAGCTCAATAGCACGCGAGGGTGGGCTTGGTAGTTGTCGCCCGCAAAATAGAAATCTGCAGCCGAGAGCGAGAGCAACTAATCAAGGAGAACCTGTTCGGGAGCCCTCGCAATGGTCACTTGGGGTGGGCTGGGAGCACGTTATTTGGCGCGCTCTTAACCGCCATCACGTGTCACGCTCTTAGCCACTGCCACGCGTCGCGCTCTGGGCGTTCCCTCCGAATTTTTTTTTCTGTACGTGTTTTTGGCTTTTAGATGTTTTTTTCTTTTTGGTTTTCTCTAGTGTTTCTTAGGATTGGAACAAAAAAATTGAATTATTATTTGCACAGAAAAACATGTTTTTTTTCTGCGGGAGTTAGAGATTTACTTCTCGGGGAGGCATAGATTGGCTTCCCTGAGAGGCATAGTCGTACCTCTCGAATAGGGAAATATACGCGGGTTTTTCCACAAGAGACACAGATTTATTTTTTGTGAAGACACGGATTTGCTTTCGTGAGAGGCACGGTCGTGCCTCTCGGAAAGGGAGGAAAATGTGTTTTGTTTTCTTTCTACGAGAGGCACTGATGTACTTCTCGTATAGGAACGGGTTTTCTCCACGAGAGACACGATCGTGCCTCTCAGAAAGGGAAAAATATATTTTCTTTTTTTCCTTCCGTGAAAGGCATAGATTTATTTCTCGCAGAGACACAGATTTGCTGCCGCAAGAGGCATGGTCGTGCCTCTTGGAAAAGAAAAAATAAAAACACATTTTTTTCTTCTGTGAGAGACACATGTTTACTTCTCGTGGAGGCACGGATTTGCTATAGCGAGAGTAGCGGTCGTGCCTCTCAGAAAAGGAAAAAAAGGTTTTTTCTTTTTTCCCGTCTGCCGGAGGCACATAATTACTTCTCGTGGAGGCAAGGATTTGCTTACGCGAGAGACACAGTTGTGCCTCTCGGAAAAGGAAAAAAATCATTTACATTTTTTTCCTTCCGTGAGAAGCACGATCGTGCCTATCGAAAAAAAGCACTTTTTTTTCTTCCGTGAGAGGCACAGATTTACTTCTCATGGAGCATAGATTTGCTTCTGCGAGAGACATGATCGTGCCTTTAGAGGATGGGGAAAACGTGTTTTTTCTTCCGCGACGGGCATATATTTACTTCTCGCGGAGGCACGGATTTGCGTCCGCGAGAGGCACTGTTTATCGTCCAATTGCATAGTAAGTTTATCGTCCCCTAGGGTTTCGGCCTAGGGTTCTCTTCTCCGGTGCGCCGCCGCCGTGAGTTTGCCTATCCAAATCGTTCTAAGCGACGCCGGTTGCTCCCGAATCTGGATTGCCGGCGACGCCCTGTCCTGGTGCTCCCGATAGACATAGTTTCGCCCCCAGGGCTCTGAAGGTGCTTGTGAGAGTTGATGGCGACACCAGCGGAGACGAGCGCCTCGCGTGCAAAGAGGGCGGAAGACCCTAGCGTCCTCCTGGAGAGATTACACCTTCAGGAAGACGAACTGGATAATCTTGTATGGGAGGAGGAAGCTGATGACCCGGAGGAGAAGACAAAGTCGCTAGCCCTGGCTAGGGTTCTGACGGAGAAGTCCTTCGGGCAAGGGGCCTTGATCGCCGACATGAGGGCGGCATGGAATCTGGCAAGGGAGGTGATCTGGCGTAGGATTAATCCAAATTTATTCTCTGTACAATTCAATTGTTTGGGTGATTGGAACAAAGCTATCCATCAAGGTCCGTGGGATTTCAAAGGCATGGCGCTCATTATTGATGAGTATGATGGCTTCAAGAATCCGGAGACAGTAAAGCTCGATAGAATTGAGACCTGGTGCCAAATCCACAGGCTTCCTGACATGGTTTTGAAAAGGGAGCAGTTTGTGAAGAATATGGCAGCGCGCATTGGCGAAGTGTTGGAGCTCCAGATAATTCTGCCCAATGGCTTCGTGGGGGAGTTCATAAGAGTGAGAGTAAAGTTAGACGTCAATAAAAAGCTGACAAGGTTCGTTAGTTTCACAAAGGCTGGAGAAACTGAATGGTACCAGGTTAAATTTGTAAAACTCCCTGTGTTTTGTTATATGTGTGGCCTTTTGGGCCACTGGCATGAGGAATGTGGTACTGGTGAGCACCAGGAGGAGGATATGGAGTGGGGCCCCTTCGTTCTAGCACCAAAAAGAGGTCGTGGTGGGGGTGGACGTGGTACTGGCCGCGGAGCGGGCCGAGGTTATGGCCGAGGCGATGCCTCAAAGTCTGCTGACCAGCGTGATACTTTTGGAGGGCGTGGTGCAGGTAGAAGTGGAGTGCAGAGGGAGCTCTGGAGGAACAATGAAATATATAAACCTGATGAGGATAAAAGGACTAATGATACAGCTGACCGCCAACACCTGGTTCAGAGTTGGCGACATAACGCAGTCAACCCTATGGTAGTGGAACCAACTATGGCTGCCACTGACCCAGCTGATGGGGGAAAGGGGAATAAGGATGATCTAAACACCCTTGGTAAGAGAATAGCTGCTGACTCGGTGAGTGGGAATTGCACTGAGATTGTTCCAGCAGGTATTACCGCTGAAATTGTTGAGCAGTTTGAAGGTGCAGATGATGTGTTAACCAAGGATGGGGTGGATGGCACACCACATAAAAGAGCTAACAGAAAGAAGTTAAGAGGAGAGAATGGGACGGCAATCGATTGTGCGACAACCAACGAAGTGGCGGCCTCCACGTCGGGGGACCGCCGGAGCCAATGAATCTTCTAAGCTGGAACTGCCCGGGGGGGGGGGACTCCCGGACAGTTCATGAAGTGGCGCCTTTCATTCAGTCGCTTTCCCCCATGCTGGTGTTCTTGTGTGAAACAAGGCAACAAAAAAGTAAGATGAAAAAATTCAGAACTCGGTTTGGTTTAAAAGGTTTTGAGGGAGTAGACAGTATTGGGAATAGTGGTGGATTGGCTCTTTATTGGCATGAATCCCTCAAAGTGGAGGTGTTGTTCTCAAACCAGAGATGTATCGATGCACATGTTAGTTTGGGTGCGGATGAGATTATGTGGAGGTTGACTTGTGTCTATGGAGAACCAAAGGCTGAGGATAGACATAACATGTGGACTTTGCTTAATAATCTGAGCTCCCAGTCTAATCTACCCTGGTTAGTCGTGGGTGATTTCAATGAATGTATGTGGGACTTTGAGCATTTTTTTCCTTATCACCGAGACCCATGAGGCAGATGCAAGCTTTTCGTGATGTGCTTGAGATATGTGAGTTGACAGACTTGGGATTCTCGGGTGTTCCGCACACCTACGACAATAAAAGAAGTGGCATTGCGAATGTGAAAGTGCGCCTGGACAGAGCTGTGGCTACCCCGGCATGGCGCAATATGTTTGATTCTCCTGTTGTTCGTCATCTTGTCTCGCCAGTGTCTGACCATGTGGCTCTGCAGGTAAATTGTGAACGTATGGAGGACGTACATATAAAGAAAAAATTCCGGCAATATGAAGTAATGTGGGAAAGAGACCCTGCACTCCAGGAAATCGTTGCACGAGCGTGGGAGGCAGCTGGGCAGAAAGCATGCCTGGGAGATGTCCATGCTGCGCTCAGGTCCACCATGTCTAAACTGTTTGACTGGAGTAGAGTAAAATTTGGGAATATAAAAAACGAGCTTGAGAAATCTAGAGCCCAGCTGGAAGAGTTGATGTTGATGAACGCGGATAGATGTGAGATACGAAGAGTAACAGACAAGATGAATGAGTTACTGTATCGAGAAGAATTGATGTGGCTGCAAAGATCACGGATAGATTGGTTAAAAGAAGGAGACATGAACACAAAAATTTTCCTTGCAAGATCAGTATGGCGGGCTCGAAAGAACAGAGTTAAGAAACTGGAAGATGTTCATGGGGTTGTACATACGGGGATAAAAGAGATGGGAAGGGCGGCAACAGAATATTTTGAGGAGCTTTTCACAGCTGACCAAAGCCTTGATCACTCCCACGTCACTGAATTATTTCAGGCCGTTGTAACTCCGCAAATGAATGATGTTTTATGTGCAGAATTCTCATATAAGGAGATTGGAGATGCTCTCTTCCAGATCAGACCCCTGAAGGCTCCGGGACCGGATGGCTTCCCTGCGCGGTGTTTTCAGCGCAACTGGGGAACAGTAAAGGAGAGCATAATTGAGGCAGTAAAAAAATTCTTCCAAACCGGGACAATGCCTGCAAATGTTAATGATACTATCATAGTTATGATTCCAAAAATTGATAAGCCGGTGAAAATCACAGATTTTCGGCCCATAAGTTTATGCAATGTGGTTTACAAAGTGGTCTCAAAATGCTTAGTAAACCGGTTAAGGCCTGCCTTGGATGACATTATCTCGCCATCTTATAGTGCCTTCATTCCTGGTCGCTTGATTACCGACAATGCCTTTGTTGCGTTTGAATGCATTCATCATATAAAGCAAGAGAAGGACCCTATCAGGAGTTATTGTGCATATAAGCTTGACCTCTCAAAAGCCTATGACAGGGTGGATTGGAATTACCTTAGGCAAATTATGCAAAAGCATGGCTTTGCTCACCGGTGGGTTGACTGGATAATGTCATGCGTGACCTCGGTGAGATACTCCGTAAAATTCAATGGAGCCATCTTGGATTCATTTACACCGTCGCGTGGTCTTCGGCAAGGTGATCCGCTCTCCCCATATTTATACTTGTTTGTTGCTGACGGTCTCTCTGCTCTTATCAATAAAGGGATTGATACCGGTAATATATCTCCGCTGAAAATTACAAGAAGAGCATCGGGAGTTTCACACTTATTATTTGCGGATGACACACTCTTGTTTTTCAAATCTTGTGACCAAGAAGCACACTATATTAAAAGTCTGCTGCAAGTGTATGCAAATGCCACGGGGCAACTGCTAAATCCTACCAAATGCTCTATGTTGGTGGGTAGATCATGCCCGGATATAACTAGAGATGAGGTTAATTTTTTTTTTTTTGCAAATAACTCCGACAGGATTCGAAGAGAAATATTTGGGACTGCCCACTCCGGATGGTCGAATGTCGAAAGGAAAATTTCAGAACCTGCAAGAAAAATTATCAAATCGACTATTTTCTTACGATGGTCACCCTACTCAAGCGGGTAAAGAAGTGTTAATACATTATGTGGCTCAATCAATTCCAACATACATCATGAGTGTTTTTAAGCTTCCGTTGGAGGTATGTGATGATCTAAACCGCATGGTTAGGAACTATTTTTGGGGAGCAGAGAAGGGGAAGAGAAAAACAAATTGGTATGCATGGGAGAAAATGACTAGGCCAATGAGAAAAGGCGGCCTTGGTTTTAAAGACTTCCGTATATTCAACCAAGCTCTCCTTGCTCATCAGGCTTGGCAAATACTTGAGTTCCCTAATAGCTTATGTGCAAGGCTGTTTGAAGCTAAATATTTTCCAAATGGGCATGTACTTGATACGGTTTTCACAAGCAACCCATCGCCTACATGGCAGGCCATTGCCCATGGCCTCGAGCTTCTGAAAAAAGGCGTTGTTTGGAGAATCGGAAATGGCCAGAATGTACGTATATGGAGAGACAGATGGATCGCACGTGAGCCAACGGGAGGTCTAATTACACCTCGCGGAAGGTGCCGCCTGAAGTGGGTCTCAGAGCTAATGACTATCCATGGTAATTGGGACCTTGACAAAATAAATCAGTATTTTCTCCCAGTTGATATTGTTGAAATCCAGAAAATTAAACCATCTACTCTTCTAGATGATGATTTCGTTGCTTGGGCACCTGAGAAAAATGGGGTTTTTACTGTACGTAGTGCGTACAAATTGGCTAGTGATGAATGCTCCAATTCCAGGGAGACCTCTACTAGTGCTCGACCTGATGGAACAGGAGAAGCATGGAACTTCATATGGCGTAGCGCAGCACCACCAAAGGTTCAGTCCTTTGCGTGGAGATTAGCTACTGATTCATTAGAAAATTGGACTAACAAAGTGAAACGGAGCTTGGAAGTTGTTGGTACATGCCCTGTGTGTGGGATGGAGGAGGAGGACTCGTTTCATGCCTTTTGCACATGCAATCATGCCGTCATCTTATGGAAGGCTATGGAGAAGGAATGGGAATTGCCTAACCGATCCACCATTGAGCATGTTGGTCGAGAATGGTTCCTTCATCTCCTGTCAAACTTGCATGAAGAAGAGCGAGTTAGGATCATGATGCTCTTCTGGCGAATCTGGTATGTGCGTAATGAAATAGTGCATGCAAAACAGCCACCGCCCGTACATGTTTCTGTGCGCTTCCTAGCCAGCTATTTGTCCTCTTTAATCTCCCTTCATGTGTGCTCTAATGATGCTCTTGTGAAAGGGAAAACAGCAGCTGTGAGTTTTCAGAGAGCGGCTCAGGTCACGTGCAGAATTGAAGAAGAGGCCAGCTCTTGGTCCGTTCCAGCTGAAGGCAGAGTCAAACTTAACTCTGATGCTTCGGTCCTGGGTTCTATTGCAGGAACCGGAATGATCTTAAGGGACCAGGAGGGATGCATAGTTTTCAGTGCTTGCAGATTTCTATATGCATGTGATGATGTTTTGGAGGCGGAGCTGCTAGCAATAAGGGAGGGAATTTCTTTGGCCCTACAATGGAGTACTCCCTCCGTCCGGGTTTATTAGGCCTCTCAGCATCACAAGCATGTCCCATTTTATAAGGCCTCGCTTTGGAAATGTGCATGCATGCAACCATTTCATTGGTTGCATTGAAAGCTATTGTTGTTGGTATCATGACTAGGAAATTAATACACTTCATGCATGCTTTTTTATTGGCTGCATGCATGTGAGAGAGTGCATTGGGAGTGGAATGGAAGAATTAATGTAAGCAAATTACTACGCATCTTGGTCTAAGAGAAATTGTCTTTAGGCCTAATAAACCCGGACGGACGGAGTAATTTACCAATAGATGTGGAGTCGGATTGCTTGGAGGCGGTCAATATGATTAAGGGAGGTATCGGCAACAAATCTAAATATGCTTTCATTATTAGAGAGATAATTAGTAGCCTGGGGGAGAGGAATTCTTGCATTGCTCATACTCGCCGGAACTGTAATAAAGTCAGTCATGCCTTGGCAAATTTTGGTAGGTTGCAACACCGAACTATGGTTTGGCTAGGCTCTGGTCCGGAAGATGTTTTGGCACTTGTGGGACGAGATGTAATTTCTGATTCTTGAGTAATGCAAGAATTTTATTTCGCAAAAAAAATATTCATAAAAACACAATATGAACATAAATTTAAAAAATATTTGTGTGTTTAAAAACTAAGAAAACAAGGTACAACATAAATGGAGATAAAAAGGAAAGGAAAAAATAAAAAGTAGGTGCCCCGAAGTATGGCAGCTCAATAGCACGCGAGGGTGGGCTTGGTAGTTGTCGCCCGCAAAATAGAAATCTGCAGCCGAGAGCGAGAGCAACTAATCAAGGAGAACCTGTTCGGGAGCCCTCGCAATGGTCACTTGGGGTGGGCTGGGAGCACGTTATTTGGCGCACTCTTAACCGCCATCACGTGTCACGCTCTTAGCCACTGCCACGCGTCGCGCTCTGGGCGTTCCCTCCGAATTTTTTTTCTGTACGTGTTTTTGGCTTTTAGATGTTTTTTTCTTTTTGGTTTTCTCTAGTGTTTCTTAGGATTGGAACAAAAAAAATTGAATTATTATTTGCACAGAAAAACATGTTTTTTTTTCTGCGGGAGTTAGAGATTTACTTCTCGGGGAGGCATAGATTGGTTTCCCTGAGAGGCATAGTCGTACCTCTCGAATAGGGAAATATACGCGGGTTTTTCCACAAGAGACACAGATTTATTTTTTTGTGAAGAAGAGGCCAGCTCTTGGTCCGTTCCAGCTGAAGGCAGAGTCAAACTTAACTCTGATGCTTCGGTCCTGGGTTCTATTGCAGGAACCGGAATGATCTTAAGGGACCAGGAGGGATGCATAGTTTGCAGTGCTTGCAGATTTCTATATGCATGTGATGATGTTTTGGAGGCGGAGCTGCTAGCAATAAGGGAGGGAATTTCTTTGGCCCTACAATGGAGTAATTTACCAATAGATGTGGAGTCGGATTGCTTGGAGGCGGTCAATATGATTAAGGGAGGTATCGGCAACAAATCTAAATATGCTTTCATTATTAGAGAGATAATTAGTAGCCTGGGGGAGAGGAATTCTTGCATTGCTCATACTCGCCGGAACTATAATAAAGTCAGTCATGCCTTGGCAAATTTTGGTAGGTTGCAACACCGAACTATGGTTTGGCTAGGCTCTGGTCCGGAAGATGTTTTGGCACTTGTGGAACGAGATGTAATTTCTGATTCTAGAGTAATGCAAGAATTTTATTTCGCAAAAATATATATTCATAAAAACACAATATGAACATAAATTTAAAAAATATTTGTGTGTTTAAAAACTAAGAAAACAAGGTACAACATAAATGGAGGTAAAAAGGAAAGGAAAAAAAATAAAAAGTAGGTGCCCCGAAGTATGGCAGCTCAATAGCACGCGAGGGTGGGCTTGGTAGTTGTCGCCCGCGAAATAGAAATCTGCAGCCGAGAGCGAGAGCAACTAATCAAGGAGAACCTGTTCGGGAGCCCTCGCAATGGTCACTTGGGGTGGGCTGGGAGCACGTTATTTGGCGCACTCTTAACCGCCATCACGTGTCACGCTCTTAGCCACTGCCACGCGTCGCGCTCTGGGCGTTCCCTCCGAATTTTTTTTCTATACGTGTTTTTGGCTTTTAGATGTTTTTTTCTTTTTGGTTTTCTCTAGTGTTTCTTAGGATTGGAATAAAAAAATTGAATTATTATTTGCACAGAAAAACATGTTTTTTTTCTGCGGGAGTTAGAGATTTACTTCTCGGGGAGGCATAGATTGGCTTCCCTGAGAGGCATAGTCGTACCTCTCGAATAGGGAAATATACGCGGGTTTTTCCACAAGAGACACAGATTTATTTTTCGTGAAGACACGGATTTGCTTTCGCGAGAGGCACGGTCGTGCCTCTCGGAAAGGGAGGAAAATGTGTTTTGTTTTCTTTCTACGAGAGGCACTGATGTACTTCTTGTATAGGAACGGGTTTGCTCCACGAGAGACACGATCGTGCCTCTCAGAAAGGGAAAAATATATTTTCTTTTTTTCCTTCCGTGAAAGGCATAGATTTATTTCTCGCAGAGACACAGATTTGCTGCCGCAAGAGGCATGGTCGTGCCTCTTGGAAAAAAAAAAGAAAAACACATTTTTTTTCTTCTGTGAGAGACACATGTTTACTTCTCGTGGAGGCACAGATTTGCTATAGCGAGAGTAGCGGTCGTGCCTCTCAGAAGAGGAAAAAAAGGTTTTTTCTTTTTTCCCGTCCGCCGGAGGCACATAATTACTTCTCGTGGAGGCACGGATTTGCTTACGCGAGAGACACAGTTGTGCCTCTCGGAAAAGGGAAAAAAGCATTTACATTTTTTTCCTTCCGTGAAAAGCACGATCGTGCCTATCGGAAAAAAGCACTTTTTTTCTTCCGTGAGAGGCACAGATTTACTTCTCATGGAGCATAGATTTGCTTCTGCGAGAGACATGATCGTGCCTTTAGAGGATGGGGAAAACGTGTTTTTTCTTCCGCGACAGGCATATATTTACTTCTCGCGAAGGCACGGATTTGCGTCCGCGAGAGGCACTGTTGTGCCCCTCGCAAAGTGAATTTGTTTTTCTTCCGCGAGAGGTACGGTCGTGCCTCTCGGAAAATAGGAAAACGTGTTTTTTTTTCTTATGTGAGAGGCACATATTTACTTCTCGTGGAGGCACATATTTACTTCTGTAAGAGGCATGGTCGTTCGTCTCAAAAAAGGAAAAAATGTGTTTTTTTTTAGAGGCATAGATTTACTTCTCATGGAGGCACGCATTTGCTTTCACGAGAGGCACGATTAGAAAGGAAAAAACATGGTCACAGTTCGGGTTTTTTCTTCCATGGTTTTAGTAAAAAAAAATCATCGAAACCTATCGACATAGGATCTAATTTTGAACATATTGACGCGTGGAATCCAACGGTGAAAAATGTTTAAGATTTGGACGCGCGGTTTAAGAGATAAAACATTTTGAATGAACAAATCTACAAAAAGAGAAAACTCACAGGTTGCGACAAGTGGCACATATGCATTGTGACATTTGTGGCAACCTAGGGAGGTGGGAGTGACCTTTGCAAAGTCCTTAATTAGATTGGTCACAATGGAAATATCATAGGTAGTATCATGTATGTCAACTTGACAATTTTGCTATGGTGGCACACAACTAAATGAGAAAAGAGAGGAGTGAGTATCATGATATGAGATTGTATCATATTAAATGAAGTAATAGTGTGTGTAATGCATGCCAATAAATGTGATCAATATGATACCAATCTATGATAATATGCATTGCGGTGGTAGTATCATACACTAATATCATATGCACTATACTAGTATATGATACCTCCTATTATGACCAGCTTTAGTGATGCTACTTCGCTGATAGTTATTTATTCCCATTTGATTTTCTACAATTAATGTTAGTATATTGTTCCTTTTTTTATAAAGAAAGCATATATGTTAGTTGATTTGTTAGATTTAGGGCACTCCCAATGTATTGTATTTTAGACTATATCATATGCATTAAATATGCACTTATATATAACCCCTCCCATAAATTATATCTTATAGTGTTGGTTTTGCTGCTAAGAACTATAGTAAGATTAAGATATAATAACTCTCTCTTTCCTCATTAAATAGGGCACCACATCAGATTTTTTTTGCTTTGTGTCATGACTATGATATAGTATAACATGGAGCACTAGGACTACCCTTATGTATCAAGATCTGTCTTTCTCTTTCTCATAAAGAACATATATTAATTTGGGAATTCTAAACTCAATGAAAGCAATAAAATATTTATATTTTGAGTCAAAACTTTGACCATATGTATGACTAACAAAATATGGTTTATGTGCTTCAAAATTATAATGTTGGGTCTGCATTCAGAAGAGGATTTCCACTGTATAATTTCTGTGACATATTTTTTTATTTTATTAGTTAAATTTATGGTGAAAATTTAATTCTAAATACGAGAGGGCCAATATATCCGGACGGACAAAGTAATCAAGAAATTTACTCGGTGTCTTGTGACACAGGTTGGGTCAATGTGGGTCCACCCCTGTGGCCATATGTAGTGTTCCTCTAGCCATCTCTTGCTACTCTCATGTCGGTTTGTTCCAGTTGTCATGATTGGCCTATCCACTAATAGCCATTTATTAGAATTTAGAATTTGATTTGCTACAAATAAAGCCAGTACATTTACTATATTATTTAGGCAAGTCATTTATTATTGGGTTCATTGGGCCTTTATATCAAGATTTGTCTTGCGTCTACAAAGAAGAAGATGTTAATTTGGGTATTCTGAACTCACCAAAAGCAATGAGTGCATTCAATTTTTTATTTCCTAAATTATACATTTAATTAGTAAATCTATTTGATTTGGTAGTAGTATTATTCATTTGATTTGCTATTAATTGCATGTAGCAGTATGAATAAATACTCAATAATTAATGCGGAAAATAACTTAAGAAATTTCTCTGGCACGAAGTCTTATATATAGAAGAAAGAGTCGTCATGTCCTGCACCAACACAACAACACCTAGCTAGGTGCAAAGTGCAAACTACAATGGTGGGCACTCCAACAATATCCATTGCTATGGTTCTCGTGGTGCTTGCCCTCATGTCTTATGGGCTCCCCTCAGCACATGCCGATGTCGCCTTCATATCCAACACATGCAAGAAAACCAAGAACCCCGCGCTGTGCGAGGATGTGCTGAGCTACCATGAAAATAGCACCCAGGCCTCCACCGTGCATGAGCTCGCCAGCATTGCGCTGGAGATAGCCACCGCCATCGCAAAATTCAACAGCAAGAACTTCGGAGTCGGGGCCAGATACAGCCAGGGCACACCCGTGGGGGACGCTCTGCTCGCCTGCCTCATGGTCTATGGTGATGCTATAGATAACCTCGAGGTCCTTGCCAAACATAGTCTCCAGGTTGGGGACTATGCCGATGCGTTGAGGAAGGTGTTGCGCGCTAAGGCTGCCAGTGATGTGTGCGAGAATGCGTTCAAGTGGATCAAAGAGGATCCCCCTGTTGAAAGTGATCGCAAAATGAAAGAGCGATGTGGAGTCACTGCTGAACTCATCCGTCTTCTTACCCACAAGTGATAGATCATAAGCCATTCTCGGCTCATCTATGTATTCCTATCAATAAACGGTTATTCGGTCGATCGTCTATCGACATTGTTTTGATCAATGCTGCAACTATGAATTATTTCAGAGACATTAAAAATGGGAATCCTAGAATCTCTCTCAAGCATCCACACTAAAGAGTGGTCCGATCCCATACTCTAAACATTCATGGGAATTTTATACCCGCGTGCATGGGCTAGAGAATTAGATCAGTTCTTTTAGGGAAAAGGGGGTCTCTTTACTCATTAATATTTATGGGGATACAAATTATGTGAGGAGGTTCACATTGACACACATTACGTCCAATACCCATAGATGATGGTTTCTTAGAGATACTCTAGCAGAGTAGCCATATCAGCATGGTCGCCATAATAATTGACACTATGGAGATTTTGGCCGAAAACTCATTGTATCTAAGTCGACATCCCACCATTGATCGCCATAGTAATTGCCATTATAGATATTTTGGCCGAAAACTCAGTCTAGCAAAGTCGCCATCCCGCCCTTACTCGCCATAATTTATGGAGCATGCTGAAACCGATCCAACAGCGCCCCATATTTTGCGGATGGGGGTATATGGAGCTCACTCCATTGGGAAATAGGTTTGGCACGAAGGACATTTCCCCTTCCCATTGCTCTCCCCGCTCGCATCACCGCCGATTTCCCTTCCTCGTTGTAGCGTCGCCTTTGAATGCTTCTGGCCATCCTCGATCCTCATATCCATTCGGTTTGAAGTCGGATACATCGAATTCAACTACAATGACTCTTGCGCTTTCGACGGCCGAAATCAACCCTGTTGGAGAATACTCCTAGACGGAGGAGGCTATGCTGCCATATGGAGGCAGTGTCCTCCCCTGTCGGTGCAACGAGGGTCCTCGACAAAGGGAACGAAGAACCCTAGGAAGAGCCACATCCGTGCCTTTGACCCACCTCGCTTCCTCCTGTTGGCAAGGGTACCACATCCATCTGGTGTCATTGGTGAGCAATGGCGGCGATGTAAAAAAGGCACCATTTCTCTTATTTTAGGTTTTTTGTTCGATTGAATGTGAGGTGATTGTGGAAAACTATTGGCGAATATGCAGTGTTTATGATTATCAATGATTTTTTGAATTTGGGGGAGTCGGCCCTAACCGATGAAACATTTCCCAATAGTATGATTGGTGATCCTGGGAGAAATGATGTCAATCTCGAGGGCACATCGTTGTCGCCTATATATTTATCATGAGCCTGTCCAAGATAAGTAATATGATCAATTTGCGCCAGCTTAGTGGAACATAGAAATGGGATCAGACCCGAGCGGGATTACAAAGGAAATAGTATCAACATATAAACGGAATTTCTACCAACCGTTATAACTGAGTGGTAGTCTTAGCCAGGCCAATGAACAATAGCAGTGACAAAAGGCCACTAAGCAAAACAAGCAACGCCAGCACAAGCAGATTAGCAAAGCCACAAGATAAAGACCAAGATCAACTCAACTGAGCACGAGCTCCATAGTTTCCTAAGCCCACAAATGAGTGAATTATGTCATTAAGAAGCAACCATCACTGTAGGTGATCTATTGCCATTGTACACCCTTACAAAAAGATGCCAGATGGGAAAAAGAAGACCAGCGGATTCACGGGCCCATTAAGAACGCATGCCGGGGAAGAGCAGAAGAAGAGGACATGTCCAGCACTTGCACACATAGAACACGCAAGCCGACTAGACTATGGCGTCCAAAAGACGGATAGATGCTAAAAAATATGCCATCTGGCCAACGAGATTGCCACGTCAGAGCCCGAGTGGCCAAAAAACCTTCATACCGGACCGAGACAAGTAAAAGCACCCTGCGGGGAATGAAACATGCTAGAGCAAAACATGGCAGCCGGCCATCCTGGCTATCTGCGCCCATGCTACACGAGACCAGGACAAAGATGCATAGGCGTATTTAACTAGGGCGGTAAGGCCAACTCCAGCGCGCGACCCATCCAGACGTCCGTTTTATCCGGATTCTGTCTGTATGGGTAGGCCAATGGGTTCGTATCCGGCCATGTCCTGGGATGCAGTGGTCGTGCACCCAACACACGAACGCATTTCGGTCGCATCCTGTCCGCATGCATTTTATCTTTTAAACACAATTTTTCATTGATTTGATGATTTTTGATACATCAAAGTACATCACCAAATTTTGACTAGAATAGCAAGCCCAAAGAAAACAAGAACCACAAGAAGACATTTTAGAAGATATCCAACTTTCACAACCGCTTCCTTGAGTTGGGTTAGTGCCTTCTTGATGCACTCATTGTTGATCTGCGGAGGTTCGATCTTGCATGCTTCTTTCTTCTTCTAGTCTAAAGAAGTGGAGGTTGCTTCCTCGAATCTAGTCTCATCTCGAGCCTTTATTCTACCAACATATGCACTAGCCTCATCTCTAACATATATTCTAACTAAAAGTGTACGAACATCTATTAAATTGTGCGCTATCAATAGATCAATGTATTCTTTTTCCCAATACCAAAAATTGCATCCGGTCTACACAACAAAAATTTCAATTAGTACAACTAGTTGAATCCGAGAGCACAACCGAAGCTAAAGTAGCACGTACCCCATCGTTCGAGCACTTGACGAAAACCCATCCAAGATGTTTTGGCGTTGTAGACACGCGGCGCAAGACCTTATTTGGGCAGTCATCGCACTTTATGAGTGGCAACGGTGAGCCGACGAGTCTTTGGGCCAGCACCGAGCCCGGCCGAGGGCCATTCGCGTATATGTCGACGAACCGCCGACGGTGTAGATCTGAGAGGCTAGAGGCGGACTCCGTACCTGCATGTGGCCTTGCGGTGTGTTCGTGGCCCTCCGGTCCCGTGCTCGGCCAGTCCATGGCATGGTGCGACCTCCCGCAACCGGGCGAGCTAACGCCCTACCGGATCCGCTCCAAATCCGGCCGTCGGGAGGGCAAGGTGGCCGTGGGGAGGGTAGCTCGTGGGGCTGAGAGAACGCTTGGGGCGTGCGAGCGGCGTAGCGGCAGTGCCACCGGCGGCGGCTGGGGCGAAGGAGGAAGGAAGGCTATGGTTTGGGTCACTCGGTGGTGGGGGTGGGTGGGGTAGAAAAAGGGGTGGCCTCTGTCACTGATGGGCGGGCCAGGGGAGGACAGGCACGCGCGTCCGGGCCGTCCGCGTGCTGTCCGTTTCATCTCAAAGACGACCCAAACTTGGGCCGGAGATGGGTCAAAAGTGAACAGAAAACGGACGAAAGTCTGTTTGTGTCCGCGCGCTGGGCCGTCTGGTATGTCCATTTTACTCCATACAGACTCATCCGAATAGGATGTGGTCGCGCGCTGGAGTTGGCCTAATGCATGCCATGAAGCAAGTACAATCAACATAATCGGAACCGTCTGCAAAGGATAGCAGGCCTATGCCTAACCCAAAGGGCGATGCTAGGCGCCGGTGCGCCGGCCAAACGTTTCGGCCGATCGCACCCTAGCCGTGAGATCGGCCCATCCCGAGCCATTGGATCCTTATCCAACCAGGTCGTCGTCTTCCTCTCGTGAGCGTGTAACGAGCGTCGTCTTCCTCTCGTGAACCCTGTCTCGCCGGCCACACGCGTTCCCCCTCATCGCCGCCCCTCCCTTGCCTGCCCTCCTCGTCCCTGGTCGCCGTCCTCGCCGGCCGTCTTTCCCGGTCGCCAGTCCCAGTGCTCGGCAGCCGTCCTCGTCACCGGCTTCGCCCCATGCAACAGCCCACCCCTGCGGTTCTAGCTTCCATGGCCACCGTTGCAGCTCTGGTGGCGACGACTGGAGCTCACCGGCGTGCTCACCGGTGTGCTCGCCGCGCGCTCATATCCAGCTTGCAACAAAAAAATCGAGCGCCAGGGGAGATGCCCAGTGCTGCAACCGACGATGGAAAAGCTACAATCGCTGACGAAAAAAGCTTCAACCGGCTATGAAAAAAGTTTCAACTCGTATGACGGAAAACTATGAACGACCAAAGAAATGCTACAACCGGCGATGAAAAAAGCTTCATCCGACGATGAAAAAAGCTTCAACCATGGAGCCGTAAGCCATGGACGACAAACGAAAAGCTACAACCGACGGTTACAAAAACTACAACCGGCATTGAAAAAACCTTCAAACTAATTGTCTTAGCTGTGAATCCTGCGATGACGATGACGTCATTTTGCTACAACCATAGTTGGTTTTTGCTACAAACGGTGTTGGAATTTGCTACAACCATTTTCACAGCTACTTGCTGCTGCTCCGCCGAGCTCCCATGCCTGCCCATGGCCATCGTCGCAGCGGTGCCGTTCCGAGAGGAAAAAGGTTCAACGGTTGCAGCTTCGCGCGTGGTGGGTTGCAGCTCAGACTTGGTCGGGTCCGACGAGGGCAGGCAGAGCTCTGGTGGCACGGATCCGAGCAGATCTGGCCGAGGGCAGCCGGATCGGTTGATTCCCATGGTGGCAGCGCCCTGGGAGGCCTCCGGCCAGCGAAGGTTGACCATGGCAGCGGGGAGAGAGAGAGAGACGAGCGATGGGCCGGAAGAAGAGAAACAGGAGGGAGAAGACGCATGTGGGCGGGCCCCCATCCTACGTGTCGCTAGGTGAGTCGCTCGGTACTTTCGCGCGTGGATGCGACCGGCCGAAGCTTCGGCCGGGGCCCGTCGTGACACGTTTTCCTAACCCAAAACAGTCTGCGACTGCGGAGGACGCTTGATCCTACCCAGAGAGCGTCATGGGGAGCTTTCACCCATTGGCCTCTTGTCTCCATGCGACGACCACGTGGGGACCCCCTATCTGCCGCTCTTTGCGGAAAATTGTCGGCCACACGCACATGTGGATATCTGACTGGGCCTGCCCAAGCTAGCGACCTGCAGCGAACGGGTAATGTAGCGTGAGTTTGTTGACCTAAAAAATTATCGCGTTATATCAAGATCGAACGCATGTGCTTAAGTTCTGGAAAACCTGCTATTGCCAGTTGAGCTAACGTGCTTATATGAATATGTTTCTGTGCGATAAAATTAAGAATCAGAATAATCCAAGATCCCGAGTAATTTTAAAATTTTGAACACACAACATTTGTTTGGAAAAATGGGGAATGTTTGATGGAACGCGTACACTTTTAAATATATGAAAGAAATTAAAAACCCAAGCATTTTCTAAAATCTAAATTATTTTTGAAAATAATGAAAAAATATAAAACTCCAGGGAAAAATGAATGCGCGAACATTATTCAAAATGGGACTATTTCTGAGATTCCAATTTTTTCGGAAACAATTCACATTTTTGAAACTCTATAACTATATTTTAAAATAAAAACATTTTCCCAAAATTGGAACATTTTTTGAATTTCGAAAACAAATTTCGGAATACGAACATTTTCTGAAAACTATTACTTTTTTTAAATCCGTATTTTGTTTGGAATCATGAACATTTAAAAAAAATTCAAACAATTATTGAAACTGGATCAATTTCAAAACATGAACAGTTTTTGAAATTTGTGAACAATTTCAAAAAACAAGAACAGTTTTTGAATCATCCGAACAAAATTGGGGAAGAATAATATTCTTTGAAATTAGTGAACAAGTTTTGAAATGGAATTATTTATTGAAATCCCCGACGTTTTCTGAGAATGTTGTGAAAATAGTGAATCAAAACATAAATAAAAGGAAAGGGAAGGAACAAAAAAATATAAAATAAAATAAAATAAAAATAAAAAGGAATAATACTAAAACCATTTGAAAGCGGAAAAACAGTAAAAGAACGGTTCAGGGACCTTCTAGAGTGTTCCCAATACCGAAAAAACCAGCCTGGAACCTTCAAGACTGGTCCCAAAACCGGAGGCTATTTAATTGTTAGCCTCTAAGATGAGCTGGCCCTGTTCGATCGTTAGCTCGATTGGTCATGTTTCTTCTTTTTTTTTTTAGGGAAAGTCGTCATGGCGGTTTGTATTTCATGCGCAAAAAGTGATACATCATTTGACCACAAACTTGTGAGCATCCATAACATTTGTTGATAATCATTCCCACAAAGTTTCAGATTTTTTGAACATATTTTGCTATGTTTTCTTGCACGGGTGCACTGAGCTTGGGTTCAACCACTACTTTCCCTTACTTCTTTAATAGTACGAACTTGTCTATCACATCAATATATTTCAAGAAAACATGCTTTTCTTATCTACCTGCTTTTGTGCAACATCGTCACCGAAGTGTTGACCCAGTATGTAGAGGATGCTCAAAGCCTCAACTGTGACCTCATTGAGCCCAACATGAGGCGAAAGCCCCCTTGTTGCAAAGCTTTTTTCTGCCATTCCTTCTTTTTTTCTGCCATTCCTTCAGCTGAGGGGCTTTCATTGACATAATGTATAATTTCCTGCTCTGGATCCTGCAAAGTGGTAGTAGACAGTGACAGTGCCAAGATCTAAACAATGGGTGTACAGAGTCCACTAAAAATCTTAGTTTTACTCAATTTTCTTCAGATTTATTTGATGTATATTGCTCTATTATGTATGTTAATTATACCCACGTATACAAGCTACTCCCTCCGTTCCAAAATATAAGAACGTTTTTTACACTATACTAATGTCAAAAACGTTCTTATATTTTGGGACAGCGGTAGTATTTGTCAAATTAATTGGTGTACATTTGTACACTCATGTCCCCACCTAGCTATGCCAATGGTTGTAGATATTGTTGTACAAACAAAAGATGTTGGTGTGCCTAGAAAGACTACTACAGATAGAATCATTATCTCGTCGACGGAGCCCGAGCAACTACTCGGGATCGGCAAGACCAAGCGGTAGCGGTACGACAACACCCAACACTATAGCTCAGAGGAAAGGGTGCCTACAGAATACAACTAAGGCGCCATACTCGAACCCAGTGGTGTCGTTACTTTCCAACATTGTTAGTTTTCAGCACAAGTGTGTTCATCATAAGAACCCTCAGATAACATGTAATTCGTATACTTCTACCCTTTGTTTGATTATTATTTTCAAGAGATACGTGTTGCACGCATCTTTGATAGGCTATAAAAAACATTAAACTGCCATTGAAATAATACAAACCAGAATAAATAACGTGAAACAAATAAGTTGGGCGCATTTGCAAGTATTTCTGAATAGGTGCATTGCTTTCAAGCGCAATGTCATAATTTAAGATATTTTTATGACTTGTTCAATGAAATGATTTAGACAGGGGTTAACATGTGCTTAATACCAAAAAATTGAATTATTTTTTGCGTGTGAAAACACGTTTCTTTTTTTTCTTCCGCGAGAGTTACAGATTTACTTCTCGGATAGGCACGTATTTGCTTTCGTGAGATGCACGGTCTTCGTGCCTCTCGAAAAGGGAAATATACGCGTTTTTTCTCTTCCACAAAAGACACAGATTTTATTTATTTATGAAGGAACGGATTTGCTTCCGCGAGAGACACGGTCGTGCCTCTCGGAAAGGAAGAGGGGGTATGTGTTTTGTTTTCCTTCTGCGAGAGGTACAACTTTACTTCTCATAGAGGCACGTGTTTGCTTCCACGAGAGACACGGTTGTGCCTCTCAGAAAGGGGGAAAACGCAATTTTTTCCTTCCGTGAGAGTCACTGATTTATTTCTCGTGGAGGCATGGATTTGCTACCATGAGAGGCATGGTCATGTCTCTCAGAAATGAAAAGAAAAACATGTTTTTTCTTCTATGAGAGGTACATATTTACTTCTCATGGAGGCACGGCTTTGCTTCTGCGAGAGGCACAATCATGCCTCTCGAAAACGAAAAAAAATCGTGTTTTTTGTTTCCGTGAGAGGCACATACTTAGTCCTCATGGAGGCACGGATTTGCATCCGCGAGAGGCAGTGTCGTGCGCCTCGGAAAGTGAATTTATTTATTTCCTTCCGTGAGAGGCATGGTCGTGCCTCTCGGAAAAGGGAAAAACATGTTTTTTTTGCTTCCATGAGAGGCGCAAATTTACTTCTCGTAGAGGCATGGATTTGCTTCCAAAAAAGGCACGGTCGTTCCTCTCGGAAAAGTAAAAATTGTTTTATTTTTTTCTTCCGTGAGAGGCACAGATTTACTTCTCGTGGAGGCGTAGATTTGCTTTCATGAGAGGCATGATCGTGCCTCTCAGAAAGAGAAAAAACATGGTCCCAGTTCATATTTTTTTCGATCATGTTTTTCTTTAAAAAGATTATCGGAACCTATCAACATGGGATCTAATTTTGAACATCTCGACGCGTGAAATCCAATGGTGAAAACGGTTTGAGATTTGGACGCACGGTTTAAGAGATAAAACATTTTGAATAAACAAATCTGAAAAAAAAACTCCCAGGTTGCGACAAGTGGCGCACATGCAGTGTGACACTTATGGGAAACTACGGAGGTGGGAGTGACATTTGCAAACATGACTCCTTAATTAGGCTGGTCACAACGGGAGTATTAGGCTGGTCGTAATGGTAGTATCATAGCTAGTACTATCATGCATGCCAACTAGGCAATTTTGATGAGGTGTCATAGCATTAAATGAAGAAAGAGAGGGTGTAGTATCATATCATGATACCGTAACATGTTAAATGCTATGCTACTTTGTGTCATGCATGGCAATAAATAGAGTACAACATGATACTAATATATGATACTACCTCCGTCTAGGTGAATAAGTCATTCGCGTAGTTCTAGGTCGTCGATTTGAGTAATTAAATATGTGTTATATGTCATGAAAAATATATCACTATATTTCTACAACGATGTAGTTTCTAAATATATATTTTTTGTCACATATAATACATATTTAGATAGTTAAATCGTCGACCTAGAACTACGCGAATGACTTATTCACCTAGACGGAGGTAGTACTATGCATTAGGGAGGTAGTATCATACACTAGTATCATATGCATGATACTAGTATATGATACTCCTCATTACAACCAGTCTTATAGATAGTATCATGCATGTCAACAAAATAATTTTGCTATGATGACACAAAATTAAATGCGGAAAGAGAGGAGTGAGTATCATGATATGAAACTGCATCATATTAAATGAAGTACTAGAATGCGTCATGTATGCCAATAAATGCAATCAATATGATACCAAGCTATGATACTATGCATTATGAAGGAAATATTATACACTAGTATCATATGCGTGATACTAGTTTATGATACCTCCAATTGTGACCGACCGTACTGATGCTACTCCACTAATAGTTATTTATTACCATTTGATTTTATACAATTAATGTTAGTATATTGCTTTTTTTTAAGAAAGCATATATGTTAGTTGATCTGTCGGATTTAGGGCACTCCTGATGTATTATATCTTAGACTATATCATATGCATTAAATATGCACTTATATATAACACCTCCCATAAATTATATCTTGTAGTGTTGGTTTTGGTGCTAAGAAGTATAGCAAGATTAAGATATAGCAACTTCCTATTTCCTCATTAAATTTATGGTGAAAAATCAACCCTAAATACGAGGGGGCCAATATATCCGGACGGACAAAGTACTCAAGAAATTTACACGATGTCTTGTGACACAGGTTGGGCCAATGTGATTCCTCCCCTGTGGCCATATGCAGTGTTCCTCTTGCTACTCTCATGTAGGGTTGTCCCAGTTTTCATGATTGGCCAATCCACTAAAAGCCATTTATTATTGTTGGTACATTAATTATTTAGAATTTGATTTGATACAGTTGAAGTCGGTACATTTACTATATTTTTTAGGCATCTCATTTATTATTGGCTTCATTAGACCATTGTATCAAGATTTATCTTGCGTTTAGAAAGAAGATGTTAATTTGGGAATTCTAAACTCACCAAAAGCAATGAGTGCACTCAATTTTTTATTTCCTACATTGTACATTTAATAACTAAATATATTTGATTCGCTAGTACTATTATTCATTTGATTTGCTATTAATTTCATGTAGCAGTATGAATAAATACACAATCATTAATGCGGACAATAACTTTAGAATTTTCTCAGGCACGAAGTCTTATATATAGAAGAAAGAGTCGCCATGTCCTGCACCAACACAACAACGCCTAGCTAGGTGCAAAGTGCAAACTGCAATGGTGGGCACTCCAACATCATCCATGGCTATGGTTCTCGTTGTGCTTGCCCTCGTGTCTTATGGGCTCCCCTCAGCCCACGCCGATGTCGCTTTCATATCCAACACATGCAAGAAAATCAAGAACCCCGCATTGTGCCAGGATGTGCTGAGCTACAATGAAGATAGCACCCATGCCTCCACCGTGCATGAGCTAGCCAGTATCGCGCTGGAGATAGCCACCTCCATCGCTAAATTCAATAGCATGAACTTCGGAGTCGGGGCCAGATACAACCAAGGCACACCCGTGGGGGACGCTCTGGACGTTTGCCTCCAGGCCTATGGTGATGCTATAGATAATCTTGAGGTCCTTGCCAAACATAGTCTCCATGTCGGGGACTATGCGGATGCGTTGAGGAAGGTGTTGGACGCTAAGGCTGCCGGTGATGTGTGCGATAATGCACTCAAGCGGATCAAAAAGGATTTCGCTGTTGAAAGTGATCGCAAAATGACGGAGCGATGTGGCGTCACTGCTGAACTCATCGGGCTTCTTATCCACAAGTGATAGATCATAAGCCATTCTCGGCTCATCTATGTATTCCTATCAATAAATAGTTATTATGTCGTCTATCAACATTGTTTTAGTCATTGCTGCAATTACAAATTATTTTGGAGACACTAAAAATGGAATCCTAGAATCCTTCTCAAGAATCCGCACTAAAGAGTGGTTCAATCTCAGACTCTAAACATTCATGGGTATTTTAAACCCGCGTGCATGAGCTAGAGAATTATATTAGTTCTTTTAGGGAAAAGGGGGTCTTTTTTTTTGCGGGATAAAAGGGGGTCTCTTTACTCATTAATATGTATGGTGATACAAATTATGTAAGGAGGTTCACATTGACACACATTATGTCCAATACCAATAGATGATGGTTTCTTAGAGATACTCTAGCAGAGTAGCCATATCAGCATGGCTGCCATAATAATCGATATTATGGAGCTTTTGGTCGAAAACCAACTGTAGCTAATTCGCCACCCCGCCCTTGATGGGCATAATAATCGCCATTATGGAGATTTTGGCTGAAAACTCAGTCTAGCAAAGTCGCCATCCCGCCCTTGCTCGCCATAATTTATGGAGCATGATGAAAACCGATCCAGCAGCAGCACCCCATGGAGCTCACTCCATTGGGAAATAGGTTTGGCACGAAGGGCATTTCCCCTTCCCACTGCTCTCCTCGCTCGCATCACTGCCGATTTCCCTTCCTCGTTGTAGCATCGCCTTTGAATGCTTCTGGACATCCTAAATCCCCGTCAACAACACCATAGTTGCAAACTCTCCCCCCGTGCCAGATCCATCCGGTTTGAAGTCGGATATTCCCTGTTGGAGAATACTCCTAGACGGAGGAGGCTATGCTGCCGCGTGGAGGCAGTGTCCTCCCCTGCCGGTGGAACAAGGGTCCTCGACAAAGGGAACGACGAAGACTAGGAAGAGCCACATATATGCCTTTGCCCCTCCTTGCTTCCTCATGTTGGCAAGAGAACCACATCCATCTGGTGTCACTGATGTGCAATGGCGGCGATGTAAAAAAGCCACCATTTCTCTTATTTTAGGTTTTTTGTTCAATTGAATGTGAGGTGATTGTGGAAAACTATTGGTGAATATGCAGTGTTTATGATTTATCAATGATTTTTTGAATTTGGGGGAGTCGGCCCTAACCGACGAAACATTTCTCAATAGTATGATTGGTTATCCTGGGAGAAATTATGTTATCTCGAGGGCACATCGTTGTCCCCTATTTATCATGAGCCTGTCCAAGATAAGGAATATGATCAATTTGTGCCACTGGCTTATCGAAGAAGCGGGAAATTAGGCGAGACTTCCATGGTATCCCCTAACACGGCTTCATGAACTACACTCTTCTTTTCATTGCTTTACTGTCTCACTAGTAGAAAGTTGCGTCAGCTTGGTGGAACATAGAAATGGGATCAGACCCGAGGGTGATTACAGAATGAATTTGTGAGCCAATCAAAGGAAACAGTATCAATATATAAAGGGAATTTCTACCAACCGTTATAACTGAGTGGTAGTCTCAGCTATGCCAATGAACAATGACAAAAGGCCACTAAGCAAAACAAGCAACACCAGCAGAAGTAGATTAGAAAAGCCACAAGATAAAGACCAAGACTCAATTGAGCACAAGCTCCATGGTTTATCCTAAGCCCACAAATGAGTGAATTCTATCATATCAAGAAGCAACCATCATTGTAGGTGATCTATTGTCACAATGACAACAGATAAAGCCATTGTACACCCTTACAAAAAGATGCCAGATGAGAAAAAGAAGACCAGCGGATTCACAGGCGGATTAAAGAGCGCTTGCAGGGGAAGAGCACGACCAGAGGCCATGGGTAGCACTTGAACACATAGAACACGCAAGCCGACTAAACCATGGCATCCAAAAGGCGTATAGACTATAGATGCTGGAAAAAATATGCCATCTGGCCAGCGAGACCGCCACGTTAGAGCCCGAGTGGCCAAAAAACCTCCACACCGGACCGAGACAAGTAAAAGCACCCCACAGGAAGCAAAACATGACAGCCGGCCATCCTGGATATCCACGCCCATGCTACACGACACGAGGACAAAGATGCATAGACGTATTTAAGTAGGGCGGTAATGCATGCCATGAAGCAGTTACTACAATCAACACAATCAGAACCGTCTGCACAGGATAGCAGGCCTATGCCTAACCCAAAACATAGTCCGTGACTGTGGAGGACGCTTCTGTGCCTGGATCCTACCCGTTGTGGGCCTTGCTCGGCTAGCGTCATGGGGAGCTTTCACCCATTGGCCTCTTGTCTCCATTGGATGACCAGGCGGGGACCCCCTACCTGCCGCTCTTTGTGGAAAATTGCCGGCCACATGCACATGCGGATATCTGACTGCGCCGGCCCAAGCTAGCGACCTGCAGCGAACGGGGTAATATAGCGCTAGTCTGTTGACGTAAAAAATTATCGCATTATATTGGGATCGGACGCATGAGCTTTAGTTCTCGAAAACCTGCTATTACCACTTGAGCTAACGTTTCAGTGCGATAAAATTAAGAATCAAAATAATCCAAGATCCCGAGTATTTTATAAATTTTGAACGCACAACATTTGTTTGAAAAATGAGGAATGTTTTATGAAACGTGGACACTTTTAAATTTATAAAGAAATTAAACCATTTTTTCTCTAAAAACTAAAATATTTTTGAATATAGTGAGAAATATTTTGAAACTCCCGGTAAAAAATGAATAAGCAAACATTTTTCAAAACGGGACTATATCTGGGATTCCAATTTTTTCGGAAAGAACGAACTTTTTTGAAACTCGGTAACAATATTTTCCAAGATAAACAAAAAAAAAAACATTTTGCTCGTCATTTGGAGGCTGCGGGCTCCAAAGGCTGAGCAAGCGCATTATGTGTGCTGGTGTAACTGGGCAAAAACAAAGACCATGCATTTCTCGCATCAAGGACAAGCCAGCTCCGTTTCAGCGACGTGCAGCCAGGCTGCAACTAATGTAAATTCGTTGGCGTACTTAATAGTTTAGGCACACGTTTAAACAACATCTACAACTAATAACATAAAAATGCCAGCTATATATACTGGCCTCAACTGCTCAATGC
>LR738716.1:9610346-9631676 GCA_902687465.1 Secale cereale
ATTGTAGTGCATATTACATGTTTTTAAACTTTGTGAAGTTTCATCTAAGTTATTAGAAAATGTGTGAACAATTAATTACGATACCAAATTTGCATCATATAAAGACATGTTTCATGACTAATAGTATTTCACCATAGTAAATATTGATATTTTTTATAAAGTTGATCAAAGTTTTTTTCCTTGAAAAATATTATATGCGTTATAAGCTGGCAACAAGGTAACATAACATTAAAATATTACATGTTTTTTAGGCACACGTTATATAGTAACATAACATTCCAGATTTATTATAACCTGGTAACTGCCACACAAATCATCTCGTACTGTTACATTTTCATCTTTTCCATATACAATATACTCCATCCTATACATAATTAGTGTCTTTGTTTTATTTCAAAATTTTAAACTAAAACCACCACACTTATTATGGATGAGAGGGAGTAAATCTAATTGATAATACACGACCATGATGCTTTAGGGGACGTGCGAGGGCGTGGCGTCGCTCATCAGAGCACTTTAAGCTGCTAGGATCAGCCATGTTCCTAGGCACGCCCTCCATGAGGCACGCCACCGGCGGCACAATGGGCGTTGTGGTCTTGCCGTACACGTTCCAGCAGAACGGGCTGTCGATGGTGTCGCCGGAGGCAGGCAGCAGCTCGACACCGGAGAGGGTAATGTTAGTGCATGGTACGGCGGCGCTGCAGCCCAAGTGGATGGGTGGGCCGCCCATGGCGTAGGTGCCCCGGATGCCGGAGTAGGTGATGTCGGAGACGAAGACGGCCGTGGTGGCGTTCTTGCAGGGCTTGTTTTTGGCGAGGCAGTAGTACTGGTCGATGATGATGGGGTTGCGCACGGCGTCCATGAGTACGTTCTCAAACCTCACCGCCGACACCGACCCGGACCCGCCCTGCCACGTCTTGATCCTCACGCCGTTGTCCGAGTGCCGGATCACGGCGTTGCGCACCGTGATGTTGGACACGCACGCCCGCGACCCGTGCTTCCCCAGGCTCCCGATGCTGCAATGCAAAATGCACCATGTCACTAGTCAGCTAAGACTAACTGTCTTGAAGAAACGTTCTGGGAATAACTGTGTGGGAGTGGGAGGATGTTAACCTGATGCCGTGTCCGGGGCCGCAGGTGACGTTCTCGATGTGGACATTTCGTGTGCCGGCACCGATGGAGACACAGTCGTCACCGTTGGAGACGACTGTGTTGGTGATGAGGACGTCCTGGGTGTTCTGGACGTGAATGCCGTCGGTGTTGGGGCTCAACGCCGGGGAGCTGATGGACAGGCCGTCGACGTGCACGCCGCGGCAGCCGTCGAACCGGAAGTGGAACTCCGGGCTGTTCTGCACCTTGAGCCCTTGCACCGTCACGTTGTTGCTCATGGAAAACCTAAGCGCCTGGAGATGGATCATACTCCATTACTATGTATATAGTGTCAAAAACATTCGTATATTATGAGACCGAGAAAGGAGTAGTATTTTACTGTGGCCATTTCTACGGAACTAGTTGGGCAGGCCACTCACCACCGGGCTTGTACAAGGTCCGTGCTTCTTTCCTCCCTTGTGAGGCTTGCAGGGGAGATCCCACCACTTTTGCCCCTTGCCGTCGATGAGCCCGGCGCCTCGCAGCAACACGCCGTCCGCCTTGTGGAACACCAGCCATCTACGCTTGCTCTTTGCCGGCCACGCCGTCGGCTCACTCGGCGCAACGATCGTGCCATCAATCTGCAACGTGACGCTGCCATGGCACGGCCCGCTGAAGGTGGTGGTGTGCACCAGGAACGAGTGCCCGGCGGCCGCCACGACGACGCCCTCCCCGCCCTCATGGCACGCCACGCGCCACGCGGCCTTGATCGCCTCTGTGTCGTCCGCCATGCCGTCCCCGACAGCACCGAAGTCCTTGATGACGTCGTACACATTGTCACTCTCGTCGGACGGCCGCCACGCGGAGCCGTGCTTGGTGTGGCGGCGGTGGTGGCCGCTATGGACGCCGTGGCAGAGGAAGCTCGCCGCGACCACCACCAGCGCGAGAGGCAGCGCAATGGCCTCCATTAGAGCAAAGTGTTGCAAGCTGGTGAGTTGCTTGTGTTGGATCAAGATAGAACGAGGATGGATGGATTAATCTCGGATCAATATGGGCTTGCTCATATATATGTACAAGGCCGATCGAGGCACGAGTGCAACGTTAATGGCGCCCAAGGAGAAGTGGGGAGGGTGTTCGTGGTTGGATTTGTGCTTGCTAGCACGATCACTCATCTGCAACTGATTTCTAATTATTGTGGTTTCGGTTGGTTTCGGTTGAATTAAGTCCATGAGGAATCTCTCTTTTTGAAAACTAATTCATTTCTTATCGTGTATTATTGAGTGTAAGTATGCTTTCGCCGGTGTTGCTTGAGGTGGGCATTTGTAACTTTTGGTTTGCTAGTCTAGTATTATTGGAAATTGAGGATCACCCTATTTAAAAAAAAACGAGTGCAACTATGTGGCCGGGCAACTCTTGCAGCAAAAATGGAGCTCATATCATATGTCCACCACCCTATCGGATTACATCTAGAGACTTGTAGCAAAACGTCCGCAACTCCGACATTCTTACAATGAGATTTGGCGAACGTCGTGAATCATACTTGTTTAATTTCATGCTTTTGTATTGTGGTACTAGTAGCTATAACATATGGTGTAGTATGATGTTAATTAGGAAATTGTGGCGGGCATATGAGTAAATAAGCTCTGTTTTTTTTTTGAAAATGGAATAAGCATGTTGTTTTGGTCATTGCATAGCACATCGTACCATACGAAGTTGTGCGTGCAATGAACACTTGCAGCACACGATTGCAACAATGGCAGTGTGTGGGATAGAAGAACAAGCACGCACGATTCAGACGTCGACAATGTGTGCGATGGATGAAGCGACATCCTAACATCGAATCACATGATTGTACATCTCGATCATGTGCGATGGGGTGTAGGAATGCAAACACTTCGTTCTGACTAATCGTATGTGATGTATGATCTATCGCATACGTTGTGCTGCACAGATCATTCATGATAGCTCATCCCATCTACAAGAATATTGTGTGCGATGGTTTGTCCTATACCACATGGTTATTCGCAGTGTGTGTAATGCACCCCCTCTATCCCACATCATTGCAAGGCGACGGTTCGGATGTGTTGTGCGTGATAGGTTATTATTAACCGTGTGCGATGATCGGATCTGCATTAGTGTGCGTTCACTTGATTAATAGGTCATAAAGTACTAGAGTGATATATTTGTCTAATTAAGGGGACAGACTGGCCAGTTCAAGCATGTGTGACTTGCCTGGATTTGACCTACCGATCACTGACTTCTTAACATGATTATTATTTTTGTAAAGATAACATCATTAGTTGGTCATAAAGTATTACTCAATGTTTGATTCGAGAAGATTTTCTCCTTAAACAAAACTGCCGACGTGCACTCCATGATGTAACTATGCGTGTACCGTGCTTTGCTTTGACCTGAAATGAGACATGTACGTGCACGTTCTCAAATAAAACAAAACAAGTCTTATTAAATTATACAGTACCTGCACTATGGTTCTTTTCTCTCAACACCAAATCTTAAATAATGTTGGTCCCTTAGGGTATCTCCAACATCGACCCGCAAACCTCCCGCATGCATCAAATCCGTGTTGTCCGGATCGCGGAAGTCATCAACGCGGAGCTATATCGCTAGACGGAGCGGTCCGGCCGCGATTTATCCCGCAAACCTAAGACGAACGCGGAGGGAGGGAGGTCTTTGCGGGAGTCCGGACTGCTCCAGGCCTGCTTCTGACCGCTCTGACCAATCAAAAAAAAACACCCACCCACCCCCGCGTTTTCCTTAAGATGTGCGCACCGCTTAACGCGCTGCATTCATGCCGGCTCAGAGCACCCCAGAGGCCGGCATTGATGCCGCGATGTGACCGGAGCGACGAAGGGCGGCGCTGACCGATGCGACCACTCGACAGCCACCGCTTCAATGCACACACGGGTTCCCAAGGAACAAACTCTGGCCGCTGCGCCGCATTAAAGCGGCTCAATGGCCCTTCGCATGGCCTGGCTGTGGTTACATAAGTCGTGCTCCGGTGAATTTTAGCATTCTTATTTTCATATGTAAGAATTTTCCAATGGGATATGCTTCAGGGTGATACTGATGAAGGAAAAGAGACAAGAGAAGCGCTTAGTTAAACCATTCAGGCTTGAAATTGGTTTTGCATCTACCGAAGTCATGGTGAAGTTAAGTTAAATCTGTCACTTGCTCACCATGTTCGTTTGGTCTATATACTTTTCTAACATAAGGAAATGACTATTGTCAAGTTTTAGCTATCCCGTTGAGTCGATCCCAATGAATATCTCTAGATACATCACTGAGATTAGCATTCTCATAATAGGTTCATCTCTAGAAGTGAGAGAAATCTCTTTTAGTATGAGAAAATGAAGGCCTGAAATGTGTTTCCTTCATCTGTGCTCTTATTTGCGTTGTTGGAACACACTAACAAAGCTACGGTGTCAATTTGTTTGAGGCATAGCTTTTGGTTAATAAATTCTTCATTTCCAAATGCTTGTTTTTACATCTGTGTAAGTATTTACATATTAATGATGTCAATATCATGTTGATGGAAAAGAAAAGAAATATGTGCTATGTTGTATCTTTGTTGCACTGCTTGATCCTTGGGTGTAAAAGTACATATAAATAATCCCATCACATTGGTAGGATTGAACACTTGTTTAAAACGTTATGACAATGAAAATAACATGCACGCATATGTTGCTCCTCGTATTTTCTTCTAAGTTGATGGATAGTAGTGCCAAATGAAGACACCACCGCTGCATCTTCGTCGTGGCTGCCAAATGTTGGAGAATGCTATAGTTTGTTCCATGGCCCTTCTTCTCCATTATCAATTCGCCTATGTTTGTTACAAGACATGGTGACCATTTGGTTGATCCCCATTCCCAAAAAGAAAAGAAATATATTTGGTTGGTGCATTGGAATATATTTTATATCAGGCTGGAACATTGTTGTCTGTTTGGGTGCAAGTTGATCATAATGGAGGTGGAATTTGAATGTATTTACCACAAAGTTGGATTTACTGCCTTGTGTATCTTTTCTTAATACCCAACCGTCCCGAATTGCGTGTCGCATAAATGGATAGAAATGTGTATATCTAGAACTAAAAATACGTCTAGATACATCCATTGCTACGACGAGTAATATCGGACGGAGGGAGCTAGTATAGTCGCTTAACAAATGTCACTTGGTCCCAAGCCGTCCTCGAGCGGCATCGTCGGCATTGCTGGCATGATGATCTTCCAGAACCAATGCTTGCTCCAGAGCATCACCATCTCCTCGATGGGCACGCCCTTGGTCTCGGGCAGGAAGACGTAGACGAAGGCAGTCATGACGGCTATCCAGCCAGCGAAGAAGATGAAGATGGCGAACTTGAAGGTGCAGAGCAGCGACAGGAACACCTGTGCAATGACGAAGGTGAAGAATAGGTTGACGGCCACCGTGATGCTCTGCCCCGCCGACCGTGTCTCGAGCGGAAATATCTCGCTCGGCACCGTCCACCCAAGCGGACCCCATGACCACCCGAACGCGAGCATGAAGAGGCAGATCACGAACACCACCACGATCGAGCAGCTCCGCGACAGCTGCTTGTCCGCACCGAACTTTACCCCTAGGATCGCCGCCACGATCACCTGGCAGACGATCATCTGGATGCCGCCACTGATGAGGAGCTTCCTCCTCCCGAGGCGGTCAACGGTGGCGATGGAAATAAGCGTGGAGAACAGGAGCACCGCGCCGGTGAGCATGGAGGAGTAGAGGGACCAGTTGGCACCGAAGCCCATGCTCCGGAACAGCACCGGCGCGTAGAACAGGATGGAGTTGATTCCCGTGAGGGTCTGGAACGCCGGCATGCACACTGCCATCACCAGCTGCGGCCGGTTGCGTCGCTCCAGGATGTTCCGGAATGGGTGCGTGATGGTGTTGGCCAATTCACTCGCCTCCGCCATGTCCGTGAACTCAGCGTCGACGTCCGCGGTGCCGCGGATGAGCTCCAGCACGCGCCGGCCCTCCTCAACGCGCCCGCGCTCGATGAGGCTGTTGGGCGTCTCCGGGAGGAGGATCCCGCCGATCGTCATAAGCAGTGCCGGCGCCGCCACGAGGCCCAGCGAGAGGCGCCACCCCCACGGTTTGATTTTCTGAGTGCCGTAGTTGATCATGTTCGCCGAGAAGATGCCAAGCGTCGTCGCGAGCTGGAACATCATGTTCAGCCCGCCGCGCAAGTGCGCCGGCGCCATCTCCGACAAATAGAGCGGCACAGCCTACGATGACACGACACACAGTAGAACATTGTAAGTTGCAATTTACCAAGTCTCAGTCAAGTGATATAGCATATGGAGAGAAAAAAAGAAAAACTGAAAAGAAATTTTTGTACGAATCTCAATGCAAGATCAAAGGAATATAACATCGATTGACACATAACGAAGTGAGACCTAGCAAAACTGATTTACAAACACATGTAATATATAGCCAACTCTACTTATATATTTGTGAAGTTAGTCACACACCTGATTGCCGAAACCGATGCCGACGCCAAGCATGACGCGGCCAAGGATCAGGGTTGTAAGGTTCACGGCTGCGGCGTTGAGGGCCGCGCCGATGAGGAAGCTGATGCCGCCGCAAATAATGCTGGCGCGGCGTCCGTAGTTCCTTGTCACGGGGGCAGCCGCGAGCGTGGAGACTTGCCCTGCAAGATAGAGGATGGAGGTGAAGGCCGAGAGAGCCTGGTTGTTGTACTTGCAGTAGTTGTCGAGGCTGGCCGAGTTTTTTTGCCGGAACACCACCGGGAAGAACCTCTGGAGGAACGGGTCCATGGTGTTCACTCCTGCAGAAATCGGTGCAACAAGTGAGACACGGAGACTACAACTGGAATCTAAAGAAACTGTTCTCCCCATTCAATGGTACGTAGAATCTAATTCTAAACTAGTTTGCTCGCAGAACTTATAATAAGATTCTACAAACAAACGGAGAGAGCAGCTTATAGGAGAAGCTGGGAGGGTGCAACTTTTGGGAGAAGCATCGCAAAATCTAAAAAGAACCGGCCAGTAAAGCACAAATCTTCCAAGTAGAATAATGGAGCGGCCCCGCTGAGGTTGTCACCTCAATCAACCGTGCGTGCTTACCGGAGATGCCGATGTCGTAGCCGAAGATGGAACCGCCGATGGCGGCGACGATGCAGGCCATGGCGACGGCGAACGTCATGTGCCCCTTGTACTCCGCCGCCCTCTCCTTCTTCACCCCCAAGGGAGCCATGCTGCCAGCCATCTCCTGGTCTACGTACCCTCTCCGGTAGTTCAAGTCAAGCGAGTCTTAGGTAACAAGCACAGCTAGGTCTCTACCAAACACACGGCGCCCGCTACCTTTTATAGCGGAGCGACAGCAGTGGCATGGGCAAGTGACGAGTGACATCAGGTGTTAGCGACGCATGCGATGCCGACGGCCGACCAGGCCTCGTGTCCACCAAGCTCCAGCCGATAAGCGCACGATGTGACGCCGCTGGTCTGCCTCACGTCGTCGACCTACATTGCCACCGGGATGTTCCGTTTATTCTTTACCTTTACCTATGACGCTGTGATCGCTGTGTACTTTTCGGCGAGACGCGCGTCCGAGGTAACTGCGGCCGATTGCTTTCCGGCCGATCCAGCATAAACACGCTAGTACTGTACGCAACAAGCAGACAGTTAGGGAGGTCGATTGATTCTCCGGTACCAAACTAGCACATGCATGTAGTCATCAACCCGTGCAACTGCACCGGATATCATAAAAGAACCTAAAATGCATGCGTATTACTCCCTCCGTTCCTAAATATTTGTCTTTCTAGGAACGGAGGGAGTATACGTCTTTGTAGATATTTCAAATGGAATACAACATACGGATGTATGTAGACATATTTTAGAGTGTAGATTTACTCATTTTGCTTCGTATGTAGTCACTTGGTAGAATCTCTAGAAAGACTTATATTTAGGAACGGAGGGAGTAGAACATGTGAAAGTAGTCCTTGGTGATGTATAGGGGGGAATTAACAACATCACGGTGAATCTCGAGACGTGGTCATAGAAGCACCTGCTGCAACGAAGACGAACATTAGGTGTTGCCTTCGTGCTGCCTGCCGGAGTGCTTACCCCGTTGGTGAAGGGCGCCACGAACGCATCATCGATGGAGAGGGAGATGTTGCAGACAGGAGCGCGGAAACAAATCTGGGCAGTGAGGTGGGGAGGAGCGAGGGAACGGATAATCAGAGAGGACGATAGAGGTTCGGTTGACGACGAGCTCGGTGCATCGGAACACGTTGGAGATGACGACCATAGATGCCTAAATCAGGTATGGTACGCCAGCGAGGTCACAGGCGGATCATTACAGGATGGTCGGTGTAGGGGATTAGATTTCCAGACGCGGTGGATGGCGAGGTCGGTGCGAGGTGGTTGGATTCCCATATGTTAGAAGGGAGAGAGAGGTTTGGTGGAATAGTTGTTGTATTGCTTGAGCCTCGTGGGCATATATATAAGAGTACATGATCTACTTGGAGTACAAGGCAATCCAGAATAATTCCTAGTCTAACCTATGTTTCCTAATACAATCACATTACTCAACATCCCCCCGCAGTCACAACGGTAGCGACGCAGACGGTGAGACTGGAGAAGAATCCGAAGGCAAGCCGATGGACACCCCCCACAGTCGTAACGGTCGTTGCATCGCAGAAGTCGTGGCTGGAGTGGAAGCCAACAAGGTTGCTCAAGCAAGGCGGTAGCCCTTTGTGCCGTTTGTCGAGGTAGCCGAGAACGTATGTGGTGGAGCCGTGGTCGAGGTAGCCGTGCGAAGAATGCCGTGGTCGATGTCGAGTCGGGGTAGCCGGTGTCGAGGAAGTCGTCGTGAAGCCGTGGGGGCGCAAGGAGGCGTCGAGTTAGTCATGGGCGAAGTGGTGTCGGAGTAGTGGTGCGCCGGGAAGAAGATGTTGTTGACGACGCGTCGCGCCGGGTTTGCCAAACCCGGGGACACGTCGTAGACGAAGGCACGCGTCAGTGTTGCCAGCACCGGGCATGCGTAGACGGACGAAGACGAAGTTGACGAAGCGTCGCGCCAGGCTTGCCAGGCCCGGGGACACGTCGTGGACGAAGGCACGCATCGGTGTTGCCAGCACCGGGCATGCGTAGATGAGGGACCTGCACGAGCTGTACGCCATGTCGGAGAAGTCGGAGGGGCTAGCAGAGAAGAACTCGACGACGATTGCGGCGTCCATCGGCGCGGGGCCGATGTCACCAACGGTGGTCGGAGTAGACGAAGTGGTCGGGGTAGATGACGACGACGCTGGCGACGGGCTGGTGCTTGGACGAAGACGACGGGGGTGGACGGGCGACGACGGCGGCGGCGGCCAAAGAAGAGCGGCGGCGGCGGCCTGACGGCGGCGGCGGCGGCTAGGTTAGGAGTGCGGCGTCGGTGCTCGAAGTAGGCGAAGAACCCTGACAACGTGACGAAGACCGGCGCGGACGGTGACGTTCCCGCACCAAGGGAGATGGCGCGGCGCATACCACGGGAAGTCGACGCGCGATGACGGCGGAGTGGACCGCGGGCCACGACGCTACGGCCCGAAGGGGCGACGCAGCGGCGGCAAGCGGGTCGAGACGACGGCGGGAAGACCTCGGGGCGGCGGCTGGGACCGCGGGCCGCGACGGTGCGCCCCGAATGGGCGACACGACGGCGGTTCGCGAGTCGGTGCAACCGCGGGGACGGCCTCGGGGCGGCTGCGGGGACCGCGTATCGCGGCACTACGGCCCGAAGGGGCGATGCAGTGGCGAAGCACGAGTCGATGCAGCCGCGAGGAGAACCACGGGGCGACGGCGCTACGGCCCGACGGGGCGACGCAACGGCAGCCCGATGCTCGATCGGCGGAGAGGCGCGCAGTACTCGAGACAATCTTCACGGGACCTACGGAGGCGCGCGTAACCGACGGGCCAGGTCAATCGCGCGACGTAGATGAGGCTTATCGCGGCGGCGAGCGGGTGACCAAGTCGATCGCGCGCGAGGTCGGGCGCCGCTTGGTGAAGACCGGGGGGGGGGGCGAAGTCCGAGATGAAGCCGGCGAGGCAACCCGCAGGGCCGCCGTGAAAACGCGACGGAGACTGGTGGCGTGGATCGATGGGCGGACCGGCGCGCGAACGACGGCTATGATTGGCCGTCGCATGGCGCGAGGCCGCCGAGTGGGCGATGCAGGTGTCCCGGTCGGAGCAGGGCGGTGACGGCCGGCGCAGGGCGACGGGCGGGCCGGCGCGCGGACGACAGCCTTGACGGGCCGCCTGTCGCGCGAGGCCACCGGGTCGATGAAGTAGCCGGCCAGTCGCTGCCGAAGTCGGAGTAGAGGCGCGTGAGGTCGACGACGGCGACAGGTGATGCAAACCGATCTTAGATCGGAAAACCAAGAAGAAATCGCCGATCAAGATGACCAGCGGGAGAGATAAAAACCCAGAGCAAGGGCTCGGGAAAAGACTCTCTAGGCAGCCGGCCAACACGGCCGGCGGACGGACCCGAGGTACGGGCGGCGCGGCCCCCGACGGCGGTCATGTAGGCCGGCCGCCCCGGGGGCGGCGCGCGGGTGCGGAAGCGGTGGCGGCTAGGGTTTATGATCGACTTGCGATAGATACCATGTTAGAAGGGAGAAAGAGGTTTGGTGAAATAGTTGTTGTATTCCTTGAGCCTCGTGGGCATATATATATAGCAGTACATGATCTACTTGGAGTATAAGACAAGCCAGAATAATTTCTAATCTAACCTATGTTTACTAATACAATTACGTTACTCAACACCATGGAGCAATGGATTGATTCTGGGCGGCGAGGTAGGCGAGGACAGTGACGACACAGTGGAAGGTAACCTCGGTGGTGGGATGGGTCAAAGGCTGCAGCCTCGAGCAACGTGGGATTAGGATGAGAAGAAACATGGCGTAATTGATTATGCTGGAGGGGATCACGCTAACGTGCGTGAAAACCGGGTCGTTAGCAGCGAAGGGAGGAATTAAGTTGTCTGGTGAATGGACTTCATCAGACTACTGATAAGATGTGTTTCCCATCAAATGACACCCGCAAAGTTTATTACTAAACTTTTTAACTTAATTTGTTCGTTCGCAACCTTAATACCATGAATAAGAAAGTCCATTGCATACTTGCACCAATGATATTCAGCTATATCTTCATTTATTTATTTTGCGAGAAACTTTTAATCTATTCATTTTCAATTATGACAGTACAACGAACATAAAAAATAATAGCTGCCAATAGCCAGCATTTAAGTAAGGGCTGTGTAACCTGGCTCTAATGACGGAGTTATCAAGTAGCCTACTCCCTTCGTTCCACAATGTAGCGCATATAGATTTTTCTAAAAGTCAAATTTAACAAATTTTGACCAAGTTTATAGAAAAAATTATTTATATCTACAATACCAAATGTATATAATATAAAAGTATGTCTTGTGATGTATCTAAGCATATGTATTTGGTATTCTAAATGTATATGATTTTTTTTACAAACTTGGTCAAAGTTTATAAAGTTTGACTTTTAGAAAAATCTATATGTGATACATTATGGAACGGAGGGAGTATAACGCATGCTACCTTGAACAATGACTTTTCAACTGCACTTGACGCTATTGCTAAGTCGATTGCTAAGATATTTTCTACTTTTTGCAGACTACGACTATAATCTCCAATCATACCAATGTTATCCTTCAGAAAATTAACATGTGTCTGCTCATTATTGGCATGAATCTGTTTACTCCACAAGGAATGCCGAAGACTTTTTAAAAATCATTTTCATAAAAGTTGATGTTCATATCTTCTGAAACCTTGAAACACTTTTCCTTTATATCAGTAATGTAAACAAGATACTTGTTGTACTCAAGGTCAACATCTAACAGTTTAGGTAACTTCAACAAACCATCAAACTTGATCTCACTAAGCATCAACTTTTTGTAATCTGAAAACCGATCAAAAACAGTTCATACATGATGAACGTCGAGTGTAGACGTTAAAACACAATCCTGATCTTCACAAGATGCAACCTAAATTTGCTTTTTCCAATGTTTATTGTATGCATATGAGATGTTCTTTGAAAAACCTAATAAAATGTAAAATAAAAACATGAATTTACTTATTAAGTTGTCTTAAAAGAGCTCATATCTTATTAACAATGATATTACTGATAGTTTCTTTATAGTAATAACTAACTTAATTCTTACTATTTGATGCGCTCTTTACAATACTTAAATATATCTTTATATTTACTTCCTAACTATAGTAAATTTACCAATAGAACGTAACAATAAGTTTAATAATTTTGCACTTGATATAATGATACTTAGACGTTTCATTAGTCCAATCAACTAAGTTTTGAGTCTAATAACTTGACGGCAAGATCATCACATTGTACTTGTTATGCACTGAAATGAATTATTAAATCACAATCATTATATATTAAGTTTCATCCATACAAACTTCTAACTTAAGACAACAACATTAACTATGTCTAATGTAATTTAATCCAGCATTCTTTACATATATATAAAGATAGCCCTAGTAATATTATTGTTATTATAACATAAATTTATAGTATTTCGTATCAATAGCTAAAGCAGCCCTAATCGATATATTCAACATATAGTCCTACTTGCTTTTATAAGAAATAGTTGTCCTAAATTAATTCTGATTTCAACTTAAACCGCAGCATCCATTTAAAAATCAAAGCAATAAAAATTATCAAAACGACTATGCAGCGTTCTGGTTTTATGAAGTCAAACAATGAAGTAATTACAAATTTAAAGGATTAAGTTTTGTGGTCTCTAACTTAAGAAAATTATTTTGAACTACATAGCAGTACATGTAACTGTATAATTCCTACTCCAAGTTTAAAAAGTGTAGTGTCTCAGATCACAGAGTCTTAATGTATGAAATATATTTTAGTGATCATCAACTTATAAAGTTAATTAAAACTAGATGGTGTTACATTTTGTACCCTGAAACTTAATGTCATGTTTCTTAGACATGTTACATAGTTTTTTTGCGGGTAAGACACATTACATAGATAATAACATATGTAACCATAATATGCCCCTTGTAAGATTCCAAATCTTAGCCTGTCACAGCAAACACAATCGATATAGGACTTTCAATTAATATCACTAAAAAAGTTGCATGCTATAGCACCGCTAATAGCACGCTATAGCGTGTAGAGAATTATCTCGCCAAATTGATCAGTGTACAATGTCTTGCTAATAGAGCACTATAGCACGCTAATAGCATATTTTCAGTGATGGCGCTATTTTGTGTAGCGCGCTATTTTTTTATTCGTTAATATACTCGATATATTTTATTACTCATGGAGTAATACAGTATAATAAATAAAAGTTCAATAGATTAAATTTCATCTTCGGCCCATGAAAATATATCAAGTATATTAACAAATGAAAAAAAATAGAAGTTCATATCCGTCACTGAAAAAACAGATATACGGTTGGATATACTATACATAACATTACGAACATATACCAAGTCTTATACAACACAAGAAACACAATGTACACAACTATGTCTGAATCTTGGTGCAGATCGACGGCCCACAAAGTGCATGACCCCCGCATTTGCGTGCCCTAAATCCTCTCCCTATGCTCGGACACATATTCAACTAGCAAACACAAGAACAAGTTTATTTTTCTGATAAACAGCATTTTGATTAACTCAAGATGTAGCATCAAGTTGATATAAAACATGATGAATGACACCCGACCTCTGCATGACTAGAATGCACACAACCAACTAACAATCTGATAAGGTAATAAAACGACATAGAGACACAAGTAATGTCATATGAGACCAAATCTATGCATGCCACCCCATGTTAGTATAAACTTTTCTGGCCACCTGCTCCAACCGCATACCCCATCATGAACAGCGGTCTTTAAATTTACACAGGTGATGAGCACCAAGAAGAACAGGTGTTACAGAGTTTCGTAAGCACCGAGAAATTCCCACAAGTCATATTCTTTCAACCCCGTTTCTTTAAATTATCTTCGGCCAGGATACGATTCCTTATCACGCGTCAGCAGAACCTTGATTCTCAAGGTCCACAGATGCTTATATGGAAAACTAAAAAAAAAAAAAAATCTTAGCTGTGAGATAACTAGACAAGGATTTCACTTTCTCGTGGGAGAAACCTGATGCAGTTAACATCCACTTAACTCCGTTTGGCTGACTCTCTCTCTCTCATTAGATCTGCTCTCTGTCTCTGATAAGATCTTATATGCATGGCCCCAGTCAAAGAAAAAAGATCTTATATGTCTGGATGTCTGGTTTGCACTATCATATGGGTCACGTTAATTATTCCGCTGTCCCACACGGCACGGTTAAAAGTAATGCGACGTGACAACAAGACGTCTCGTCGCCGTCGCGTCCCATGCTACGCACGGTTCCGAACGTGCGCTGGCGAGGTGCCGCCCCGTCCAGGTGGTGGACGAACCTTCATGTTGCATTTTTTTTTCTTATATATTATTCCTGGTCGATCTCGATTTATTGAAAAGAAGACATCCAAATAAGATGAAAATACATGCGTGAAGACTGGTGCTCGCATTATTCCTGGATTTATTTCAGGATTTCCGGCGATGCGCTTTCAGTGGGAGGAGACTTTCCCGTCGACGACGAGACGCCTACGATGACTTCGTAAATCTCAAGATGATATGCCGGCTCAGTCTCTCGGAGGTGCTCATAGGAGTAGGATGTGCGTGTGTACGTTCATAGGGGTGAGTGTATGCGCGTGTATATAAGCGCTTGCGTCTGTACTGATGCTCAAAAAAGAAATGGGCTAGCTGTTCATTGTGAAAAAAAAATGGGATATTTTTTGCCGCTTGTGGTCGGGAGGACGACACTATGCACAGATTCTGGACATGCCCACATGCAAAGGAATTCAGGAAATTATTGAGTGAGGCCGTAGCTGCACCACTACCACATGCACTATCTTATATTCAGTCCACGGAGGGACTTCGTGCGTGGATGGTGGATTCTTGTGTGACTCGGCATGGCTGGACAAGATGAAAAAGAAACTCACCCGCAAAAAAAAAAGATGAAAAAGAAACTGTGCTCATGGGGTTGTATGAGCTTTGGATGGCTCTCAATGAGGCGCGGGAATCAAACTGGATTGAGGATCCTAGAATTATTTGCGAACGAGTTCAAGTTCTTGCCGAGGAGTGGAAGGCTACCCGCGAGGTGGTTGTTCGTCGCTGGGAGACTACAGAACGCGGAAGCTGGAAGAAGCCCGAGCAGGGGTGGGTCAAAGCAAATGCGGATGGCGCTTTATCAAACATGAATGGCACCGGGGGAGGAGGAGCTGTCCTTAGGGAAAACCATGGCGAGTTCTTGGCGGGATGTTGCCATTTTTCCCCTTCTACCCACGATGCAGAGATGGCGGAAATGATGGCATGCCGGAGGACCCTGTCGCTGGTGAATGAACTAAATGTTCAGAGGATCATTCTCGAGACGGACTCACACGTGGTGGCGAGAAAGCTCAGGAATGAAGAGAAGGACTTCTCGGCCAACGGACAACTGGCCGAGGAGATAAAAGTGTTACTTAGATCACTTCTAGACTTTAGGGTTGCTTGGGTGTGACCCTCTGCAAATAACGCCGCACGCGTCCTAGCTAGGGAGGGTTGCTTGAATTCTTTATGTAAAACTTGGCTCCATGTACCTCCCGAGTGTGTTAGCTCGAAGAATGTCTCTGAATGGGCGCTAAGCATTGAATAAAATGGCAACCTTTTCCCCTAAAAAAAGAGAAGAGTTGCCTACTTAATTAACAGGAAATCCACACGAAGGTACAAAACACTGGAGAGAAGAAACAGAGAGTTCAGGTTATCAGCAAGTATCATCGTTCCTCGCAAAAAGAAAACAAGCATCATCGTTATCACTTCTCCATGAGTCAGCAACTCCGACATCATCATAGACTTCAATCACTAAAGTCCTCGTTGCCACGAACATTGAAACTCATGTCAACCCATGCCAAACAATTGGCCACTGGTGCAAGCGTCGAGACAACTCCGACTTAGAAGACCACTACGACATGGAGAGACAACAGCGACTCCATGACGACATGGAGAGACAACAGCGACTCCATGACGACATGGCGAGACAAAGGAAAAGTTGTCGAGCATGCCAAAAAAAAGCCAAAAACCAAAGCCGTGATGTGACCCTTCATTACTGGTCATCATCATCGTTGCCAGACGGGACACCACACCACCACACTGCTAGTCAGGCACCTGCCGACTGCAATGTCGTGAGCATCTAGCACATGAAGAGCGGGAATGGGATCCATAGGTCCTCAACACAATGCACCAAAGGGGAAAGCAATTATGCTGACGCCATCGACTAACCCGAACGGACCTTAGCCTTTCACACAAAGAACTAGATCTGAGGGAGTGTGGCGAATAGACTCCGCATCTGCTCTTCGAAGGAGGTGAAATGACGTTCACAGATGATGACACCGTCGGCCTGCAAGAACCCAACAAGCTTTCACCCGGAGCACCACCCAACACCACACCCCCACGCACCGCACCACCGCTAGCCCGCAGACCTCCCACGAAACCACCGCACCGTGATCATTCAGGAGCCGCCACAAAACCTCGTCACCGGCCATAAAAAAATAGCGAGCTAGAGCTAGCCCACCGGGGAGATCTGGCATCCATCCCCACTGCACGAACATGCAGTCGCCGCACATCGTCGAAGCCGGCCGGGAGAACTGACACCTCGCCCCTGACCCGCCAACGCAAGCCGCTGGAATGAAACCCGAGAAGCCCATTGTCCTGCATTTTACCGATGCCGAAGACCGGAGCCCCTAAACAAGGCAGCCTCCCCATGGCCGCGGATGGGACAGACCCGGCCGTATCTGGCCACATCCGGCAAGCCGCCACCTCCATCAATGAGCAACTGCTCGAGGATGAGACTGCACAAGGAGGAGGAGGAGGCTGCCACCCCACCTTGACCTGTCGGAGAGGGGTCACCAGAGATGCGAAGTGAGACGAAGGCACCTGAGCCACCACGCAGCACGGCAAGGGGGGCGAGCCTCCCCAACATGGAGCTCCCATTGCTAGGCGAGACAAAGGCCCCGCCGCCGCCATTCGCCATGGGCTTAGCCCGACAGCATCCTCCGGCAATGGCTAGTTGAGGAGAGTGGCTTGAGGCGCAATTTAGGGAAACACGCCCATATCGCCGAGGAGACGACGAGCGAGTCAGGGGGAGAGTTATCGTTGCATCTTTTTGTTTTCTCGGAAGAGACGAGCCCTGCTTCGGGGAAGCATGCATGCAGCCATTTTTGATTTTTTTTTTCTTTTTGCAAGAAAAAATATCTATCTGTTCATCAAACATCATGGTTGTACAAAAAACACTAAAAATAACCAGCTTTGGCTTTTCGATGCAGAGGCCGGGGTACACCCCATTTTCGAAGAGAAAAAAAAATGCAGGCAGCCAGCTGGTTGAAGCTTCAATCTGCTGGACAAGTGTCAGCAAATTCATCATCTGTGAGCTTCGTCACCGGGAAGGCGACCAGAGAGCAAGAACAGTACGTCCACGGCGGCGTGCACGAAGAAATTGTGGTTCGTCTGTCGACTAGGTCGTAGCAAACGGCCCTGAGTTATTAATATCATTGCTGAATTGTTTAGATCGTATCTTGCACTTATAATATCGTTGTGGATCCAATGATCGTATCATAAAAGGAGGCTCCTTGCTTTCGTTTCTCCTGTCTAGTCTAGTCTAGCCTAGTGAGAGGCTATGCCTATGCCTGAGTTGATGAATGAGTCATTTCCTTCGATGCTCGAGCACGATATCGTCCGTATCTCGCCGCTCCGGCAGCTAAATCCGATATGCTACCAGAGGTACTGGCCAACAACTGGACGCCATCTTGACATGTTCCTGTGAACACCTGGCCAAAGGTATAACTAAAGATGTATCTTCGAATTTGTTAGGGTTTGTGTCCTTCTCGGAAAGACGAGACGACGATGCCTCCTGATAATGGAATAATGTTCTCCCCATCTAGCCCTCGTTCCGGTGGTGCGTCTAGTATCGTCGGTCGGCATGTGGAGATCCTTGACAGATCTGTCATTGGTGGATTTGTCGGATCTCGTCGTAGTACGTCTATGTTCATGCGTCTTTATGTTGGATCCTTCCGATCTACGATACTCTTCAACAACAGAGATTGTTGTTCTGATGCGCTGGTTCTATAGGGTCTTAGCACGACGACTTTCTGACTGTCTACTACAATAATTTTTGCCCGGCTCCGGCATGGGAGGGGCAATGACGACGACGCGTCTTTGGCTCGCTTCAATGCTTGTAGTCATCGCTAGATAGCCTACAGATTTGGATGTAATATTTATTATTTCTGGTGTTCATTGTACTGCTATGACTAAAGATGAATAGAACGGAAGTTTTCTCGCAGAAAATAAACAATAAAATGCCTTGGTTGTCAGGTTATGTCTCAGAAATCAATGAGTAAGAAATGATTTTTTGAGGGCGGGGGGACATGATCATATGGAATGACATAGAGGAGTAAAATGCGCCATGAGCCCATCAACTCAAAATGATTGCACATTTTGGGTCACAAACTCGAAATTCATCAACTCAAAATGATTGCACATTTTAGGTCACGAACTAGAAAGTGATCAATTCAGTCCATAACATTGTTTACTGGATAAAATAAGGCCACAACCGATTGGGAAGAGAAAGGCCGTCCACATTACTGTCACGTTACTTGAACAGCTCATAAACTGACTAGTTTTTACAGTGGCTAGCCAGTTTTTTGGGGGTTTATAGGTGGCTGCGAAAATAAGATGGCTCCTACTCAGCTTATTCTTGTAGTCCGACTTAAAATTTTGTTTTAGAAGCTGGCTAATTAAGCGTTAATTAGTAAGGTTCTAAATAAAAAAATATTGGGCTGCCAGAATAATAGGTTGTGTAGCTAGGGGCATCTTATTTTGACGGCCACCCATAAGCCCAAAAGACGTCAAAATCAGTCTCCTTTCTTTTTTTCAGGAGCAGAGCTGAAAAGGATGGACAGTAATGATCGCATAATATCAATTGATCGGCCTCGTCATCGAGCTCGGCTATGCTGCTCCCCTAAATAGGTATCGATAAAAACTGGCCCTTTGAAAGATTACGTCAACCCGCATTCAAACTAAAATTGACTCATGTTCAACTTGAAACTACTGTGTCTAAAAAATGGGTGCAGCTAGGACACATTCGACTAATACTTAACGAAGTCCCAGTCGGATGATTTCACCTGTAGCAGATTTGGCCTGTTTTTGGCCTCCTCAACTGTTGGGTTGTGTCCCGCTTATGTTTTGGGCTTTTTTTTTCATTTCATGTTGTTTCTTTGACTCGTGTTTTGTGATGGACTTATTTGTTTGTATTTTGGGGTTGCGTTGTTTGTTTGTCAGGTCCGGAACGATGATATACGCGACAACAATGGGGTGGCGAGAAAAGAAACTTGTCCAACATTGTCTGGGATGGTTTGGGTATGTTCAGCGTAGTTAAGACGAGCTGATAATGTTAAGAAGAGGAAATTACGCAAACCACCTACTTTTGGTGCTAGTTTTGCACAGAACACCCACTTTACATGTTTGTTGCAGAAAACTTCACATCTTGGGGTAATTCGTTGCAGCTAGGTCTAATCCACCATTTAGATGTATTGACATGATTCCTGACAAATGAGTTTAGTTTGTAAGTGCATCGGTGACAAAAAAAATAGCCGCATCGGCAGCCAACTAGAATTGTCATTATCTGACAATTCTTTGCTCCAATTGAGCTGAAATTTTTCTAGAATATTAGTCAGGGCACACATGATTTATTTATTTTTTTGCATTTTTTGAAAATGTTAAATTTGAACAAATATATTGAACGAGCCAACTATCATTGCAAAACCACCCAGTATTTGTATGTTAAAACCTCATGACGGTAATCTTTTGGTGTATGCGACTTGATGATGTCTGTAATGGTCTCATGACAACTTCTTGAATGCTAAAACCTCATGACGGTAATATTTTTGTGCATGAGACTTGATGATGTCAATAACGGCTTTATGGCAACCATTTGGATGCTAAAGCCTGACAACGACAATATCTGCCATATCTTGGTGCTACTGATTTTATTTTCAGAATATTGTGCCTATTTGTGAATCGTTCTAGATTTGTATATCAATCTTATGTTTTTCACATGAAAGTTTGTGGTGTGCTAAGCTAGATGTAGCCAGTAATGAATCTGGAAAGTTTTTCAACTGGTTTGGATCACATTATAATGTGATATTCGGAGTTTACATTGGCTCATACAATTATTTTATAAAAAATTCAAAAATAAAATGCAGAACAATCCTGTAAATCACACATGTATCCAATACTATTATAGGAAAAAGGCAGCTCATTTGGACCAACAGTTTGTGAGATATTTACAATGTTAGTTGACTCGTTCAACCTTTTTGTTAAAATTTATAGTTTTTTTAAAATGCAAAAAACAATAAATCATACATGCACTCACTAATATTTTAGTAAAAATTTAGCTCAGTTGAAGCAAAAAATTGTGAAATATTACAGTTCTAGTTGGGTGCTAATGCGACAAGTATTTTTTTTGCCGCGGTGCACTTACAAACTGGTCCCACTTGTCAGAAATCATGTCAACACATCCAAATGGTGGATTAGACTATTAGTTGCAACAAATTACCCAAATATGTGGTGTTTTGTGCAACAAACCCGTAAAGTAGGTGTTATGTGCAAAAGTAGCACCGAAAGTAGGTGGTTTGTACAATTTCCTGTCAAGAGAGAATGGTGCATGCCAAACTTGACATGGCATAAGGCTGTAAAGAGAGACCTAAAAGACTGAAATATTACCAAAGAATTAGCCATGGACAAGGGTGCGTAGAAGTTAACTATCGATGTGCCAGAACCATGAATTGGTTTCGATATTGTATGGCTTTCGACTCTAGCCTACACTAACTTTTTTGAGACCGAATGACTTTGTTTTTTCACATAGTACACACGCATGCGCTCATATATACGCGCATACACTCACATCTATAAACGCACATACGCACACCCTATCTCTATGAGCATCTCCGAGATACTGAGCCGTCATATCTTCTTGAGATCGGCGGAATCACCATAGGCACTTCTTAGTTGACAGGAACGTCACCTTCCATGGAACACGCATTGCCTTAAATCCTAAAATAAATCCAGGAA
>LR738716.1:9634726-9655395 GCA_902687465.1 Secale cereale
TGGCTGTGGTTTTTGTTTTTTTTGAAAGGGGAGGGGGGTTGGAGGTTTTGGGGGGTTAATTTAGGTGTTTCATATTGTGTTTAGCTAGCTAATTAATAGAGAGAAGTGTCCTCTCTTATGTCCGTGCTTGGTCGACGCTACGTACTACACATACGTATAGAGAGGACTAGACACGCTAGCTAGGTAGCTAGCTAGTAAAGCAAACGAAGGAAACAGAAGATCGTATAATCAACATATATATATATATATATATATATATATATATATATATATATATATATATATATATATATATATGCATACAGAGAGAAGTAATATCGACCACCCCTCCTTCTCGGAGAGATTGGTCGAACAACAAGTTCTCGTATATCTATCCGACACTACCGGGTACATATATACAATAATTATCTCTTACAAATATAATCTCCTATAGGATGGACGCATGGTCCACATAGTATTCTCCGTCTGGCGCGATCACGTGTTCAAGGAAGAATGCCGCCAATTCCTCTTGAATTGCTCGCAGACGATCTGGTGTTAGGAGTTCATCCCGCATCCGAAACATCTAATTTGAAGTAGGGGGTCAATACATGAAATGATGCTATAAATTTGTGAATATTATTAATTGCTTACGCACTTCAAATTGTGCTTCAGAGTAGCCCCGCTCACAGGTCGTGTGGCGGATGGACTCACAAATGTAGTATCCACAGTAATCATTCCCGGGTTCCTGCCACAACCAGTTTACAAGAAATAGAGGTCAATCAAACTGATAAGCAAGAATGCCAAATGGTATTGATGAAACTAGCGCTTGAATCAAGATATAGGAGATGCGCGCGCGGAACATGCTACTATATAGTACTTACTTTCGGGTATCTAAATTCTAGCTTCTTCGGCAGTCCCGGAGCTTTTTTGGTGAATTTTCTCCAAACTCTGCCAGACAAAGAAAACAATTAGTTGATATCAGAAATGAAGTTGCTGGTATGCATGGTGGATAATATTGATCGATTTAACTTACCTGTCGAGCATTTGAGTCATGTCCGCATACTCCTCGGGATCTTTACGTTTAGAGTCCAAGACAGTTACTACTCCCTTCTCAAGCTTAATCTCTAAGAGAATATAGTGGAAGTTGCGCACGCATGCATGAACTCATCAATTACATTACTATAACCTTGACTGATATATAAGGGAAACCAAATATGCACAAGACAGTAACACTCACTTGAAGTTGTAAGGAAAGAGTATTATATCTTTGTTTTCATTTACAACCAACGATCGTAGCAAGTTGGTCTCGGTATCTGAGGGACGCAATTTAACCTCGGTTGCATCTATGAGGTATGTGTTAATGAACCCAATATCACCTACTTGTCTTTTCTTCAATTCGACGATCTTCAATCTGCATAATATAGTGAGGATAATTATAAATACATGCAATGAAGATCAGCTATATAGAGAGACTTAATGACAGAAGTAGTACTACTTACAGACAGTAGCAGGTGACCGTTGTTTTATCGAGGTCCAATTGATTGAAAAACTGATAGAACTCCTCAAATGGAACAGGCAACAGTTCAATTCCAACGAGGTCATGCTCTGGTTTAACTCTCAAATACAAGCTATCCCTCCCCCCAGACTCTCTGGAGATTTTCAAGTACCAATCATGCAATCTTCGCATATTCGTTGATAGAGATCTTTCATTTTTGACGAGAGGCTTTTTGTACTCGTATCTTTCTATCTGCACGTCCAAGAAATCATATTGTACATCGTCGGACACGTAATCTGCAAGATTGGTATAACCGGGCACCATCCTCGGATCATTAGCGACCATGTCGCTAGACATCTTGAGCGGGGGGCACGATTGGTCCGCTTGTTCGCCGAGCTGGGCAATTTGTTTCCCAGCTCGTCCTTCTGCTAACCTTTGATCACTTTTAGTACTTTCCGACCGCTTCGCTTCTTGAAATGACTTTTGAATCATGCGGTCATAGTTGCCCTTCGGCTTACTTTTCGCTGGTTGCTTTAGGGCAGCAAGAGTGCGCTTTGCTTTCACCGCATCTATCTTCTCCTCCGGAGGTGGATGTCTCTGTGCTTTCAACCCTTCAAGCCAGTCCTTCACTTCGCCTTGAGCTATCTTCATGTTTTCCTCATCGGACCTCTCATATGGTAACTTCTCTAGAGGCGTGAGAGAAGGACCGAATCTGCATCGCCTCCCGCCTCTGGCTGTACTGCTAGACGTCGCCAGACCAGACGAAGCGGCTGTCTTTTTTCCTTGCTTACGCGCCGGAGCAGGAGCAGCCGGAGCGGCGGCAGGTCTCTTCCGCCCTTGCTGACTAGGCGGAGAAGGAGGAGCAGGCTGGCTGCTCGGGCGCGCCGGCGGCGAAGGAGGCGGAGTGCCGCCACGCGCCGGCGGCGAAGGAGGCGGAGTGCCGCCACGCGCCGGAGAAGGAGCGGGAGTGCCCTGATCGTCACTCGCCGGAGGAGGAGGCGGTGGAGGAGGCGGAGTGCCCTGATTCGCCGGAGGAGGAGGCGGAGGCGTCCAGTTGAGAATGTTGATGAGGTCCTTCCGCCATAGACATGGAGTCTTCAGTGAAGAACCCAGCCGAATCTCCCCTTCATCGGTAGGGTGGTCAAGCTGGAGCTCCTCAAATCCCTCCGTAATTTCATCCACCATCACCCTAGCATATCCTTCTGGAATCGGCCGGCAGTGAAAAGTGTCGCCGGGTCCAGTAGGATAAACAGAGCCAGCAGCCGCCTTGACCTTCAGATTCATCCACTGCGCCATAAGGTGGCAATTTTGTGCATCCGTGATAGCATCCACGGGATACCTGGCAGTAGCCGTCAAGACAGGCTCCGGCTGAAGCTGCTTGGTGGAAGCCACGCTGCTTCTCTGCTGAGATGGCGGGGTAGCTTCGGGGGAAGCTTCGGCAATTCTTTTGTCCTGATTTGCTTCCCGTTCCTCTATCGCTTGTATTCTGGCCCGCGGCGCCTGCAGTTCGGTCTGCTCCATTTGTTGTGGAAAGTAGTATTTTAAAAATTTCCTACGATCACGCAAGATCTATCTACCAGATGCATAGCAACGAGAGGGAAGAGTGTGTCTACGTACCCTCGTAGACCGGAAGCGGAAGCGTCAAGTGACGCGGTTGATGTAGTCGAACTTCTTCGCGATTCAACCGATCAAGCACCGAACGTACGGCACCTCCGCGTTCAGCACACGTTCAGCTTGATGACGTCCCACGAGCTCTTGATCCAGTTGAGCTTCACGGGAGAGTTTCGTCAGCACGACGGCGTGGTGACGGATATGATGTATTCACCGGCGCAGGGCTTCGCCTAAGCACCGCGATGGTATGACCGAGGTGTGTTTCTGTGGAGGGGGGCACCGCACACGGCTGGAACAATTCAACTTGTGTGTCTTTGGGTGCCCCCCTGCCCCCGTATATAAAGGAGCAAGGGGGGAGGCCGGCCGGCCCTCCTATGGTGCGGCTAGGGTGCAATCCTACTAGGAATAGGATTGCAATCCTATTCCTAGTAGGAACTACCAAAGAAGGAAGAGAGGGAAAGGAAAAGAGGGAGAGGTGGCTCCCCCCCAATCCTAGTCCAACTAGGATCCCTAGGTGGGGCGCCGGCTAGCCTCTATGGGCTGCCTCTCTCCTTTCCTTAAGGCCCACTATGGACCATCCCCCCTCGTAGGGGGTTCCGGTAACCCCCTCCGGCAATCCCGTTAAATCCGAAACTTTTCCGGAACACTTCCGGTGTCCGAATATAGTCGTCCAATATATCAATCTTTATGTCTCGGACATTCCGAGACTCCTCGTCATGTCCGTGATCTCATCCGGGACTCCGAACTACCTTCGGTACATCAAAACTCATAAACTCATAATACCGATCGTCATCAAACGTTAAGCGTGCGGACCCTACGGGTTCGAGAACTATGTAGACATGACCGAGACTCATCTCCGGTCAATAACCAATAGCGGAACCTGGATGCTCATATTGGCTCCTACATATTCTACGAAGATCTTTATCGGTCAAACCGCATAACAACATATGTTGTTCCTTTTGTCATCGGTATGTTACTTGCCCGAGATTCGATCGTCGGTATCTCTATACCTAGTTCAATCTCGTTACCGGCAAGTCTCTTTTACTCGTTCCGTAACAAATCATCTCGTGACTAACTCATTAGTCTTTTGCTTGCAAGGCTTATTATGATGTGTGTTACCGAGAGGGCCCAGAGATACCTCTCCGACACTCGGAGTGACAAGTCCTAATCTTGATCTATGCCAACACCACGAATACTTTCGGGGACACCTGTAGAGCATCTTTATGATCACCCAGTTACGTTGTGACGTTTGATAGCACACAAGGTGTTCCTACGGTATTCGGGAGTTGCATAATCTCATAGTCATAGGAACATGTATAAGTCATGAAGAAAGCAATAGCAGTAAAACTAAACGATCATAGTGCTATGCTAACGGATGGATCTAGTCCATCACATCATTCTCCTAATGATGTGATCCCATTGATCAAATGACAACTCATGTCTATGGCTAGGAAACATAACCATCTTTGATCAATGAGCTAGTCTAGTAGAGGCATACTAGGGACATACTGTTTTGTCTATGTATTCACACATGTACTAAGTTTCCGGTTAATACAATTCTAGCATGAATAAAAGACATTTATCATGATATAAGGAAATATAAATAACAACTTTATTATTGCCTCTAGGGCATATTTCCTTCAGTCTCCCACTTGACCTAGAGTCAATAATCTAGCTCACATCGCCATGTGATTTAATACCGATAGTTCACATCGTTATGTGAATAACACCCATAGTTCACATCGCCATGTGACCAACACCCAAAGGGTTTACTAGAGTCAATAATCTAGTTCACATCGCTATGTGATTAATACCCAAGAGTAATAAGGTGTGATCATGTTTTGCTTGTGAGAGAAGTTTTGTCAACGGCTCTGTCACATTCAGATCCGTATGTATTTCGCAAATTTCTATGTCTACAATGCTCTGCATAGAGCTACTCTAGCTAATTGCTCCCACTTTCAATACGCATCCAGATTGATACTTAGAGTCATCTGGATTTAGTGTCAAAGCTTGCATCGGCGTAACCCTTTACGACGAACTCTTTATCACCTCCATAATCGAGAAACATTTCCTTAGTCATCCAGTTACTAAGGATAATTTTGACCGCTGTACAGTGATCTACTCCTGGATCACTATTGTACCCCCTTGACAAACTCATGGCAAGGTACACAACATGTTTGGTACACAGCATGGCATACTTTATAGAACCTATGGCTGAGGCATAGGGAATGACTTTCATTCTCTCTATATTTTTCTGCCGTGGTCTGGCTTTGAGTCTTACTCAACTTCACACCTTACAAGTCAGGCAAGAACTCCTTCTTTGACCGATCCATTTTGAATTACTTCAAAATCTTATCAAGGTATGTACTCATCGAAAGTCTTATCAAGCGTCTTGATCTATCTCTATAGATTTTGATGCCCAATATGTAAGCAGCTTTACCAAGGTCTTTCTTTGAAAAACTCCTTTCAAACACTCCTTTATGCTTTCCAGAAAATTCTACATCATTTCCGATCGACAATATGTCATTCACATATACTTATCAGAAAGGTTGTAGTGCTCTCACTCACTTCTTGTAAATACAGGTTTCACTGCAAGTCTGTATAAATCTATATGCTTTGATCAACTTATCAAAGCGTATATTCCAACTCTGAGATGCTTGCACCAGTCCATAGATGGATCGCTGGAGCTTGCACATTTTGTTAGCACCGTTAGGATTGACAAAACCTTCTGGTTGCATCATATACAAGTCTTCTTTAATAAATCCATTAAAGAATGCAGTTTTGTTATCCATTTGCCAGATTTCATAAAATGCGGCAATTGCTAACATGATTCGGACAGACTTAAGCATCGCTACGGGTGAGAAAGTCTCATCGTAGTCAACTCCTTGAACTTGTCGAAACCCTTTCGCAACAAGTCGAGCTTTGTAAACAGTAACATTACCGTCTGCGTCGGTCTTCCTCTTGAAGATCCATTTATTTTTGATGGCCTGCCGATCATCGGGCAAGTCAACCAAAGTCCACACTTTGTTCTCATACATGGATCCTATCTCAGATTTCATGGCCTCAAGCCATTTTGTGGAATCTGGGCTCATCATCGCTTCCTCATGGTTCGTAGGTTCATCATGGTCTAGTAACATGATTTCCAGAACTGGGTTGCCGTACCACTCTGGTGCGGAACGTACTCTGGTTGATCTACGACGTTCAGCAGAAACTTGATCCGAAGTTTCATGATCATCATCATTAACTTCCTCACTGATTGGTGTAGGAATCACTGGAACAATTTTCTGTGATGTACTACTTTCCAATTCGGGAGAAGGTACAATTACCTCATCAAGTTCTACTTTCCTCCCACTCACTTCTTTCGAGAGAAACTCCTTCTCTAGAAAGGATCCATTCTTAGCAACGAATATCTTGCCTTCGGATCTGTGATAGAAGGTGTACCCAACAGTCTCTTTTGGGTATCCTATGAAGACACATTTCTCCGACTTGGGTTCGAGCTTATCAGGTTGAAGTTTTTTCACATAAGCATCGCAGCCCCAAACTTTAAGAAACGACAACTTTGGTTTCTTGCCAAACCATAGTTCATAAGGTGTCGTATCAACGGATTTAGATGGTGCCCTATTTAACGTGAATGCAGCTGTCTCTAAAGCATAACCCCAAAACGATAGTGGTAAATCGGTAAGAGACATCATAGATCGCACCATATCCAATAAAGTACGGTTACGCCGTTCGGACACACCATTACGCTGTGGTGTTCCAGGTGGCGTGAGTTGTGAAACTATTCCACATTGTTTCAAATGAAGACCAAACTCGTAACTCAAATATTCTCCTCCACGATCAGATCGTAGAAACTTTATTTTCTTGTTACGATGATTCTCTACTTCACTCTGAAATTCTTTGAACTTTTCAAATGTTTCAGACTTGTGCTTCATTAAGTAGATATACCTATATCTGCTCAAATCATCAGTGAAGGTCAGAAAATAACGATACCCGTCGCGAGCTTCTACACTCATTGGCCCACATACATCGGTATGTATGATTTCCAACAAATTTGTTGTTCGCTCCATAGTTCCGGAGAACGGAGTTTTAGTCATCTTGCCCATGAGGCATGGTTCGCAAGCACCAAGTGATTCATAATCAAGTGATTCCAAAAGTCCATCACTATGGAGTTTCTTCATGCGCTTTACACCAATATGACCTAAACGGCAGTGCCACAAATAAGTTGCACTATCATTATTAACCTTGCATCTTTTTGGCTTCAATATTATGAATATGTGTATCACACGATCGAGATCCAACAAACCATTTTCATTGGGTGTATGACCATAGAAGGTCTTATTCATGTAAACAGAACAACAATTATTCTCTAACTTACATGAATAACCGTATTGCAATAAACATGATCAAATCATATTCATGTTCAACACAAACACCAAATAACACTTATTTAGGTTAAACACTAATCCCGAAAGTATAGGGAGTGTGCGATGATGATCATATCAATCTTGGAACCACTTCCAACACACATCATCACTTCACCTTTAACTAGTCTCTGTTCATTCTGCAATTCTCGTTTCGAGTTACTAATTTTTAGCAACTGAACCGGTATCAAATACCCAGGGGTTGCTATGAACACTAGTAAAGTACATATCAATAATCTGTATATCAAAATATACCTTTGTTTACTTTGCCATCCTTATTATCCGCCAAGTATCTAGGGCAGTTCCACTTCCAGTGACCATTTCCTTTGCAGTAGAAGCACTTAGTTTCAGGCTTGAGTTTTAGCTTTGGGTTTGTTCACGGGAGTGACAACTTGCTTGTCATTCTTCTTGAAGTTCTCCTTCTATCCCTTTGCCCTTTGCTTGAAACAAGTGGTCTTGTTAACCATCAACACTTGATGCTTTTTCATGATTTCTACCTTCGCTGACTTCAGCATTGCGAAGAGCTCGGGAATTCCTTTCGTCATCCCTTGCATATTATAGTTCATCACGAAGTTCTACTAACTTGGTGATAGTGACTAGAGAACTTTGTCAATTACTATCTTATCTGGAAGATTAACTCCCACTTGATTCAAGTAATTGTAGTACCCAGACAATCTGAGCACATGCTCACTGGTTGAGCTATTCTCCTCCATCTTGTAGGCAAAGTACTGTCAGATGTCTTATACCTCTCGACACGGGCATGAGTATGAAATACTAATTTCAACTCTTGGAACATCTTATATGCTCCGTGGCGTTCAAAACATTTTTGAAGTCCCGGTTTTAAGCCGTAAAGCATGGTGCACTTAAACTATCAAGTAGTCATCATACCGAGCTTTTGTCGAAACGTTCATAACGTCTACATCTGCTCCTGCAATAGGTCTGTCACCTAGCGGTGCATCAAGGACATAATTCTCTGTGCAGCAATGAGGATAATCCTCAGATCACGGAACAATTCCGCATCATTGCTACTAACATCTTTCAACTTAGTTTTCTCTAGGAACATATAAAAAATAAACGGGGAGCAACATCGCGAGCTATTGATCTACAACATAGATATGCTAATACTACCAGGACTAAGTTCATGATAAATTAAAGTTCAGTTAATCATATTACTAAAGAACTCCCACTTAGATAGACATCCCTCCGGTCATCTAAATGATCACGTGATCCAAATCAACTAAACCATGTCCGATCATCACGTGAGATGGAGTAGTATCAATGGTGAACATCTTATGTTTATCATATCTACTATATGATTCACGCTCGACCTTTCGGTCTCCAGTGTTCTGAGGCCATATCTGCATATGCTAGGCTCGTCAAGTTTAACCCGAGTATTCTGCGTGTGCAAAACTGGCTTACACCCGTTGTATTTGAACGTAGAGCTTATCACACCCGATCATCACGTGGTGTCTCGGCACGACGAACTTTCGCAACGGTGCATACTTAGGGAGAACACTTATACCTTGAAATTTACTAAGGGATCATCTTATAATGCTACCGTCGTTCTAAGCAAAATAAGAAGCATAATAAGATAAACATCACATGTAGTCAAAATATGTGACCGTATATGGCCATCATCATCTTGTGATTTTGATCTCCATCTCCAAAGCACCATCATGATCACCTTCGTCACCGGCGCGACACCTTGATCTCCATCGTAGCATTGTTGTCGTCTTGCCAACTATTGCTTCTACGACTATCGCTACCGCTTAGTGATAAAGTAAAGCAATTACATGGCGATTGCATTTCATACAATAAAGCGACAACCATATGGCTCCTGCCAGTTGCCGATAACATTACAAAACATGATCATCTCATACAAAACCGTATAACTCATCATGTCTTGACCATATCACATCACAACATGCCCTGCAAAAACAAGTTAGACGTCCTCTACTTTGTTGTTGCAAGTTTTACGTGGCTGCTACGGGCTTAGCAAGAACCGTTCTTACCTACGCATACAAAACCACAACGATGTTTCGTCAAGTATGTGTTGTTTTAACCTTCACAAGGACCGGGCGTAGCCACACTTGATTCAGCTAAAGTGAGAGAGACAGACACCCGCCAGTCACCTTTAAGAAATGAGTGCTCATAACGGTGAAACCATTCTCGCGTAAGCGTACGTGTAATGTCGGTCCGGGCCGCTTCATCTCACAATACCGCCGAAGCAAAGTATGACATGCTGGTAAGCAGTATGACTAGTATCGCCCACAACTCATTGTGTTCTACTCGTGCATATCATCTACGCATAGACCTGGCTCATGATGCCACTGTTGTTGACCTTAGTATTTTAAAATTTTCCTACGATCACGCAAGATCTATCTACCAGATGCATAGCATAGAGAGGGAAGAGTGTGTCTACGTACCCTCGTAGACCGGAAGCGGAAGCGTCAAGTGACGCGGTTGATGTAGTCGAACTTCTTCGCGATTCAACCGATCAAGCACCGAACGTACGGCACCTCCGCGTTCAGCACACATTCAGTTTGATGACGTCCCACGAGCTCTTGATCCAGTTGAGCTTCACTGGAGAGTTTCGTTAGCACGACGGCGTGGTGACGGATATGATGTATTCACTGGCGCAGGGCTTCGCCTAAGCACCACGATGGTATGACCGAGGTGTGTTTCTGTGGAGGGGGGCACCGCACACGGCTGGAACAATTCAACTTGTGTGTCTTTGGGTGCCCCCCTGCCCCCGTATATAAAGGAGCAAGGGGGGAGGCCGGCCGGCCCTCCTATGGTGCGGCTAGGGTGCAATCCTACTAGGAATAGGATTGCAATCCTATTCCTAGTAGGAACTACCAAAGAAGGAAGAGAGGGAAAGGAAAAGAGGGAGAGGTGGCGCCCCCCCAATCCTAGTCCAACTAGGATCCCTAGGTGGGGCGCCGGCTAGCCTCTATGGGCTGCCTCTCTCCTTTCCTTAAGGCCCACTATGGACCATCCCCCCTCGTAGGGGGTTCCGGTAACCCCCTCCGGCAATCCCGTTAAATCCGAAACTTTTCCGGAACACTTCCGGTGTCCGAATATAGTCGTCCAATATATCAATCTTTATGTCTCGGACATTCCGAGACTCCTCGTCATGTCCGTGATCTCATCCGGGACTCCGAACTACCTTCGGTACATCAAAACTCATAAACTCATAATACCGATCGTCATCAAACGTTAAGCGTGCGGACCCTACGGGTTCGAGAACTATGTAGACATGACCGAGACTCATCTCCGGTCAATAACCAATAGCGGAACCTGGATGCTCATATTGGCTCCTACATATTCTACGAAGATCTTTATCGGTCAAACCGCATAACAACATACGTTGTTCCTTTTGTCATCGGTATGTTACTTGCCCGAGATTCGATCGTCGGTATCTCTATACATAGTTCAATCTCGTTACCGGCAAGTCTCTTTTACTCGTTCCGTAACACATCATCTCGTGACTAACTCATTAGTCTTTTGCTTGCAAGGCTTATTATGATGTGTGTTACCGAGAGGGCCCAGAGATACCTCTCCGACACTCGGAGTGACAAATCCTAATCTTGATCTATGCCAACACCACGAATACTTTCGGGGACACCTGTAGAGCATCTTTATGATCACCCATTTACGTTGTGACGTTTGATAGCACACAAGGTGTTCCTACGGTATTCGGGAGTTGCATAATCTCATAGTCATAGGAACATGTATAAGTCATGAAGAAACCAATAGCAGTAAAACTAAACGATCATAGTGCTATGCTAACGGATGGGTCTAGTCCATCACATCATTCTCCTAATGATGTGATCCCGTTGATCAAATGACAACTCATGTCTATGGCTAGGAAACATAACCATCTTTGATCAATGAGCTAGTCTAGTAGAGGCATACTAGGGACATACTGTTTTGTCTATGTATTCACACATGTACTAAGTTTCCGGTTAATACAATTCTAGCATGAATAAAAGACATTTATCATGATATAAGGAAATATAAATAACAACTTTATTATTGCCTCTAGGGCATATTTCCTTCACCATTTTCTTGCTCCTCTCGTGGCTTTTGTAGCCGCCTGCGTCCGGAAACCCAGCACGCCACGGAAGGGAGCCTGGCATGCCTCGTGTCCGTCCAGGGTGCTCAGGATTCCCGAGGGCCATTGTCAGCTCGTCGATCTCTCTGTCGGGGAAGAACGTCCCTTCATGTGCTGCTTTGATATACTGCCGCATCTTCCTGAGTGGTGTTTCCAATTGCTTGTCCGTCCAATTGCACCTCCCTGATAGAGGGTCCAAGGTTCCGCCAGCCCCGAAGAACCAAGTCCGGCAACGGTCTGGCCATTGCATTGTCTCTGGTTCGATCCCTTTCTCAAGCAGATCATTCTCAGCCTTGGCCCACTTAGGCCGGGCTCTGAGGTAGCCACCTGACCCCGTGCGATGGTGATGCTTCTTCTTCGCAGCATTTATCCGGTTTGTCTCCGACATCTTCTGACTCTTTTCCGATGTCTTATAGGCCACAAATGCGGGCCATTCATCTTTGATCTTCTCATATATGCCCACGAATTCTGCAGTCTTTTTATCTTTGACAAACTTATTCAGTTTTTTCTTCCATGCCCTGAATTGGTCTGCCATCTTCGAAAGAGCAGCAGACTTGATTAAGTCCTATTTAACTGGATTCGCCGGATCATCCTGGTAGGATGAAATTTGACTTCAGCTCAGTCCAAAGATCTTCTTTCTGCATATCAGTGACATATGACACCTGAGCGTCATTTGCAGCCAGCTTTAACCATTGATGGATGCTGATCGGGATCTTGTCCCTAACCAGAACCCCGCACTGATTAACAAATGCGTTCTTTGTCCGGATGGGGTCAATCGGCTCGCCAAAGCGCGAGATTTCTGAGATCTCAAACTTTTCATCCGGCCTCAACTTTTTCTTTGCGCCTCGTCTCTTTACCGAAGATTTGCTCGATCCGGAGGGCTAGAAAAAGGAACAAAGACGAGAGTTAATGAATGCATCAATTAACTAGTCAGCACATGCTTAACTAACATATATACCTCCTGGCCGGACTCGGCTCGGTCACCGGAGCCAGCATCACGGTCTCCTTCTTGCACCGGCATTGGGTCACCGGAGCCGTCCTCACGGTCTACCTCTTCCATGTGCATTGGGTCACCGGAGCCATCAATATCATAGCCTAGATCTTCCAGCTGCAGCTCTCTTTCCACCTGCTCATCGGTGTCGTTGAGAAACGACAAGACGGCATTTTGTCCATCTGCGATTATGTCCATCAACATCGCTTCTTGTGCTAGGTCTCGGGTGTTGTCGTCCATAGTTTCTACAAATATTTACAACATGCCAATTATTATTCAAACATGACAGATGGATATATTAATGGCAAACGTAGAACTAGCTTCGACCCTCGAGCCCTGGACGACCCTCGACTGCTCGGCGATCCACAACCCTAGACCCCCTCATGTCACATTTTGTCTAGTGTCAAAGGATTCAACAAAACCAATACTTCATCATTAGGCGAAAGTAAAGTCGCATGATGGTACAAAGCTCTCCAAAGTGGTTTTGGAACGGAGTCCCAGAAAGGGTAATTCGTAACAAAAGACGGATTATCCTATCAGGAACTTCGTTCCATAACAACTTTGCATAACTTCGTACAAACATGCCCCGGTTACTTCTGGCAAATGATGAAGTCATGGATTTCTTCAATACTTTGACACTAGCTAGGCAACCTCTCTCGACCCCTCGACCCTCGACTGCTCGGCGATCCACAACCCTAGACCCCCTCATGTCACATTTTGTCTAGTGTCAAAGGATTCAACAAAACCAATACTTCATCATTAGGCGAAAGTAACAGTCGCATGATGGTACGAAGCTCTCCAAAGTGGTTTTGGAACGGAGTCCCAGAAAGGATAATTCGTAACAAAAGACGGATTATCCTATCAGGAACTCCGTTCCAAAACAACTTTGCATAACTTCGTACCAACATGCCCCGGTTACTTCTGGCAAATGATGAAGTCATGGAATTCTTCAATACTTTGACACTAGCTAGGCAACCTCTCGACCCCTCGACCCCCGACTGCTCGGCGATCCACAACCCTAGACCCCCTCATGTCACATTTTGTCTAGTGTCAAAGGATTCAACAAAACCAATACTTCATCATTAGGCGAAAGTAACAGTAGCATGATGGTACGAAGCTCTCCAAAGTGGTTTTGGAACGGAGTCCCAGATAGGATAATTCGTAACAAAAGACGGATTATCCTATCAGGAACTCCGTTCCAAAACAACTTTGCATAACTTCGTACCAACATGCCCCGGTTACTTCTGGCAAATGATGAAGTCATGGAATTCTTCAATACTTTGACACTAGGCAACCTCTCGAACCCTCGACCCCCGACTGCTCGGCGATCCACAACCCTAGACCCCGATCATGTCACATTTTGTCTAGTGTCAAAGGATTCAACAAAACCAATACTTCATCATTAGGCGAAAGTAACAGTCGCATGATGGTACGAAGCACTTCAAAGTGATTTTGGAACGGAGTCCCAGAAAGGATAATTCGTAACAAAAGACGGATTATCCTATCAGGAACTTCGTTCCAGAACAACTTTGCATAACTTCGTACAAACATGCCCCGGTTACTTCTGGCAAATGATGAAGTCATGGATTTCTTCAATACTCTGACACTAGCTAGGTGATGGCTTCTCGCCCCTCGTTGGTTACCCCAAGTGGAAGGTTTGAGATGCAGTGTAGCGGTAGTTTTCCCTTGGCAAAGATACCAAGGATCGATTTCCCCTGAGACTCCTAGGATCAACAAGAAGGTGTCAACTGCTAACGGCGCCAGATATTAGCAATCAACCGGACCTGCACACAAATACAAATAACTTTGCTCCCAACGAGTACAGAGAGGTTGTCAATCCGTCCGGCCTTGTCGTTTACAAAGGATCAAACGCAAGTGATAATAGTGATAGGTATAACTGCAACTAGTAAGTAAAAGCAGAAAGTAAATAGCGGATGTGATCAGTGATGGTAATATGGACCGGGGTCCCATGATGTTCACTAGTGATGTCTCTCTCCCAAAAGACGATAAAACAGCTATGTGAGGTAAACAAATTACAGCTGGGCAATTGACAGAATTATGTGCGCAAACCAATGCTAACTATATTGCAAGAAAGGTAGATGTTCAAAGCATGGGCGGTACGCCAAGGCAAGTAGACCGAAATCCATCTGCATCTACTACTAATCATCCACCTTGAGATATCTATCCAGAACATCTCGCTGGTATTAAGTTGCGAGTCCCACCCATAGTGTAAACTCAAAGCAACAGACAACTGCATTAAAAGAACTTTGCGTAAAGTAAACAATCCTTGCACTCGCGAGTACAAGCACCGTTGTTTTCCCCCTTGTGGCAACATCACATCCCCTAGACTCATGTTTCTGTCACTCAAGCTAGTCATCGAGGGGCATGAACCCACAATCAAGCATAACGTTCCCTCTTGGAGTCACTACCTACTACTTGGCCAAAGCAATAAATAGCAACGGGGAACATGCAAGAATTACTTAAGAACATAAATATAAAAGAGGTAAATCAAATATATTACTCAAACACAATCTGAACATAATCTCACAATCCATCGGATCCCAGCAAACTCATCATAGCAACAGCATAAGGATTACATATGTGCCTCGATCATGTAGGGCAGCTCACGAGGTCTAATTAGTGAAGCACAAGAAGGGGAAGAGAACATCACATAGCTACTGGTCATGGACCCATGGTCCAAGGGAGACTACTCACAACTCATCCGGGAGGCGTCCATGGTGGTGGAGAGGCTCCCGGTGGTGATCCTCCCCTTCGGCAGGGTGCCGGGAAGAGTTCTCCTGGTGCTCCCGATCTTGGAAGCGCGGCGGCGGCGGAACAGAGATGAGATCGTGAAAAAGGGTTCCGTCCTGGAGGGTTTCGGGACGCGTGTTAAATATATGCCAAAGGGGGGCATCAGCGGAGACCTGGGGGGCCCAGGCGCCCCGCTGGCGCGGCCAGGAGGGGGTCCGCACCACCAGGGCGCCTGGAGCCCTGGTGGCCCCCCTCCGGCCCTACTTCGGCCGTGTGGAAGCTTCCGGAACGCTGATTTTTTATATAATTTTTCCGGGATTTTTCTGGCAGTTTACGTGATGGGAAAACCTTAAATACAAAAACAGCAGAAAACAGAAACTGGCACTGGGGTGCACTGAATTAATAGGTTAGTCCAAATATGATCAGAAGTGTATGGAAGTGTATAAATATCATAGCAATGTCACACAAAAGAGGCATGGAGCAAGCAGAAATTAAAGATACGTTCTGGACGTATCAACATCCCCAAGCTTAATTCCTGCTCGTCCTCGAGTAGGTAAATGATAACAAACATAATTTCTGTGGTGACATGCCATTAACCATATAAGGACTTTTCATAGTCACATGACAAAAGCTTACTGAGACAATGAATCTGTAGTAATTAAGTTGCCTCATGAGAAAATCACAAAGAACTGAAAGTTTTACAACATGATACTGAAACATCAAATAGATTTGTAATGAGAATGGTGTGCAAATATGATAAAGTGATATCTCGCTTGCCCCCTTTAGTGAAGCAAAACATAAATGCAGGGGCACCTCCAAGGTTTAAGTGATGACTAGATACAATGATTTCAGAATAAACGATATCACAATCATGCAAAAGACAATGCTACTTTGGGACAATGCACATTACACTCAAAATGACAATCATGCTCTCTGTAGTTGGTGCTTTAAAGAAGGTGGAGACTCTCGAACCGTGGCTTTTGTTGGCAAGGTTGAAAACCCGTGGTCGGAAACAAAGACAAAGCATGTACCAGAGCTCTTGGTTTTAAAAACAGAAGTAATAATTATTATTATTTGATTATGCATGTTTCGTCAACGAATGCTAGCAGATAACTCAATCACTTCTTGAGATGGACAAGTTTCGAGGAACGGCTCCCGAATGAGGACGATCACATCCTCTTAATCTCCTTTGTTTATCACTGCCAATGTTTTCTGATTTCTCATGAACAAAGCGTGAAGGGGGGTTTGTTTGTTTATATTATTTTTTAATGAGCCGGGCGCACTCTATGCTAGTTCCTTCTCGTATTATGGGTTTGCACATTAGACATGCAATCCCGGGGTGAAGCTTGTCCAACTTAAAAAGATCATGAATTAACTACTACTTCCTCATGAACTAAAACAGAGGCACAAAAGAGAAATGCTTTTTTTTTGAATAATTTCGAGATGGTACATGAAAGTCTTCGTTAGGAATGGCAGGTAAATACCATGTATAGGAAGGTATGGTGGACTCATATGGCATAACTAGTTTAAAGGATTTTGGATGCACAAGCAGTCAGTCCGCTTAGTACAGGTGGAGGTTAGCAAAAGACTGGGAGCGACCAACTAAGAGAGCAATGACGGTCATAATCATGCAGAGCGACAAAGCAACATTGAATCAGGCATCGAAGTTATATCGCTACTCAGAAACTAAAGATCATCAAGGCTTGACAGACTTTCTTTACAGTCTTTAATATGCGTGAGCATTGATACGTCCAAAACGTATCTATAATTTCTGCTTGCTCCATGCCACTTTTGGGTGATATTGCTATGATATTCATACACTTCCATACACTTTTGATCATATTTGGACTAACCTACTAATCCAGTGCACCCCGGTGCCAGTTTCTGTTTTCGGCTGTTTTTGTATTTCAGGTTTTCACGTTACGAGAACTGCCAGGAAAAATCCATAAAAATCATATAAAAAATCAGCGTTCCAGAACCTACCTTGCGCCCGAAGGGCAGCCGGGGGGGGCCACCAGGGCTCCAGGTGCCCTGGCGGTGCCCCCCCTGGGCCGCGCCGGGGGGGCGCCTGGGCCCCCCGAGCCCCGTCTGGTGCCCCCCTTCGGCATATATTTAGAGCGTCCTTCGAAACCCTCGGGACGGGAACTCTTTTTCGCGATCTCATCTCTGTTCCGCCGCCGCCGCCGCTTCCAAGATCGGGGGCACCAGGAGAACTCTTCCCGGCACCCTGCCGGAGGGGAGGATCACCATCGGGAGCCTCTCCACCACCATGGACGCCTCCCGGATGAGTTGTGAGTAGTCTCCCTTGGACCATGAGTCCATGACCAGTAGCTATGTGATGTTCTTCTCCCGTTCTTGTGCTTCACTAATTAGTCCTCGTGAGCTGCCCTACATGATCGAGGCACATATGTAATCCTTATGCTGTTGCTATGATGAGTTTGCTGGGATCCGATGGATTATGAGATTATGTTCAGATTGATCTTGAGTAATATATTTGATCTACCTCTTTTATATTTATGTTCATAAGTAATTATTGCATGTTCTCCGTTGTTATTTATTGCTTTGGCCAAGTAATACGTAGTGACTCCAAGAGGGAACGTTATGCTCGATTGTGGGTTCATGCCCCTCGATGACTAGCTTGAGTGACAGAAACATGAGTCTAGGGGATGTGCTGTTGCCACAAGGGGGAAAACAACGGTGCTTGTGCCCGCGGGTGCAAGGATTGTTTACTTTACGCAAAGTTCTTTTAATGCAGTTGTGTGTTGCATTGAGTTTACACTATGGGTGGGACTCGCAACTTAATACCAGCGAGATGTTCTGGATAGATATCTCAAGGTGGATGATTAGTAGTAGATATTGATGGATTTCGGTCTACTTACTTTGGCGTACCGCCCATGCTTTGAACCTCAACCTTTCTTGCAATGTAGTCAGCATTGGTTTGCGTTCGTGGTCCTGTCAATTGCCCAGCTGTAATTCGTTTACCTCACATAGCTGTTTTATCGTCTTTTGGGAGAGAGACATCACTAGTGAACATCATGAGACTTTGGTCCATATTACCATCATTGATCACATCCGCTATTTACTTTTCGCTTTTATTTACTATTGCAAACATTATCTATCACTACTATCATTTGTGTTTAATCCTTTGTGAACTACAAGGCCGGAGAGATTGACAACCTCTCTGTACTCGTTGGGAGCAAAGTTATTTGTATCTGTGTGCAGGTCCACGTTGATTGCTAATCCGCGCCGTTAGCAGTTGACACCTACTTGTTGAACCTAGGAGTCTCTGGGGATTCGATCCTTGGCATCTTTGCTAAGGGAAAACACTTCCACAACACTGCATCTTACACCTTCCACTTGGGGTAACCAACGAGGGGTTAGAGGCCCATCAAGGAGTATTTTCTGGCGCCGTTGCCGGGGACTCCACTCTTCAGGATAGGGGAGTTGCACGCTATCTTTTACCTTTGCTTTTTAGTCTTGTTAGTTTACCTTTCAGTTTTTGCTTTAGTACCTTTTATCGAAAATCACAAAAAAATTATTTACCTTTCTGTAAGTAGTCCTATCTGTTTAGCTAAACATGTTAGGATTTGGTGCCTTGAGGGAATCAGAAGTTCTAGATTTCCATCAAAGGGATGGAGAAAATATGAAGAAGGCATGGGACAGAATTTCTGATGCACATAGGAGAATTATGCCTTGGATACCTATAAAAATTGTGCTTAGGAATTTTTACCAGGGTCTTTTTAAATGGTGTAAACACTCTCTTGACATTATAGCCGAGGGAGATTTCCTAGAGTGTGATGAAGCTAGAGCTCTTGAAATTATACATGGTCTATCTAGTTACTTTGTTTATGATCATAATTTTGATACTGTCATAGATAGACTTGCTACTATTGAAAAGAGAATGGATGCTCTAGACTTAATGAAGGTAGAGAAACCCAAACCCAATAAGAGAGATATTTTGGAAATAGATAATTACTGGGAGCCTCTTGTTAGGATTAGCATCTCTAATCAAGACTTCCTTGCTTATTGTGATATTGGATCTATGGTTTCTACTATGCCAAAAACTGTTCATGATTCTTTAAAATTTAACATGGATAGACTACCATTTTATCATGAACACACTGATGTCTACTCACGCTTCTACTCTTGTAGACTATGTTGGGCCTCCAAGCGCAGAGGTTTGTAGGACAGTAGCAATTTCCCTCAAGTGGATGACCTAAGGTTTATCGAACTCAGGGAAGTAGAGGTTGAAGATGGTCTCTCTCAAGCAACCCTGCAACTAAGATACAAGAAGTCTCTTGTGTCCCCAACACACCTAATACAACTAGGAGTTGTATAGGTGCACTAGTTCGGCGAAGAGATGGTAAAATATGGATGATAGGAGTGGCAAAGCAAAGTAATATAAATATGTAATAAAAAGTGCAGCAAGCAAACAAGTGGTAAACGTGAGCACGAATGGTATTGCAATGGTGGAAACAAGTCCTAGGGTTCATACTTTCACTAGTGGCAACTCCCAACAACATTAACATAATCGAATCACATGATATTTCCCATAAAACATGCAAAGGGGACGCACTCGGAGGTCATTCCTTCGTGGTCAAGAGAGGACGAGAATTATGTAGGGCTACAAAAGCACACCTCAAAGTTCGTAGTTCTCAATCTAAGGATTTCCCAATGTCACCGCGGCCATCCAAAGAGAGTCCCACAATCACCACAACATATCTAAAGGATAGTCAAAGACAAGCACCAAGAGACTCTCAATCTTCAATCAACACACAAGAGCGGAAATCACTCATGAAAATATTGTTCTAATCCATGTCCAATAGACCGCTGTCACCTTGGCCTCGGGGATTATACTAGATAAAGACAAGTGAGTACATCAATCCAATACATAGAGGAAGGGGAAATATCTTAGATTAACATAGCCTATGATCACAACGAATATCACATCATGGGAGAGAGAATTGACCACATAGCTACTGGTAAGAACCTCAGCCCCGAGGAGGAACTACTCCCGCATCATGGAGGGAGGAAGCAACGTCGATGGAGATGAACCCGGGGGCACTTCCCCGTCCCGGCAGGGTGCCGACGCAGGAATTCTGGTCCCCCGAAGCTTGATGGCGATGGCGGCGGAGATCGGAATCGCGTCTGGAGAAAAGGGGTCTGGAATCAGGGTTTCCTCGACGGACCTTAAATATATGCCAAAGGGGGGCACCAGACGGGGCTCGGGGGGCCCAGGCGCCCCCCCCCGGCGCGGCCCAGGGGGGCGCGCCACCAGGGCGCCTGGAGCCCTGGTGCCCCCCC